>JANAVB010011399.1:25246214-25536214 GCA_029216955.1 Iris pallida
CACCAACCAAGGCAAGTACCAACTTGCTCAAGAGATGGATCCATAAATGAGGTTGATATTTTCTTACAAAATTATTTGCCAAAATATGTTCTTCTCCTCATTCTATACTAGTTTAGAACTTGAAGTTTTCCATTTTGAAGCTTTAATTTTTGTAGATCTAGGTTTTAACCATTTTTGGATCTTCTTGGTTTGATCTAGCAAACTTTATTATTTTCAAGTTTTGATAGTTCCATGTTGTAGAGAATTTTATTCTACCCAATTTTGACCTTTGAAAAGTTGGATTTGGACTTATTTTGACCAAGTTATGGACTTTTGAAGCTTTGGGTTCAACCCATGGAGTTCTTGCTGTTTGGAGAAGACAGTGAGCAGTGCGCGAGCTTTTTAGCTTGTGCCACTGAGTTGCGTGCACTCTTTAGCTCAGCGCAGTCCTCATACGCTGCCTTTTGGGAGCGTATGTCTTACATACGCTCACTTGTGTGACAAGGAGTCGTATGGAGTCCATACGCTGCCTTTTGGGAGAGTATGTCTTGCATACGCTCACTTGTGTGACAAGGAGTCGTATGGAGTCCATACGCTGCCTTTTGGGAGCGTATGTCTTGCATACGCTCACTTATGTGACAAGGAGTCGTATGGAGTCCATACGCTGCCTTTTGGGAGCGTATGTCTTGCATACGCTCACTTATGTGACAAGGAGTCGTATGGAGTTCATACGCTGCCTTTTGGAGGCGTATGACCTGAGCGTAGTATGACCTGAGCGTACGCTGACCTGAGCGTAGTATGACCTGAGCGTACGCTGACCTGAGCGTAGTATGACCTGAGCGTAGTATGACCTGAGCGTAGCCTGACTTGAGCGCGCTCTGACCTGGACTCCCCTATACCTTATATTTTTATATGTATATATTATATTGTATATATATATGTAAAATATATATATATATATATATATATATATATATATATATATGTAAATGTTTGTGTATGCTATATATCCTTACGTCTTTTGTCCTGAGCATGATATGAGCACTAATGTGACCCCGGTGAACAAAGTGTTCCTACCTGATACTTGTACCTGAATGTCCCAGTTCTCGTTCATGCTCGACAAATGACTCGTAACTCCACGTGGCATATTTGTAATGATGCATTACACCAAAGAGGGTAGAACATGTTGACATACTGATTGACATGGATCCTCTTTTGGGGTACTCGTACTTGAGTACGACATTTAGGAGGATAATCATGCAGGCCACAGCATGTGAGTCCAAGATTTCACCTAGGGTTAAACTAGGCAACTAAATATACTAGATGCATGGGGAGGGCAGAATCCCGAGATCGTGTTGCACCAGCCGCCTTGAGATATTGTCTTGACGTGCCGGCTGGTCTCCACGGATACTGTGTCATCCGCAACGAGTGGATGACTGTATCCGATTAATTCCTGCTATATATTATATGTCTTGGCAAGGTGGCCTTACGAGGGACCTGTGCTCAATGATATCTGTCTACGCGAACCCCTGGGTTGGCTAGCCTTGCTGGAAAGATACGATCTGAGGATTTTGAAATAACATGATACGAGGATAACCTCGTCCCACTAGAAATTCGTAGACTTGATTGGCCGCAAAAACGACTTGCATGTATCCTATTTACCTTCCGCGAATAACTGAGGGAAGCGGACTGTTATGGTACGTGATCCAACCCATGTTCTTGTTTGATTGTTGGGTTGGTTATCGTACTATGACAGGCTGTGGACCGAAGTTATGAACGGAAGACTTATTCTAGTTGTGAAGTGTTACTTCTGTGAATGACTGAGGAACATGGTCTATCATGGTACCTGATCCAACCCATGTTCTTGTTTGATTGTTGGGTTGGTTATTGTGCTACGATAGGCTATCGACCGAAGTCACGATCAGGAGATTTTATTGTTTATACCTTTTTACTTATGTGAAAGTTATAGAGTACGACACGTCCCGACTCCATGCGGCACCTTTTGTCCTTGTTTGGTTGTAAGGGTGCCACATGGGTTCGAGGATGTTGCGCTACCCTATAATAGTAGCATGAGCATTATTATTATCAATCATTCTTTTAACTGGGTTTTTTAATCTTAACTCTTGTGCCCCTTTGGCGGTACTTGCTATTCGGGGCTGACCCCGCTGGTTTTGTTTGGCCAGATCTCGTAGCAGAGCCAGAGGACACGATCTTCCTCCCTGACATCCATGGTGCATACTAGGAGCATGGCGGTTCGGGGACTCGAGTGGGTTTCTTCTCCACCACTCCTGCTTATATTTTGTGCGACATTTAGCCACCGACACCTGTTAGCCGGATTACATGATATTTTGTGTCAGTACAGAATTGTAAATAAACAGACTGCAGCTGTGTATAATTTTGTACTCCTGACTCTCCGAGATAGCTAAATTATAAAGCTAGTCTCTCATGATCATTTTGATGAAGCGTCGGGGACGCCTTACTGCTTTATCTTTAATGTTCATTTAATTGCTGATGTGATTTGAATGATTGAGACATAGAACTCTGTGGGACCATAGGAGACTTGATTGTAGCATGTACCCCCTAGTCTCTCGACAGCCACGATCGCCGTATGACGTTACGTACCTCATATGGAGTAGCTGGCCTAGTCCGTCTCCGTATTTCGGTACTGGGGCGTGACAGGACAATTCTCTTTTCTATGGCAACGTGTACAAGTTTGTCTGTACACGTCTAAACATTTGAAGCATACTCATAGGCAACATATATTATTCATATGGAAACAGATTAAGAAACAGCACATAATCTAGCATTTGATTCAAATCAGTTATCTTCTCTTACCTTTTGTTATTGTGGTATCGTTGATTAGAGGGACGCAACAAAAGGGTGGACTAGAGGTCATTTTCTTAGGATGTGGAGATAAATGTTAGCCCGGTCAAAATAATTCACCAAAATAAATCTTGTTCGAGAGAAGGAGGGACTTCACGTGCTGTTTACGCTCCTCCTAAGCGTCCTATATTGGCACCAACATTTGATTATAGCATACTTCGGTCTCTTTCTCTTAAGATTCAGAATGAATGCGAAATACGATGAAAGCAAACAATAAAAACCAATCATCGAAAACAAACACGAAAACGTATTCATCAATTCCAAGCAGCGAAAGAAAACATCAAACGAAAAATCTTTGATTCATTTCAATAGAAGCCGATCCATCAATTGGAAATGTTCATTGCATTTCATCCGTGATCAATCGATACCGGCAAAGGTTTTTCCAAATACTCAGTTCAAGACTGAGTTAGCAAGCCGTGGGTATTACATAGTAGACCGCGTGGAGCGGGGCACTACAGGTTGCGCCTCTGGACCTGCAAGCCCGGACCGGCCCCCGGTTTGACCGGGGTCGGGGCTGGTCAAACCCGCAGAACTCGACCGGATCGGCCTGGTCCAAGCCCGATTTAGGCTCGGTTTGGCCATTTTTTATACCATTTGGAGGCAAAAAAGATCCTTTTACCCCTAATTTAATTGATGTTTTTAGACTGTTTGAAGGGTATTTGGGTTATTTTGCTGAAAATGACCAAAAAGATCCTTATAACAACACTTTTTTGGGGGTAAAATATGTCATTTTGTACCAAAAAATCTATAAGTAGGCCATAAATCTTCAAAATTAATTATACCAACAATTCTTTTCTCTTATAATTTTTACAAGCAACATAGTGTGAAGAGACGATTTATATCATGGATAATGATCAACTACCACAACAACCACAAGATCAGCAACCGCAACATGTACCGCAATAAGAGCTTGAATCAGAATTGAAAATTTGACATCATTTTAGCAGAGTTTACAATGAGCGTACAAATGACGATACCGAAAGCAGATACTCCACTAAAGTTCTTGTTGAATGTTTGCATTGTTGGAAACGATTCAAATGGGACCATAGCTATGGTATAGAGAAGCTACGCAGACATTTAAAATCATGTATCGACATCTAGTAATCTTGTATGAGTCATTAATTTATGTACTAGCAATCTTGTATTAATCATTAATTTTTAAATTATGCAAATCTTGTATTAGTCATTCAATTCATGTTTCAGTTAGCAAATTAACTGTGCAAATTTTCTAAATTTTATTATACATGTACATGTTTTTTTTTATACAAATTTTCTAAGCATTAATAAAAATATTTTTTTAAAATATACTAATTTAAATTGTACTAATTTTTATTTTTTAAAATTTTATTACATTTTTAGGTCTTATTATACTAATTTATTTTTTAATTATACGTTTTTAAATTATATTAATTTAAATTTTTTTAGAAAACTCTTTTTTTAGATTTTTTTTCTTTTTTAAAGTTTTTTTAAAACATATAAAAATTTGGTTTTTTAAACCGAAACCGGCCCGGCCCAACCCTGAACCGGCCCGGCCCAAGCTCGGTTCAGCCTGGCCCGCTGTAAACCGGGCCATGGTTCGGACTGGATTCGGGGTTCGCTGGCCCGGACCGGCCTGTCTGTCAAACCGGGTTGAGCCTGACCCGGCCTAGGTCCGATCAAATCCGGTCAAAATCGGATTCGAACCGGCCCAATCCGACCCAATTAATACCATGACCATTAACTATAATTAATATTTGGAAAGTTGGTTTTTCTTTTCAAGTATATAACATGACGAGAGGAAAGTAGATAATGGCATGCACAAATACGGACATTCCACTGGTCCCGACCCGAAGCTTTCAAAGTCCACCACTCTCTTCCTCCCTGGGATCTCAACTGGGAATCCAGGTGTCGAATCCAGGTATCAGGAGAACAAACATCAGCACCGCATATATGGCTACGATGCCCCAATCTAACACTCTCTCTCTCCCCCTCTGCCACTTTTTTTTTTCCCTTGTATTTGTTGTGATTACACTTTCCTAAATAATCGATATACGTACAGACATGTACACTACACTTTCCTAAATAATCGATATACGTACAGACATGTACACTTACTAATGAACTCCATGCTAAAAACCACGTGGCAGTTTATGTTGCTATATACGTGTAAACTCTTTCTCTGCACGAATCTCAAAGCACCCACGAGTCCACCGTATATGAGAGAGGTTCTCAATGTTCATTCTGTGTCTACCATCACTGATGAAATAGAGCTTTCCTTCAGGGTACATCTCTCGCTCTCTCTCAATATGTTAGTTTTTGTATTATTTTCTTGAGAAAACAGTTCTCTAGTTCAATTTTTTTTTTTTTTTTTTTTGAGAGAACAGTTCAATTTTTTCTGAGAGAATAGTTCAAAATTATTATTTTGGTAATTATACCAGCAAGTACCTCAATGAACCAACTTCTATCACAACCATTATTTCCTTCAAGAATTGATTTTGCAAGTTATATTAGCATGAATAATCTGCAATTAACTGTAATTAAGAAAGTAAAGTATGAATAGTAGTCTTAATTCAGAGTTGACGAATTATTTTATTCCCAACACCTAAGAAAACAACTTCCATTCTATCATTTCCGCGTAGCATAAATACAAACATTATACTTCTATTTATTTTTATACAGAATTCCTGATTTCAAGATCTATCCTGATATTTGTAATATTAAAATATCAATGCTTAGGGGAGATCCAAGGTTTGGACATATTGATTTCATTGTGGAACTTTTGAAAATTCCTTATTTACACTACAATCTTGAGAAGAAGAAAAAACACTAATTAGGTTGGGCTTGGGATTGTTTATCATGGCTGCTTCTGCTCATCCTTTTTAGGAAGCAGTCCCAAAAGCAAGCTTATCAAAAATGGTGGAAAACTAGTTCACTTTTGGAAACAACTATAAGAAGCTACTTCCAAAAGTTAGTAGTGCTTTTTTTTTTATAAAGCAGCAGCAATGTATTTGCTCACCAGAACTTTTGCAGAAAGAATGTGCTGCCTGGTTCGGGAAACGTCCCACTTATTAATATTAACTTATTCCACATTTTGTGTTTACAAACACGCTACTTGGCGCGTGCTTACGCAGTGCAACACAGGCGGTGGTCCGGCCGGCGGGCCGGACGGAAGCGGAGCAGGAGCCGCGAAGCAGGAGGGGGGAGCGGAGAGAGCAGCCGCGCGCGCCAAGAGTCACTTTTGTTATGTTTATTAGACTTGCATCCCATTTCACGGAAAACATTTTTTTGTGAAAAAAGTGGGATGTAAGTCTAATAAACACAGAAAGTAGGATTAATAAATAAGACAAAAACAAAAAATTCCATTAATTAATAAATGAATTAATTAAAAAAGAGAGCATGCCTGTTTGTCTTGAAACCATAACCAAACTCTTAATGACCGAGGATTTGGGGTAGACTTTTGAAATCAAGACTCTTATGATTAGGTTTGCAACCCTAGTTCTGATCTATAGGCTGGTGGGAAACACTGTTTTCTCAGATAATATAATTCGCATTCGGATGAAACATTTCCACGGGTAAGAATGATTTATGACAATGCTGTTTAGGTTTTTTTTTCTTCTTTCTTTTTAGAATTTCCGACTTGTTGAAATAATGATCAGATGCTAGGTCAACATTCAGAATTGAACTAAAGCTTCATTTTCAGTACGAATTGTCGCCAGAAATATACTTAAAACATTCGTTTCAGTTTGATCCTTGCATGACCAGCTCATATCTGATCCTCTCAGGACTGACATCAACTCGATCAGATGTTTCAAATTCCCCCTAGATGCAAATAGGATATAGTCCTCTCAGTAATGTCAGTTTGTCAGAATATTATTTCCATATCCCTTTGACATGAGGAGTAACTTATATTAGGCGATGTTGAAGTTGGGCTAGATAACGAAGCAATTCTGCAGAATCTTTGGTGGAACCTTTTGTAATAGAGTAAGCTTATATCAGGTAATGCTGTAGTTTATTTCAACATTACAAAGACATCATTGTTTGTTGTTGATAATTTACAATAATACATAGTATGATCATATGTTCTTTCATTCATCCATGTCGCTAATCAGAGACATAGAAGCGAAGCTAGTTTAACTACATCCACATTCTTTAGGCAGGTGCCAGTTATAACAGACATAACAAGTCTACTACGTTCTCGCTCCTTAGATTCAGAATGGTAAGCCACTAGCCATGGCACTTGACTATGTATCCATCAAGACCTGTAAGCACTGTGTTGAGTGCCACCACATTCCTTAGGAGTTGCTTCCTTCAACTAAACCATTAGGTGGATTAGGTTGCTATCCATCGTTTTCATAGTTTTTGTGACTTACTTTCTCCGACACCTAAAGCCAACTTACATTACCAGGGGAGAGATCTTTGCTAAGATGTATTATGTTGTAATTACCGTTTCAAGAAATCGTCTCTCTTCCACCAGCAGCTTTCCCTGCATAGAGAACAATAAGGCGAACCATCTTGAAGGGACGACTAGTAAAGCCGGATTGGGGTATGATGCATAGTTAGGCAAATTGTATTTCAAAATGATTATTATATGAGAATAAAGAGAGAAAATGAAGACTAAGTGAGAATTTCTTGTTATGGATGAAAGCAGAATCTCTGATTCATTCATTAGTAAGGGATTTCCTTTCCATATTTATATATTTCACATGAATTCCGTCTCTTCTGTCTACAGAGTCTACATGCATGGTGCCTTTGCTAGAAGTTGTCTAATAATGGTGCTTGACAAGGAGCAACCTAAAAGGTGTGACCTGGAAAATGTTGGCATAAAGTGACTGAGCAGCAGGTAAATTCTTCACCTCCAACTATACTATTCAGATGCATGTGCTTGTACAAGGAAATATATCACAGGTAGAAACATAAGATTTAAGGTCATTGGTCATTTAAATTGCACCAATATATAATAAACTATATAATATTTTGAAGAAGAAAGAAAATGGATGACTGAACAGCAGAATCAATGGATTTCTGCTTTACGAACGTCAGAGCATTTTGAAGTTCATATGTCATACAAAGATGTCCTAGCCGTGTAGATATTTGTTGGTTGTGTGAAATACTTTATGGTGTACTTTATGCATACCACATATCAACTTGCTTCTTGACAGAGTTACAAAATATCTTACTAAAGAGCAACTTGAGTGTATTTCTGGTTTATGGACATCAAAACATTTTGGAGCTCATGTCAACATTGTTACGCAGGGTTTTCCCTAGTTGGACGTTGCGCGGACACATGAAAATGGTGTCTGTATCATGTCCATACCCGTGTCAGTATTCATGCAACATAGGTAATAATACTGTACCTATTTGAAAATGCCAGTATCCCGTACATGTATCCTGTCCTTAGCCGAATCCCTACTCGCGCAACTTAGGGCCACTATAACAAACATGTTCTGAGCCATGTAAATAGCCATTCTCTTGGGAACTTTGTTTGATGTTCCAGAATATGAGTTTCACTTTATATGTTGAAATAGATCCAGCCTTCCAGACCAGGATGCTAATCTTTTTTCTACTGCTTGAAATCAACAACTAATATTCCATATCTGGGCTTTGGTTTACATAGGTTGCAGCTCTTATCATTAATGAGATTTGAATGAGAATACTCTGACCAGATAATTGCTGATCCCATCACATGTGAATTTGTGTGTGCTTGGTCATTCATAACAGTGCTATTACTAGTGGGGCAAAAAAAATAGTGGGTTAATATATGCCATAAAGGCTCCTAGACATAGTACTTCGGTACTTCGGTCCATCTATTGCAATCAAGTGTTCAACAAAGTGTGTTTGTTCTTTAGTACATACCAAAACACAATTAGATTATATCTTATACAAAAGCGAGCCACCATTTTGGTGTTCTGATATAATTCTTTCATGTATGCCTGCATGTCCAATAAATGTTTAGGTGATGCACATATAACACCAATATCTTGGGGATTGTAGATATCATTTTTAGGATCTGCATCTCAAGATATCTTCAAAATTAGTTTTTCTCTATCTCTAGAGAACTTCAGTCTTGTATACAAGCTTCGATGCTTCACTTATTAGAACACTGACCATATCAGAGCTTTATATATTATTCAACTGTTTTCAGTAAAGATGTAGATGAGGTTCCAATCAACTAGTAACATCCTCACAAAGAAACAGAAGATTGAAAAGATGGTGGTTTTTATTTTTCATGAAGCGCGGGATGACTACGATATAATTTGTTAAATAGCAGGGTAGAGATCAAAGTTTCAACATGCGATAATTTATATTGATCTCGATTCTGGCCATCTGCCTGTGGGGAAGTAAAGTGATGATAGGCCTCATGAATGAAATGGTGGATCACAATAGTTTTAACTGATTCTTCTGGTGATTTGTTATTTCTTGTAATTTTTCTGCAGTTCTATTCCACATCAAAGATATTTGCAGTGCCAGACAGCATGCATTATAAAACGCTGTTTGGATGCGTTAGGCTACCATATGCAAGGTCTTGCAGAAAGTATGATTTTATAATGTTGTAGAAAAATCTGAGTTCAGGTACTGAAGTTATCGCGGAGCTTGCTAATGATATCCTTCATCAGTTTTGCCTGCACAGGACAGAGAAAATTTGATGCCCGTCATCAGTTTTGTTTGCACAGGACAAGGAAAATTTGATGCGTTTAAATGTTTACATATTAATTAACCATTTCATAACATGTCAATTATTAGCATACCTATTATAGGTAAGACTTCTACCATTAGAATATATATGCAAAGGAAAATAATTCAGGTGACAGATTTTCAAGGATAACTGAAGTAATGGCACTAGTGAATCAGTAGTTACGAGGATTAAGTTAACGAGTAGTCTCTCCGAATTCAAATGAAATAACCAAACTAAAACACATTCCTAGAATGCACTAGTTCGGTGCCTGTTACAGAGGGAGAATCATTTTGTTGGTATAGATGGGATGACTATTCACTGAGCTGGTTCCAGAAAATCTACTACCTGGAACTGAGCTGATACTTGGAGGGATGAGGTTTTGCGTAAAAGAAATATGCCCTTCCAAAGCAGGTTGTATCAGCTCGGCCGATTGTCCATTTGACTTCCTATGTGCAGATAGGGAGATCTAAGAGCTGAGTTTTCTTCACCTTCACTCATTTGTTGGTTTGTTTAGAGATTGATCTGTTGAATATTTTGTGGCAACTTACCTGTAGGGCACCTTTTGATTTAGCTAATGTATTTGCATTTGGATATCATACTTTCATACTCTTCTCGCCTTTTGACTGATTTTTGAATAGATGGATATCCTTGGATGCCAGATGCTTTTACTGACCGGTTTGTAACTTGCCACGAGTGTACAGGATGTAAAAGTATCATGATGTAACTTTTCCATGTACAGGATGGAAAAACCATTGAACACAAGGTGTGGAGGGTCCTTGTGCAACGCTTGTGGAAAGTGGGCTTATCAAAGTTGATTGGTCAGGTGCACGCATTTTCAATAGAAAAGTAAATCATGATTGGTATGATTTCTCCTGTTTAGAATTTACTTCTTTATTTGTATGATTTCTGGAAGGTGTACCAAAATATTTCCTTTGGATGCAAACTTACACTTGAGAACAAGCAAATATATGCGGAACTTATTTTCCCCGTTTTGGCATGCCAAGCTAATATACAAACACTTCCCCTAATATGTCAACGTGCCAGGTGCAGAACCCCTAGTATGTTCTAGATGATGAATAACTGTTATGGCCAGTTCGTATTTCAAGCCATAGAGCAAGCCCTTCATGGAAATCAGGAGCTATTGAAAATAATAGAACCCTTGGATATCATGGTTCCCGTCTCTCAAGTTGAGCTTATGAAGTTGAAGTTCCCCTCTTTCTCCGTCTAGTTAACCCTATAAAGCCATTGAGCAAGCCCTTCACGGAAATCAGGAGCTATCGAAATTCATAGAACCCTTGGAGATCATGGTACCCCTATTTTTCTCTAGGCGACCTAATAAAGTCAAAAGTTACCCTCTTTCTCTGTCTAGTTAACCTTATAAAGGAAATTAAGTTGTCACACTGTGCTCAGGCAAAGTCCACCAGACCAGTCAAACCTAAAATCAGGTAAACTAGGCTAAATCATTGCATGCAGACCATTAATACTTGTATTTTAAGTGCTATCTAAGCAACAGGAAATGGCACAAGTGTTGCCGATTTTTCATTAGGTTTTGGCAACAAAGCTTTCGTTGTGTTTTCGCAGTTAGGCGCATTTCCATAATGTCAACTAGTGAAATCTTAGGCAAGCAACCCTAACATCAGCGTTTCCATCATGACAATGAGTGGAATCTTAGGCAAGCAACCTTCACATTTCTTCTTTCACAACTACCCATCTTTATTTACGTCAGATGGCAGCAGACGCTATAAAATTATCATACCCTTTTCAAAATTACAAGTCTAAGATGCCACCAGCAATAATATACACGTGGCACCGCTTGGCTGCTCCTCTCAAGGTTTGCAAAGCATCTACATCGTTGTCTTATTATTGATATAGTTAACCAGAAGTAGTTCTGGAATGCCTATTTCCCAGCATACAGATTGCTCAACACCCTTATGTCTCTCCATGGCTTCCCTCATATAATATCTAGCACATACAGAGCTGTAACTTTGGAAGTCTTTTGATCATTCTACACTTTTTTTTAGACTGTCCATCAAACTGCTCATATCCAGTTATGGTCATAACAAGAAAAACCAGAGCTGTAACTTTGGAAGTCTTTTGATCGTTCTACACTTTTTCTGGACTGTCCATCAAACAGCTCATACCCAGTCATGGTCATAACAAGAAAAACTGTTGTACCTCGCATGGAAAAATCGTGTTAAGAAGCTAGATATCCCCATTAACAAAATAGTTAATCCTGAAACAATCAACCACCAAAGACTACAATCAAGAAAATTGTTGCATATAAGGAACTTAGCCAAGATGAACACTGGAATAGGAAGCCAAGAGGAAGTCCAAATTATTCTTGATATGAGAATTTGACAAGCTTGTTATAATTGTCTTTCCTAGATACAAGATAGACCGATGAACCTCCTTCAAATGGCACCTTGGCTTCCAAAAGTACCTTGGTGTAGATGTATCCTTCATGATAAGATATTTGGAAAGTGATTTAATTGTGGGATAGCAGTGTTTTAAAAAGCTCTAGGTCCTTCTAGGCACTAGTCTTATTGTCTGGGAGCGCCTAGGCACGCCTAGTCTCGTCCGGAGAAGAAAAAACATCATTTGGATAGTTTCTCAAATCTTCCTTTTATAACACATTTCGTCACTTTTGTAGCTCATGTTAGGTTATCCAAAAGTGTCCTATATCTCTAAAACTTTATCAAACTTGAATTTTTAGACAATAAAATAGAGAAAAAGAGTAAAAAAATGATACCAATAGAAACAACAAAGTTGTCACGCCCCACTTCCGTAGGAGCGATCGTCCTCGCTAAGGCGTGATGCTGGGTGAGCCTAGATTGCGCTCACGCAAGGCAGGTTTCATAACGGCCGATTACAGGCTAAGCGACGGGGTCGTTGCACAAAAGTTCCAAGCAGAAACATTGAATAATAGCAGTGAAAATTTAAAGCAAAACACAAGTCATTCAAAATGATCTTTATTGATATTGAAATAAGGATTACAATGTGGCGCGAGGCCAAGGTTACAATCACTCAGTCTCATTCTTCTCACAATACAAGTCACTCTGCTCTCTCTCATATCTCAAAACAGTTCTTGAGCCAGCGGATGCTTCAGATAGGCGATGTCCATACATTATGTCCCGTTTAAGTCTAGATTCCATGCGGCCGTGCGTCTCGAAATGCCAAGGAACTCCATGCCTCGACACATCCAAGTGAGCTCCGCACCAACGAGCTTCTACTTGTTCCTGCACATAAACACTGTGTGGGTGTCAGTACTCAACTGTACTGGTGGAGTGAGCTCCTCGTCCACCCATACAAAACCAACACGTTCATTTGTTTTGTGCAACATATCTTTTTACGATTGTCTTTCTATTCTTGTCTTATGATTAATTTTAGGACATAAATTCTGGTCTATTTTGTGTCTCTAGACCATCACCGTGCCTTGCACAAACAACTTACTCATACTTTGCCTCTAGACCTTCTCGTGCCAATAACGTCATCTTATCGACTCGTGCTTGCCCTTCGGCCCATATTTGGTACGCAACAACTTGGTCGTGCCATAAATTTCTTTGTATAACATAATCGAGGCAGTGCCTTGCCACTTAGTAACTTTCATATACTTGTGTCGTAACAGCGTGGTCGTGCCATAACATATCGAGGCCGTGCCTCACAATTCAACATGACTTAACCGAACTTGTCCTACGGCCCCTTCTTGACTTAAACTCGAAAGTACTCGATTCCAACTTATGCAACTCTATGCCGACGACTTATTACTCGATGCCACATCTCGTGCCGAAGCACGTATCTTTGCTTAGCCAAATCTTAGGCTCCATATTAGATTGCAACCGTGCATACCTTCTTAACTCAAACGTGTCGTGCTTACACTTTCTTTGAATCGCCCGACACCGTGCATGCGGATTGCCGCTCAGCACACCAACTTATCTATATGAAAGTCACTGGCAATCCAAGCCATCGTGGAGATAGCTCGGGTAGGCAACAGGTCTTTCAATGCAAGGTAGCTAGCCCCATGGAAAGCCCCCGACTACCCACGCGGTACAATCCAGCGCTGCTATAACGTCTTTCCCCTAGGTCGACTAGCCCCGACGTAATACCAGTCGAGGAAGAAATTCTTGTCGACAAGTTGTCCATGACCACGCACCTACGAGAACACCTAGACTCACGTAAATTCATGACCTACTTTGAGGTACAACTAGAACCATACTTAGCAAAACGTGCTCGGTACCATATCATGCAAAACGTGCATTAGAACCATACGATGCAAAACGTGCATCCGAACCATATGATGCAAAATATGCGTTCCTGGAGACTCCTAAAACGTGGGAACGTCTTGGCGACAAACGGTCGCATGAACTTTCCTTTCTTTGAAACCCAGGGAATGACTATCGCATAGCCTTCCTACTTAACTTGAACAAAACGTGTTCCTTAAGTGCCATAGACCGTGGCTAACTTTTCATAGTGCCGACCGTGGCTCGTGCCTTAAGCCGACTTGTGTTCTACGCGACGCTATCGTCCAAGTCATACTTTATATGACGAGCCTTGAGATCGTGGGACTATGTGACAAAACCACCGCAGAAAGTGCAGGACAGTGCTTAGAATGACTTCGACAACCCAACATAACTTTTGTCTAACTCAATCGTACAACAACTAAATCTATAGGACGGCCAAAGGCTATGCCAAGCCTTGGACGATGAGACCGTGCATGCTTTATCAAGCATTTATACGTGCGACGCCTATGACTTAGGCTAAGTTCACAATTTTGTGGCAACTTAAACCAACTTCCTTCGCCCAAGCCACGGGACGAAGGACCGAGTGTCATTTTGAAAGCACAACGTACAACACTTCTAAGTCGACCATGGGACATTTCCATATTCTTAACTCAATCGACCCGACTTGGGATTATTCTCTTAGCTATGTGGATTTGTCTTTTTATTATCAAGCCTATTTGTGCATTGAAAACATTCGATTTATTAGTGCGAAGGCCAAGATGGAGCAAGTTCACCGAAGCCACCCACCTGAACGAGGAGTCGCCTCGACCGTGCATGTCTTCGAGCAAGCCGCTGCATGGCTAAAGTCCAAACGCCGTTGGCGTTTTGATTCCTCCGATTGACTGAGCGGGACGGGACACTACATTATACACCACTCAGAAAAAGTTTCGTCCTCGAAACTAACTGAGTACACTTATCGACTTATAACTTGATTCATCATCCAATGATTCTTGCACACATTCCTCCTATACATTTCTTCCATCTGAGCTACGCTCGTGCTTTGATTTTCCTTTACATCGAACAACTATATCTCGACTTGGGTAACCTATACTTATCGTGCACATGGACAATCTCAGTTCTAGGCAAACCATCCGATCAACCAACATTCAAGTTCGTCTCAACTCTAATGACCGCACTACCATCAATATTTCTTTGAAACACGATTTCAAAATCTACGATACTTTGTTATTACTCTAGTCTTACTTGAATTCAATGTATCACTTAGCTGGATCGTGCACATATTTAAGGCGTCCCCGAAATATATGTATTTCAACCAAGCCTCGTGATAGTGAATCCAATCCCATATATTTGATTCATTCTATCAATCCTGAAATCAATCATATGCTATCTCTTAAATCAGGGACATCTCACCTAACTGCTACGCCATCTCTCCAGGTTAAAGTCAATCGTCAGTATTGGAATCACAGTTCCCAAACAATATTATCAACACTGACCCCAATCCTAAGGTCAAACCAAAGTTGATAGTACAGGTTTTCTATCTAAGCTCGCATCACTCCAATTTCTAAACTTCGAGCATATATTCGCCTATTCGCACTTACAATACTTAGTCTAAGGGGTCTGAGTCGTTCAGCAAAGCCGTCCTACCATAAGTCATGTTCAACCAATTTCTCGATATATCATTATCGTACGTCCAAACCAGCAATTGTATAGTCTATTTCTTCGAACACGTTTGATATAATCTATTTATCCATTCTTTCCAAGTCGAGCACGCTATGACACGATTTATCGCTAAACCATAATTCTCATTCCATATTCCCTAAGTCATTAACTACAGTTTACGTATTCGATCATGAGGTCGTCTAGCTTAACAATTATTAAGCTCCAATCTCACGCAAGTCTGATTATCCACGGTGGACATGAAATCACCATGCAACGCTCCCGCAGGATAATCATTCTCATCGGGACGTAACTTTTGCTTTAGGTCTAGACTAATTCATTCTCGATACGCATATTTGATCTACTCAATCCTCAAGTTTACTAAATCCTCAATCACAAGTCCGATTCACCTTCGCAACAAACCACAAGTTGAAGCATACGATTTACCACGACCTGATTTTTCGAGTTCGATCATCCCCGCGACATGAATCACCATGTCAGCGCTCACGCGGAATGATCACCCCAAATATGACGTGACGCATGTGCGATGCTGGTGTTGCGCTCGCGCAAGACAAGATCGTCGATATTGTGGTTATCTTCGAAGTAATCAAGATACTTTTCTTTCATCCAAACATTCTTTTCAATCAAAGTCCATAAGCATAACATCCATCGAAACAATAACATTTTACACGATCATCATTTTCCGACTCAGAGTACCCTTGAACTATCGCATATCGATCTTTGATACGCCTCAATACCATCGATGATATGCGTAACCTGACGATCTTCATTTCAACGAATTTTGAGTCGTGCGACTGATGCTATTGTCCGAACTGGATAATCTCCTCAATATTCAAGATCAAATTCGATCATTATCCCCGAATTATTCCCATGATCAATTCGTTCAAATCCATAATCACATATATTCATCCGTCTATCTTAGTCATCGAGCAACATATTTTCTTTAAAACGCCTCGATCTATGCTAACTCTAATCATCGAGCAACATCTATCCCAAACTCTTAGAGTTACCTTCGTAACTTCAAAATCAAACTTTTTCATGCACGCTAACTTCCAATCGTGCTAACTTTTCATACACGGTTCATATCTATTTTCCTCTATCAAGTCATCCGTTTACTACACCTTAACTTTTTCTCGATTCAGTTTCACCTACTCCACCATTTTGCATTTCATACTTGCACAATCACAATCCCGTGTGCGTCATCCCTAGTTTGTTCGAATCATCTTATCAAACTTCAATACTACACTTTTACTCAATGATACTCAATCTAAGGCTTTGCGTACTCGTCGCTTGCTGATAGACTCATCGGCACCCCGCATCCTCAATCAATCGACATCCCTGAGGCTATCCCATACACCACTCAGGGATGAAATCATTCGATAAATTCTCAAAACTATCATTTGATTCACAATTGATTATTTTGAATCTACGTTCGAATCATTCCTCAAATTTTAAGCACGCTTATCTATATCGCATCGACGATAACATCGTCGTTCGATAGCGCCTCTATCGATAGTCATCTCGTATTCTATAAGTCAAGTCAAACTCATTCTCATTTCGAAACGATTCGTATCCCGCACATAACTCTTCTAAGGTCGACACAATTCTTGGTGTATATGTCCAGTCCGACTTAGCCAACCGTGCTTTACGTGAACCATCTTTTATTTTGTGAAAAACTATTCTCATACGATTTGCAAATTACATAGACTTATTGTATGGACATCTCGCGGAACATTGAGAGAGCGCACTAACGATATCAATCGAGGAATCAACATTAGAGTTTGCGGAAACAACATCAGAGTTAAAGGATTCAATCGAAAGTTCAAGGATGTAAAGTCGTGCTCTGATACCATTATGTCACGTCTCGCTTCCGGAGAAGCGATCGTCCTCGCTAAGGCGTAATGCTGCATGAGCCTAGATTGCGCTCACACAAGGCAGGTTTCATAACGGCCGATTACAGGCTAAGCGACGGGGTCATCGCACAGAAGTCCCAAGCGGAAACATTGAATAATAGCAGCGAAAATTTAAAGCAAAACACGAGTCATTCAAAATGATCTTTATTGATATTGAAATAAGGATTACAATATGGCACGAGGCCAATGTTACAATCACTCAATCTCACAATACAAGTCACTTGGCTCTCTCTCCTCTCTCAAAACAGTTCTTGAGCCAGCGGTTGCTTCAGATAGACGATGTCCATATATTATGTCCCGTATAAGTCCAGACTCCATGCGGCCGTGCGCCTCGAATTGCCAAAGAACTCCATGCCTCGACGCATCCAAGCGAGCTCCGCGCCAACGAGCTTCTACCTGTTCTTGCACATAAACACTGTGTGGGTGTCAGTACTCAACTGTACTGGTGGAGTGAGCTCCTCATCCACCCATACAAAACCAACACGTTCATTTACTTTGTGCAACATATCCTGTTACGATTGTCTTTCTATTTTTGCCTTATGATCAATTTTAGGACATAAACTCTGGCCTATTTTGTGTCTCTAGACCATCACCGTGCCTTGCACAAACAACTTCCTCATACTTTGTCTCTAGACCTTCTCGTGCCAACAACGTCATCTTATCGACTCGTGCTTGCCCTTCGGTCCATATTTGGTACGCAACAACTTGGTCGTGCCATAAATCCCTTTATATAACATAATCGAGGCAGTGCCTCGCCACTTAGTAACTTTCCTATACTTGTGTCGTAACAACGTGGTCGTGCCATAACATATCGAGGCCGTGCCTCACAATTCAACATGAGTTAACCGAACTTGTCCTACGATCCTTCTTGACTTAACTCGAAAGTACTCAATTCCAACTTATGCAACTCTATGCCAACGACTTATTATTCGACGCCACATCTCCTGCCGAAGCACGTGTCTTTGCTTAGCCAAATCTTAGGCTCTATATTGGGTTGCAAACGTGCATACCTTCTTAACTCAAACGTGTCGTGCTTACACTTTCTTTGAATCGACCGACATCGTGCATGCGGATTGCCGCTCAGCACACCAACTTATCTATATGAAAGTCATTGGCAATCCAAGCCATCGTAGACATAGTTCGGGTAGGCGGCGGGTCTTTCAATGCAAGGTAGCTAGCCCCATGGAAAGCCCCCGACTACCCACGCGGTACAATCCAGCGCTGCTATAATGTCTTCTCCCTAGGTCGACTGGCCCCGGCGTAATATCGGTCGAGGAAGAAATCCTTGTCGACAAGTTGTCCATGACCACACACTTACGAGAACACCTAGATGAAGAACAAGTAGGCAACTCTAGAGGGGGGTGAATAGAGTTTATGACAATAATATCTAATTTAAAAAATAAACTCTTTCACCAACAGTAAATAATCAGAGTAAATGCGGAAATTATAAAGAGCGAGAAAGCATACGCAAACACAGCCGATTTTAACCTGGTTTTCCTCGTGGAGGACTAGTCCAGGCTTGAGAACTCTAGCTCAGGATTAAATCCACTATTTGTGAAATAATAGTTACATCCCGTGTCTTTTCTTCAGAAGAGCACGTTAACTTCTTACAGAGATCGCAGTAGCGATGCTTGAAATTTTCCAAGCGACTTTTTGAACTCTTGCACAAACTCCTAACTGAAGAGCACTGAGCACTTTGAGGCTTAGGGAGCTTGTGGCTAGTAGATGAGAAGGGTAAGGCTTGTATAAGGCTTTAGAGAGAAGAGAAGAGAAGAGAAGATTGGAAGATTGAAAAAGTGAGAATTCAAGACCTATTTATAGGGTTCTAGCTAGGCAGAATTCGGCCAGAATTCTGGGTCAAGAATTCAAATTTTTGGCCGTTGGACAACTAGCATACAGCAAACCCTAAAAATTAGGGTCCTGTAATTTAGGGGACAAAATTCGGCCCGAACTCTGTGTGGAGGCAGAGTTCGGCCCGAACTCTGTCTCCAGAAGACAGAATAGTTCTAATGGGCTAATTGGGCTAGTTTGGTTTTGGTGGAGCTTTTGGTTTGGAGATAGGTAAAGGCCCAAACTACTCAGTGCGACTCAGTTTACATTTATCTACACTCAATAAAAGAAAAAATACAGACTCGAAACATAGTACGCTGCAGGTACGAGCCGTCGTCCGTCTTGTACTGAGTTCAGTCTTGATGGGTCATATTGAATTATGACAAGTATCATATTTTCAATTTTATCAATATTTGGTTGACTGTGATTTTGTGTCAACAATCTCCCCTATATTGATAATTGACAAAATAATATTTGTATATTCAATGTTCATACCTGGACACATTTATAAAAGCAGTAGCTCCCCCGTAATCAGTGCAGAACTAGCAATAGCTCTCCCGTAAACATTGCTTCGTTGTAAGCCAATGTTTCTTTTGTCCTGATAAATACAATCTTTCCCAAAGCACAGATACACAATATGATATGATAATGCGAACATATGATAATGTGAATATCAAATAATTCTTCCCCTTTTGTCATTTATCAAACACAAACAACCAAAGAATTTATAAAGGAAAATAACTGGCAATCACACCATCACGGAGCTCGTGAAAAAATAAAGGAAAAATAAACTAGAAAGCCATAGTGCATAAAAAGTAAACATAAGATCCTCAGCAGCAGCAGCAAGTAGGAGACCACATCCATCACGGAGCTCGTGAAATCCAGCGTCGTCAGATGGATCAGTGAATGAACGACGAGGATCCACGAAAGTCGTATCCGGATCCAGATAGCGTATAACCCAAGGGTCATCGATACGGTATCCATCGCGAGCAGGGTCCCGCTCCATAGGAATAGGCATAGAAGAATGCCGAGACATAGAGTACCGGACGTCATGCAGTGAGTTGCTGATGGCACTCATCTGCAAGATGGTACGGTAGTCAAGCTGGGTCCTGCGATAATCCTCTAACATGAATCGATCGCGAAGCATAGTCTGAATCGACTCAAGAGTAGCAGGTGGAGGGGGCGCAGGCTGCCCAAGAGCAGGTGCGTCATCCTGAGCATCAGAGTGCTCGGACTCAGCAGGTGAACCGACAGCTACGTGAAGCTGCCGTGCCTTAGATAGGAAGGCAGGGGCAGGGAGGAATTGGCACTCACCAAGTGGGACATGAACAGCACGAAAAATCATAGGAAGATAGAGAGCATAGACCAAAGAACGTGGCCTCTTCCTAGCATTTATCATCCAGTCCATCATGGTACGTGGAAGATTGAAAGGGACATGGAAGTGTAGGTGATACATAGCAGAAATCTCAAAATATGAAACCTCATAAGTCGATCCCGCTTTGGGTAGGATTGTGGAAAAGACAATGCGATGAAGCTCATAGAAGTAGGGGTTTAGAAATTTGGCAAGAAGCTTGCGCGGACGTGTGTTTGGGGTATACAAATCGTCCT
Organism: Iris pallida; assembly: GCA_029216955.1. Lineage (NCBI taxonomy): Eukaryota > Viridiplantae > Streptophyta > Magnoliopsida > Asparagales > Iridaceae > Iris > Iris pallida. The sequence continues at coordinate 25,266,995 of JANAVB010011399.1, forward strand.
TGAAGCTTTCTAGGGACGACCCATCGGAGAATTGAAACTTGCGAGCATCAACAAGTTTCTTCCATGAGTTAGGCTCCGAAATTTCAAGATATTCTGCAAGATCAAAGTCATCAAATGATATGTCAATGCCAGCAACACGTGAATATAAACGTGTGTCATCATGAGTAAGATTGCAATAAAACATTTGAATGGCATTTAAATAGATAAATGAATTGGTAGTGACAAGTTCATCAAGACAAATCATGAAATAGAGAGTCATACCGAGAAAATATGGTGAAGTTAATAGGATGACCCGCACACACGGGACGAGATCGAAAATCATTGAACCACTCGTTTGAGGCTTCTAATGATATAAATATTCGATCATCATATGTGTTTGGGTCAATGGGACGAGGTGGATTGAACAACGAGTGAATTGGTTGTTGAATAGGTTGGTGAACCGGAATAGGTTGTTGAACCGGTTGTTCATCACGAGGAGGAGGATTCGAAGAGGACACACCTTCGGTTCGAAACCTCTTTCCTCTATTAAACAACTTGGGAGCCATGAGTAATGAAAAAAATTATGAAATTTAGATGGAGAGAAGAGTGAAGTTATACCTCAAAAGGATGATGAAGGATGGAAGAGAATGATGCAAGAAACCCTCTTCTTGAATTTGGAGAAGAAATATGCACTAGAATGAGAGAACTAGGGTTAGGGTTTGAAGAGGAAGGGTTTTGGGAAGTTTCGAAGGTGTCAATGGAGGAGAGAGAGAGGGAGAACCCGGTTATAATGTTAGGGGTTCGAATGGTCGAAAGTAATCTGGACCATTGGATCAGTTTTAGATCAGCGGCTGAGCCCGCTTGAGGTTCTGGAATGACCAGACCGAATTCGGCCCGAACTCTGTGTTAGGCAGAGTTCGGCCCGAATTCTGGGTTCTAGGACCAGAATAGAAATCAGGCTTGAAATGAGGTTGAAAATAATGATAGTTAAAAAGAATGAAAGGATAGAAATATGAGTAGGAATCCAAGGAGACAATATTGCAAAAAGTGAAAGCACGACAAAAATGAAGTTCGAAACTTTGAATTGAGCAAGTTATAGATAAAAGTATACCATGTAATAAACAAAGAGTTATGCCACAATTCAGTTTGGTGAAGCTGCCATGGGGTAGCTGCAGGGGTCGGATCCCAGCTAGCGGTAATCCTGAGGACTAGTGCACCGTGTCGCTTAGGCTTTTACGCCTTGTTGTCAGAAGGACCCTTTCGGCTTATACCCATAGCAAATTCATCACACAGAACCAAGACATAATCGATATTTACGCATGTTACTTTAATGAATAACTGCTTCGTCCAAAATTCCTAGTTCACGACAAAGAAAGTTGAACCGCTCTTCGGATAGTGGTTTTGTAAAGAAATTTGCTAGCTGATGATCAGTGTCAATAAATTCTAAGTTTATAGTACCATTCTGTTGGTGATCACGCAAAAAGTGGTGACAAATTTTAATGTGTTTCGTGCGTGAGTGACATATAGGGTTCTTAGTAAGGTTGATGGCACTAGTGTTATCACAGAATATAGGAATGTGCATAAAAGAAAGGTTGTAGTCTGCAAGGGTTTGCTTCATCCACAGAATTTGTGCACAACAACGACCAGCTGCGATATATTCAGCTTCTGTTGTGGATAGTGCGACAGAGTTCTGCTTCTTGCTAAACCAAGAGACTAGAGCCTTGTCTAATAAATGACACGTACCGCTTGTACTTTTACGGTCGACTTTGCATCCTGCGAAATCAGCATCTGAATAACCGATGAGGTCAAAGGATGTGGATTTGGGATACCATAAGCCCACTGTAACAGTACCCTTAAGGTATCGAAAGATACGCTTAACGGCGGACACGTGTGATTCCTTAGGACTAGCTTGATAGCGAGCACATAGACAATCACTAAACATGATATCGGGACGACTAGCAGTTAAATAAAGTAAACTACCAATCATAGTTCGATACTTACGTTGGTCAACAGGTTTGCCACTTTCATCAGGTTCCAACTTGGTCGAAGTAGCCATAGGGGTGCTGATTGGTTTGACGTTGTCAAGATCAAACTTCTTCAGCATATCCTTTGTATATTTTGACTGGCTGATGAAAATTCCTTGCGAAGTTTGTTTGACTTGCAATCCAAGGAAGTAGGTGAGCTCCCCCATCATGCTCATCTCAAATTCGTTCTGCATACACTTAGCGAAATCTTGGCAAAGATTTTCATTAGTAGAACCGAATATGATATCATCTACATAAATTTGCACTAAAAGAATAGTGTTTTGAAAACTTTTGATAAACATTGTAGTGTCAATTTTTCCTTTTGAAAAACCTTTATCTAACCAGAAATTGCTTAGGCGTTCATACCAAGCTCGAGGGGCTTGTTTGAGGCCATATAGCGCTTTCGTGAGTTTAAAAACATGGTCGGGAAATTTGTGATTTTCAAAACCAGGGGGTTGTTTTACAAAAACTTTCTCCTTAATAAATCCATTCAGAAAGGCACTTTTAACATCCATTTGAAACAATTTAAAATTTTGAAAGTTGGCAAATGCACAAAGAATCCGAATGGATTCCAGTCTTACAACTGGAGCATACGTCTCATCGTTGTCGATATCTTCCTCTTGGTTGTATCCTTGAGCTACTAGATGAGCTTTGTTGCGTATGACTGATCCATCTTCATTTACTTTGTTGCGAAAAACCCATTTCGTACCAATAATCGAATGATTAGCTGGCCTAGGAACAAGTTTCCAGACCTGGCTTCTCTCGAATTGGTCGAGTTCTTCTTGCATGGCAGAAATCCAAAACTCATCATTAAAAGTTTCTAAAACAGTTTTAGGCTCAATTTGTGAAATGAAGGCAGTGCTAGTAATGGAGTCTTTTAACGATGATCGAGTTCTTACTCCGTGTGAAACCTCACCTATTACCAAGTTTTCTGGATGTGACGGCTTGAAAGAGAATTTCTTCGGCAAGCCCTCCAGAGAATTGGTTTCAGTGGTGGTATTCATCGGCGTGGAAGTTGAAGGCTCAACATTATCGTCAGGAGTAGCTACTGCACTGTTATCCTCGTCAAAAGTCACATTGGTAGACTCTTCCACAATTAATGAGCGTTTGTTGAACACTCTATATCCCTTGCTCTTGGCAGCATAGCCAAGGAAAATACCATCGTCAGCTTTGGCATCAAATTTGCCTAAGTCGTCTTTGGTGTTAAGGATAAAACATCAACAACCGAAAACTCTAAAATATGAAACATTTGGAGTTCTTCCAAACCAAAGCTCATAGGGTGTTTTCTTCGTAATAGGTCGAATGAGCACCCTATTTAGAATATGGTATGCTGTACTGACAGCTTCAGCCCAAAAATATTTCGGAAGTAAAAATTTATTCAACATGACTCTAGCCATATCGCCAAGAGTCCTATTCTTCCGCTCCACAACACCATTTTGTTGAGGAGTTCTAGGACAAGAAAACTCATGATCAAAACCATTTGAGTCACAAAACTTTTCAAAATCAGTATTTTCGAATTCGCCTCCATGATCACTTCGGATTCGAGTGATCATGTAGCCTTTTTCGTTTTGAACCTTTTTAGCAAAAAATTTGAAAACAGAAATCGCATCGCTTTTGTTTGAAAGAAAGAAAACCCAAGTGAATCTAGAAAAATCATCTACTATAACAAAAGCATAGAGTTTTCCACCAAGACTGGCTACTCTACTAGGACCAAATAAGTCCATATGAAGTAATTGCAAGGGTCTAGTAGTACTTACAGTGTTTATTGAATGAAACGAAGACTTGGTTGCCTTATTCAACTCACATTCGGCACATACCGTGTCCTTTTTGAATATGATGTCGGACAAGCCTCTTACTAGCTTCTTTGTTGATAGCCTGGATATAGTATCCATATTGGCATGACCAAGACGCTGGTGCCACAACAATCTCTCATCCTTGTGGGCGTAGAGTCATCTCCCTGCAGTGTTAGTATCTCTAGATAGATAGAAAATGTAAATGTTATCATTTCTTATCCCTTCAAAAGCGATGTCTCCCGTTGACCTATCATAAATGTAGCATTTATTTTTTCCAAAGTTAATATCATATCCATGATCAGCAAGGTGACTTATGCTGAGCAGGTTATGCTTTAACTCGGTCACTAGGCAGACATCCTTTATTACAGGAGAAGGAGGATGACCAATAGTACCATTACCTATGATGTATCCTTTTAAGTTGTTGCCGAAGGATACATACCCTTCCCTCTTCATCGATAGTGATGCGAAAAGATTTGCGTCTTCCGTCATATGTCGCGAGCATCCACTATCGAGAATCCACTTGCTTTTAGTTGAGGGAAGGTCCACCTACATCAAGAGTAGATGTGACCTTTGGTACCCAAGTTCTTGTGGGTCCTGAAATGTTAGTCTTTGGCACCCATGCATATAGATTTATATCTACTAATCTCCTAATTCTACATTGCGGTGAGATGTGTGCATGTAATCCACAGTAGGTGCAAGTAGCATGCCTATTTGTATTGGAAGCATGTTGATGATGTCTATATGTAGCATGGTGAGAGTTGTGTGGAATAGCAGGATAATGACTATACATGGTAGCAGGATGATAGTTATGTCTATATTCAGCATAGTGATGGTTATGTCTATGTGCTACATGGTGATGGTTATGTCTATGTGCAGCATGGTGATTGTGTGTAGCAGTAGAATGATAGTTATGAGAATAATTTCTATGTGCATGTGATTTATGTGTTGTATGGAAGTGCGTGTACATGTAAGCATGTTTACGTGCTGCATGTGGATGACGTGTTTGACTATTTTGAGTAGTCTTGTGCTTTGTGTGTGTCTTATGTGATTGGGTTTGAGGTTGAGCAACCTATTTTTCCAATCTAATATCTAATTTCTTAGAGGCAGCATGCAGTTCATTATATTTAGCATTCAAACCATCAATTTTAGCAATAGAGATCTTGTGTCTATTCTTTTCTTCAGCAAGCTCAGTGTTGAGTGCTGTGATCTCACGTGTTTGCTTTTCAATACGTGCTTCGGCATCATGTAGGCTTAACTTAAGCTTAGATACCTCATTAGTGACTTCCGTGGGTGGAGTGTCTCTAACATTATCAAGTAAAGAAAGTTTTTGAATCTCGACTTCATAGCTTTTGATCTTCTCCTTAGCATGCTTATATTTACTAATGACTTTCTTGTGGTCATTTAGTAAATCATTGAGTGCATCGCCAAGTTCATCAAAAGTGAAGTCATCGAGAGTATCGCTAGTTACCTTATCGGATGTTGCCATTAGGCAAACATTGGCGGTGTCTTGAGGAGAGTCCTTTTCTTCCTCGGAGTCACTTGCTTCGCTTTCATGCCAAATGCTAGTGTTGGCATATTTTCTTGAGGAAGACTTTTTGTAGGCTTCTCATATCGGTTGCTTTTCTTTGCGAATGGATAGTCTTTTCGGATGTGTCCAGTCTTCTTACAGCCGTAGCATGTTGGTTCTTCCTCGTCATCTTCTTGTTGTTCCTTCTTTCTTCGATTGAAGCGAAGGAACTTCTTGAAGTTGCGGACAAGGAGAGCTTGATCATCACCTTCAGAATTGTCGTCATCGGTCTCTTCAGGATCAGCCCTTCGACGATGAGCTTTTAGGGCAATCTCTTTTGCCTTTGGAGCAGGCTCTTCGAAGTCTTTGAGGTCAAGCTCGTGGGTCATTAGCTTTCCCATCAAAGTCTCCATAGACATTGTGGTGAGATCATTGCCTTCTATGATAGCTGTTACCTTAGGGTTCCAAATCTTCGGTAGCCCCCTAAGTAACTTGCGGATCTTCTCGTGATTTGTATATTGTTTGTCGAGAGATGACAAGGGGTTGATGACGTCGAGAAATCTTGTAAACATTTGTGTGATCGTCTCATTAGGCTTCATCTTGAATGCCTCATATTCTTGAGTGAGACGACTGATTTTCGACTCCTTGACTTGGGTGGTTCCTTCATGCGTCACTTCTAGAAGTCTCCATACTTCGTGAGAGGTGGTGCATGTCGAGACCCTGTTAAACTCATTCCTGTCTATTGCACAAAATAAATCATTAATAGCTCTCGCGTCTAGACTCGCCTGTTTCTTTTCCTCGTCAGAATATTTGTCGTTGGGTTTCTCGACGAGATCACCATTGACAACTATCCTGGCAGGCTTTTTGTAACCGTCGGTAACAATGGTCCACTGTTCGAAGTCTAGAGACTTGAGATAAAAACTCATCCTTGTTTTCCAATAGGTGTAGTTTATTCCATCAAATAGGGGTGGCCTATGAGTGGACTGCCCTTCACCGTGATTGGAAAACATGGGTTGTGTGGTTGCCATGGATCAGCTCAAGGATGTTAGTCCTTTTTGAGAGAACAGAGCTTTGATACCAATTGAAGAACAAGTAGGCAACTCTAGAGGGGGGTGAATAGAGTTTATGACAATAATATCCAATTTAAAAAATAAACTCTTTCACCAACAGTAAATAATCAGAGTAAATGCGGAAATTATAAAGAGCGAGAAAGCATACGCAAACACAGCCGATTTTAACCTGGTTTTCCTCGTGGAGGACTAGTCCAGGCCTGAGAACTCTAGCTCAGGATTAAATCCACTATTTGTGAAATAGTAGTTACACCCCGTGCCTTTTTTTCAGAAGAGCACGTCAACTTCTTACAGAGATCGCAGTGGCGATGCTTGAAATTTTTCAAGCGACTTTTTGAACTCTTGCACAAACTCCTAACTGAAGAGCACTGAGCACTTTGAGGCTTAGGGAGCTTGTGGCTAGTAGATGAGAAGGGTAAGGCTTGTATAAGGCTTTAGAGAGAAGAGAAGAGAAGATTGGATGATTGAAAAAGTGAGAATTCAAGGCCTATTTATAGGGTTCTAGCTAGGCAGAATTCAGCCAGAATTCTAGGTCAAGAATTCAAATTTTTGGCCGTTGGACAACTAGCATATAACAAACCCTAAAAATTAGGGTCCTATAATTTAGGGGACAGAATTCGGTCCGAACTCTGTGTGGAGGCAAATCTATAGGACGGCCAAAGGCTATGTCAAGCCTTGGACGATGGGACCGTGCATGCTTTATCAAGCATTTATACGTGCGACGCTTATGACTTAGGCTAAGTTCACAACTTTGTGGCAACTTAAACCAACTTTCTTCTCCCAAGCCACGGGACGAAGGACCGAGTGTTATTTTGAAAGCACAACGTGCAACACTTCTAAGCCGACCATGGGACATTTCCATATTCTTAACTCAATCGACCCGACTTGAGATTATTCTCTTAGCTATGTGTATTCCTCTTTTATTATTAAGCCTACTTGTGCATTTGAAAACATTCGATTTATTAGTGCGAAGGCCAAGCTGAGACAAGTTCACGGAAGCCACCCACCTGAACGAGGAGTCGCCTCGACCGTGCGGATCTTCGAGCAAGCCGTTGCATGGCTAAGTCCGAACGCCGTTAGCGTTTCGATTCCTCCGATTGACTGAGTGGGACGGGGCTCTACAAAAGTAACTTAAACAAGATTGCAAAATAGTCTATGAAGCATAACATTAAGTTTAAAAATAATAACATCCCACATATGTCATTATGATGGAAGACAAAATGTTCAAATAGAACAAAAACATAAGATAATCGACGAGTTCTACATTTCTAAATGACTTAACGGTTTTTTCTCCTTCATATTCAGTCATCCATCATTCATCTTCATTAACTAAGTTTGGAAGTCATGAACATTATCAGCAATATCATCATTGAAAATGAAATCTTCGTCCTCAATAATATCATCAATATCATCATTGAAAATGAAATATTCATCCTTATTGATTGTTAGAATTTGTTCACCAATATTCTCCTCTTTTCTTATGTTTATTTAGTTATAGTGTTAAAACTTAAAAAAGATTGTATTTGGACCTTTAAAACTAAAGCCTACAATTTTAAAAATCAATAAAACCAAACATGCTCATAAAACATAAAAAAAAAACCAAAAAGCTAGCATAAAATAACCAACACAACTAGGCGTGCACCTAGCCTCGTCTAATTACCCTTTCACCTAATCGCTTTGGTGCCTTTCTTGCCTAGGTGTCATCGCATAGAGAAGATACATCACCTTCCTTTGGATTAGGCGATGAAACATCGCCTCTCGCCTTTTGGGTAACCAGGCGCGTCTGGACGACACTTTTAACAACACTGTCGGATAGTGGAAGAAATTTTGTCTACATATAGTTTTAAGGAGTACGCATATTTTACTAGTTCTTTTGCTCTGTACTCCCCATTATTAGTGTTTTACTGATATATGAGCTCTATTTATGCCCATTCTTGACCTAAACGGCTCTTGGTTATACAAGCTTCCTTGAACCTTGGTAATTTCTTCCTTTTTTCGATTAGTGTAGATCGCAAAAGCACATGTAAACTGATTCCTATTTGCTATCCACGTTGTGCACTCGTCTAATTACCCATTCACCTAATACCGTCTTTGGTGCCTTTCTTGCTTAGGCGTCACATAGAGAAGATACCTCACCTTCCTTTGGATTAGGCGGTGAAACATCATCTCTCGCCTTTTGGGTGCCTAGGCATGTCTGGGCGGTACTTTTAACAACACTGTCGGATAGTTTTAACAACACTGTCGGATAGTGTTCTTCCATCTCCAATAAAAATTTGTCTACGTATACTTTTGAGGACTACACACATATTTTACTAATTCTTTTGCTATATTCTCTCCGTTATTAGTGTTTTACTGATCTATGGGATCCATTTATGCCCAATCTTGACCTAAATGGCTTTGGTTGTACAAGCTTCCTTGAACCTTGGTAATTTCTTAATTTTTTCGATTAGTGTAGATTGCAAAAGTACGTGTAAACTTATTCGTGTTTGCTATCCACGTTGTCTAAGATGTTCTTTCTTTCAAATGCCCCTCAATACTTGTTAAGAGTAGGACTTTTGCTCCTCGTTTTCCAATCAGTTACGAAAGAAGTTTCTACAGATAACTTGAACCATCGTTGGTTCCTAGTGACGCGGGACGAGACCCAAAACCAAATTATTAACATGAAATTAGGGATTTGTGGTGGCCCATGCAGGTCATTGGTTAGTATAAAGGACATAGGATAGGATGTAGGTTGGAGACTTGCATAGGTTAAACTTGGATCTTATGTTATGTTGGTATATTTAGTATGGAAATATGTTATATTTAGTATGGGAATATCCTGAGGACATATTTGGTGTTGGTATATTTAGTATGGGAATATGTTATATTTAGTATGGGTATATCCTGAGGACATATTTGGGATGCCAGAATATGCCACAGGTTATTCCATTGGATATTCCATCATGTAAAGTATAAAGTCTATAAGACTCGATCAATAAAATCACTAAATTACAACATGGTATCAGAGCCACAAAAAATCCTAGCCGTCACCCCCTCTCCAAAATCCTAACCATAGCGGTCATCAACGCCGCCACCACCACCACCACCACCGACACCACCACCACTACCGTCACCACCGCCGCTGCCATCACCACCGCCGACATCACCGCCACCTCTGCTGTAGTGCCCCGTCCCGTTCAGTCAATCGGAGGAATTAAAACGCCAACGGCGTTCGGACTTAGCCTTGCAACGGCTGCACGAAGGCCCGTTCGGTCGAGGCGACTCCTCGTTCAGGTGGGGTAGTTTCGGTAAACTTGCCTCATCTTAGCCTTCACATAATAAATCGAATATTTTCAACTTGCACAATAGGCTTGATAATAAAAGAGACGAATCCACATAGCTAAGGGAATAATCCCGACGGGTCGAAATGGATTAGAACATGGAAAAAGGTCCTACGGGCTGCTTAGAAGTCGGCTCAACGTGCTTTTAAATGACACTGTTTGCCATAAAATATAAAAGAACAGAACAATTATCGGAGGACTGGACTTTTACTTCACGTTACAAACTCGCTTGTACAAAGAAAGCCTAGGGACGAAAACCTTGGTACAGCAGTCTAAGTACAATTGTTTATTTTAGATTCTGGGAGGTGACGATAGAGGCTCGGGAAGGCGACGGCAGCCCTGCCTTACTCCTTGGACGATCGGTATGCAGCCTTGGCTCCTGTGAAGAGATGGTTGGCGTTGATGAAGAAATGCTCTTCTTGCTCTCCCTCTACTACTCTTCTGGCTTCTTTTTCTCTCTGTGTATTTTCTCTCTGATTATTGGGGGGTCTCTCTGTATGAGCGTATCTCTCTCTGACCGTATATATTTTTACAAGGGAATGGCACCTTGCTATTTATAATAGTGGGGGCATCATTAGGGTTCGGATGATTACCCATTCTCAAAGTGGCAGCGGCCTGATGCTTAATCAATCTGGACCATTCGCTTTAAGCGTGAAGGATCTGGGCCATAAATGGGGATAGTATCGAATCCTGTGAATGATTAATGCTGATTGCTTTAAATCTTCATGATTGGTTGTGTTAAGCTCGGATCTCTCGCCACGTGTCCCATTGGCTTGATCACGAGTGATATGCCCTGATCTCATTAATTGTGAGGATAACGTTAAATATGATTATTGGGATTTGGTAAATCTCTGATTGATTTAAAACCACGCGTCCCATAATCACCCTGCTACCAGCTGTCAAGTCATGGAGGCAATTGAATCTCTGCCACGTGTCTTAATGGTGGACTCTGCCAGAGCCGCATGATATCCATCAGCCGCATGAGACAGCATCTCAGTGAGCCGCATAAGTATAGCACTTGCGAGCCGCATGGGATGGCTTCTTGGTGAGCCGCATGAAGATGATTCTTGCCAGCCGCATGAAACTGTTCTTCACTTGAGCCGCATGGGAGTAGCCACGTGGCAATCTTGGATCGTATCAGAGATTTTCTTCTGTTCCCGAAGAGTCTGTCATTATGACAGGACCATCATGACACTTCATGTCAGAGCCGTCAGCTGTCAAATCGGAGCATTAAATAAAGCCATTACTTGATGGCCAGCTGTGTGAAGGGATCCCCCGGGGACACGTGGTGTTGATCGAGCCGCATATCTCTGTTGGTCGTATGTGAGCCGCATGTACTTCTGAGCCGCATGCGGCTGGGGGACTCTTTGAACCGCATGGGACTGTCCCTATGTAAGCCGCATGGACTCTCCTGCCCCGAGCTGTATGAGACTGAGGGTCTTTCTGAACCGCATGGGACTGCTCCTGTATGAGCCGCATGGGGTTCTCTTGTTCCGAGCCGCATGAGACTGAGAGTCTCTTTGAACCGCATGGGACTACTCCTGCATGAGCCGCATGGGGTTCTCTTGTTCCGAGCCGCATAGAGCATTATTCTGATATTTTCCATGCTTCTACAGGACCCACTTCAAAGTTTTCAATTTGCAAAATTGAAATACTTTGAATAAGAAGCATGGATTTTGTTGACCGCATGGTTTTATCTGGCCGCATGAGCTGTTAGGCCGCATAGACTTTTTGCCACGTGTCCCAACCACGTGTGCAAATCTTCTGCATTAAATGCCCTTGATTCGTTTTTTGAATTAACGCCGCCTTTTGGGGGAGGATCCCAAGAGTCGGTTTCGTTTTGACCGAAGCGTTTTGCCTTTTATTTTTTTAGGCGGCGTGCGAATCGAGGCGTTTGTTGATTTTCGAGCCTCCTTCGCCTATAAATAGGAGTAATTTTATTCTTTGAGGGTTTCTTTACCTTCTCTCTTTGTTCGAACTCCTTGTTGCCGACCTCCTCTTCGTCTTCTTCCATCAACGATCGGCAATGGCTCCCAAGAAGGCTACCGCTGCTACGGGCAAGAAGGCCGCGTCATCTTCTGCGGCAGCGAAGGGCAAGAAGGCCGCGTCTTCATCGACTGCGGCGGCGAACGTGACGGCTCCTCCGACGGCTGACGTGCCTGTTTTTCACCCCGACGTTCACCCGCCTATTACTGGTAGGACCATCAACATGAACTGTCATGGCTACGCCGCATATCTTATGCGCGAGCCTATATTTCTAAGTATGCTGCGTGTCCGACTCATATTCGAGCCGCATGGGATATGACCCAGGCCTGAGCCGCATGAAGGTTGTTGTTTGCAGCCGCACAACTACTTCATCGTCAGGGCCGCATAAGCTCATCTGGACTTGGACCGCATGAGCTCTTTCAAACTGAGCCGCATAAGCCTATTTCGAACTGGTCCGCATAAGATCATTTGAACTAGACCGCATAAGCTCATCCGCACTGAACCGCATAAGCCTGTTTCGAGTCGAACTGCATAAGCTCATCCGTCATGAACCGCATAAGCTTATTTCGAACCGAACCGCATAAGCTCATTCGAACTGAATCCGCACGAACTCTTTCAAACTGAGCCGCATGAGGTTATGCTGAGCTAAGCCGCATAAGCATCACGTAGTTTGTGTTTTGGCTATCTTTTTGACCTTGTTTCTTTTATCTTTTTTCAGTGAATCTGCCAGTAAATCCTGCGGGAGAACTTATAGTAGGCTCAAATCAGTTCGCCTTGGGCGTGCGTCTTGATGATTTAATTAAGCATGTGCTGAATCAATTTCCTGCTAATGAGCCTTCGGAGAGGTTGAACGCCATCGAGAATCAGACCCTCCATTATCTCCGTGCCATGATGAATACTGGGAAGCTGGATGGATTATACCTGAAGCCTTCATTCCTCTTTGGAGACGCTTTAATCATAAAGAATCCCCGAGTATTAGAGATTTCTGAGAACTGGAATTTTTCTTTGGATGGGATAGCGATCCATATTCCTCTCATGGAATGTCATTATCCTCTGTCGTGGTTCAATATGGTGCTGTTGGACAGGAAGATGGTGTGTAACTTAACCCCTACCCAATCAGGGATGTTGATGGGCAACATCCATTATAACCCGAACATACGATCAGCGTACGCGGGTAAGGATTCCGTCCTCCGGTACATGATGGGTCTAGCCCCAGGCTCTTTCATGAATGTATACGGTCCCAACTTCACACTCACTCAAGCTGATACATTCCTGAATCGGCTCGCTCGCAAGAAATCTTATCCCGTTGGCAGACTGGCATTGCTGAACTGGATAAACCCCACTTCTACGTGGGCCCAGTTGACCACTTGGGTTCTGCAAACCTACGGAACATTCCTGCGGGAGGTGCGACTTTATCAGGCCATTCGGGGCACTTGTCACGGGCTTCCTATCAATAAACCATTGTTCATGGCGCTCTTGGAGATGTATAACCGGCGAACGGGGACGTTCTTTGCACCCGGCGGGGAGTTGGGGCTTGCTCTCCATGAGATGTATACTGTCTCCAAACTTCCGTGGGGGAACGAGCCTTTCGAGGTGTATACCCCGTCGAATGAGGAGTTCGAGGACTTGAACCGACGACTCCCAGGTTTTGTTGCGGTGTATCAGGAGTTGCTGTGCCATCATAGTGCTTGTCATCAGATGGCTATAAAAAAGGCGGATAGCTCAGAAGGGACCGCTCCCCACACCACATCCTGGGTCAATTATCTTTTTAAAGTTGACCCTTCTGGCGAAGTTACTCATCGAACCCCTCGAACCCAGGGAGAGATAAAGGACCTGATGTCGAGCGTCAAGAAGTCGCGGTCCAAGAGTGACATATTCGGGAGTCAAACTGACTCTCTTAGCTATTTTTACTATGGCACCACGCAGACGTCAGAGAAGGCGCTCCTGGCTGGATTTTTAATGATATGGCTACGGAACTGTGTAGTCTCGGGAGGGGCAGGTTCTATTGAGAGGATCAGTCGCCACTTCATTCTCCCTGCCGTTAAGCTGGTATTTGGAGTTAGACTGGCTCTTCTTCCGGCTATGGTGTGTAGCATACACCATGGTCTCCGAATATTCTCGTCCAAGGTCATTGCCCGCCCGAAGGCGCTGGATTTTGAGCGTATAGAGTTACCGTTCCACTATTTGATGGGGTGGTTGTTGATGCACTACAAATCTTTGATGGGACCTGGAATAGCGGAAGATGCTACAGATGAAGACGCTTTCCTTTTCAAATGCCATCGCCGGTCTTGGGAACACAATACTATGCCAGCTTGTCGGAGGGCGCTGGCGAGGGTGGATGAGTGTGACTTTTTTGTGTCTGTTCCTCATTTTTCTGATGTGGAAGTGAGGAATGTATACCTTGATGGTACTGGACCTTCTCACTTTCTGTCTCCGAATATGCTCACCTGGTTACGCAACATCCGCCCCGCGCATCTGGTTTATCGTAACCGCGATAATGTGTACTTGGAGCCCTACCTGCCTAGTAGGTTTTCCCGCCAATTTGGCTATAGCCAGTTATTCTTTGACTGTCCCAACCCTTGTTTGGGCTTTGAAGGTAGCGTTCTTGATGGTGTCAGGGCGTGGAATTATTATGACGCTTATCATACTCGGGCCAGTTTCTCGGTCCCCGATGCTAAGGCGCCGAGGAAAATTTTGTACGTTGCTGCTTTGTATCATGTTATGGCGAACAAGCCTCCTGTTAATTTCGATCCGAGTACAAGTTTCATCGTGGGTACCGGTTTAGAGGAGAAGCCCAAGGGGGCTAAGGCTAGAAAGCAACTAGCGCTCCAAACTCCCCTCCCTGAATCGGAACCTTCCGAATCGGCTGAGAAAGATGATGATCATGATAGCGAAGACTCCCTTTCCGGTGGAGGTGAAGAAGTAGCGGATCAACCGCTTACTACGTCAGACGCACTGGCGGAGGACCCGTTACTTGCTACACAAGAGGAGGTAGTGAGGGAAGGACAGCCTCCCGCTGTGCCTGATCCCTCACGCAAACGAGCCAGACGTGAATCTTCTGACGGCAGAGCGACCTTTTCTGTGAAAAGAGCAGCCGTTAGGTCTCGTGGATTGCTTATCACCGAGAGGGGTGAAAATGCTGACGCTGCTCCGGAGGTACGACTATGTTGGGGCTATCTCCTTGTTGTGGCTTCCTTTTCTCTTGGAGATATGACCTGACCATTTTTTCTTTGTAGGCGTCTGATGAACCAGGCTCTCCTGAACCGTCTGCTGCCCCTGGAGTTGATCCGGCCCTTGCTGCTTTGATTAGCGACATGTGTGCCGCGGTCCTTTCTGCGGGGGCTCTCTCAGCGGCGGCTGAGGACTCCCGAGCTGCTGAGGCCCCAGTCCGAGGCGACGAAGGTTCCCTCGGGCCTGTCTCTGAGGTTGCTGAATTTCCGCAAGGCGACACCGATCTCGTTGCATCCCCTCCCGAGGGTGCTGGGGCGGAGGAGCCTATCATATTTAACTCGGAGACTGCTGATGAAGAGGCTGCGGTGGCTGTAGGCGAACCTCAGCCTCCACACTCTTCCACTGGTAAGATAAGTCAAATATTGACTAGTGAGGGGGCTTATTTGCTCTATCAACATATCCTCCGGGTCAAATCGATTCATGGTTGCCTTGGCCCTACAGGTCCTGACCCTTTACTTCCCACCGCGGATGTTCTTGGGGAAGGCTCGGCCTGCCGCGATCTGGGAGACAGGAGCGTTTCCTCTCCTTCGCCGTCTCATGTCGAGGGGCCTCCCGCCAGTCCCGGGCAGACGGGAATGGAGCTGGCGATGGTCTCCACCTCATCTTCTGCTGATTATACGACTCCGGAGATTGACCTCTCGACCCTGCCGAGCATTCAAGTTCTGCGGGCCGCTGAAGAGGAGTTGGCCGCTGTTCATGCGTCCTTCCGTGCGGAGTTTGTTTCTCTTGTGGCAGGAGCGGCAGATTCTGTTGCGTCTTCTTCAGCGTTGCCGGCCACACTCCCGTTGACACCGGCTTCCTCGGAGGCTCTGGACGAGGTGACGCAGGACGTGGTCGACAGTTTCTATCGCCATTTAAAGAGGGGCATAGATGCTGCTGTAGAACGGGGGACCCCTTTTACTCTATCTCTGCGGTGCGCTCGGGGTCAGGTTGCAACTTTGAAGTCTCTTCCTGGCGGGGTGGGGTTGGCTGCACTCCTGGAGCCTAAGTTGGCAGAGGCTGATCAGCTTGTGACCCAATTGCTGGCGGTACGGCAGGCGGGCTTGCCTGCTGCGATTGAACGGGAGCGGGGCTTCCTCATTGCTGCTCGGGATAGGATCAAGCTCGCTCGAGATACTGCCGGGCCAGTTGTGCAGGGGGACCTTGACAAGTTCTCCGCTTCGTATGACAGGCTGGGTCGTCGAAGTCAGGCTTGTCGGGCTCGGGAAGAGTCTGCTTTTCGTGGAATCGCTGACATGAAGGAGCGGATTCTCGCACTCCAGAGGGAGTTGACCTTCTTAGAGTCAGAGCTGGAGGCTGCTCGTGCGGAACATGAGTCGATTGCTCGGGAGGCCGAGAGGGTTTCCCGATCTTCTGTCAACCTGGAGCGGGCCTTTAAGAGATTCGAGGATAACTGGCAAGCTCATGCTCAACTGGAGGACGAGGCGGTGCTGACCCAAGAGGCGGAGCGTCGAGCTACCCAGAGGTTCGAGCGGTCGGTTGCCTTGCTGACGGACCGTTTCAGGACGTTATGTTCCCCGGAACAGTGATCAGCTTTCTGTTTTTCTTTTGCTGTTGTTTTCTTTTTCGTCTTTTTGTTTTGATTTTGTAAAGGATGTGATCCTAAATGATGTAGCACTTTGAATTTTGAATGAATGAGCATGTTTCAACTCATCTTCTCTTTCTTGTACTTGCGGTGTTTGTGGAACTGGACTTGCTGGGGGATTACTTGTGGACCTGTTACCCTAGGCGTACCTTGGTTTTAGGTACGGATAACAAATTTGGTCAGGATATCCGGAACAGCCATGGCAAAGTGGTCATGGGTGCTCTCGGTATTGGAAAAAATAATGTCGTAGAGCAGCTGGGCTCACGGGGCATGGTGAGATGGTGGATTTATGCTAAGAAGCTTAGCAAGGGATATTTGTGGACCTATTATCCTTGGCGTACCCTGGTTCAGGATACGGATAATAGGATGAAAGGAAACCAACATATTTGCTCAGAGGTTATGAGGACATGGCAAGCATGAGGGTTTTACCGTAGAATCTTCCTGCTCAGAGGTAATAAGGACGTGACAGGGGAGACTTCACGGAAGATATTCGTGGTCAACAGCGGACATTTGTGGTCAACAGAGGACATTTGTGGTCAACAGAGGACGTTTGTGGTCAACAGAGGACATTTGTGGTCAACAGAGGACGTTTGTGGTCAATAGAGGACATTTGCGGTCAACAGAGGACATTTGTGGTCAACAGAGGACGTTTGTGGTCAACAGAGGACATTTGCGGTCAACAGAGGACGTTTGTGGTCAACAGAGAACATTTGTGGTCAACAGAGGACATTTGTGGACCTATTATCCTTGTCGTACTCCGGGTGTGGGTACAGATAATAGGTTGAAAGGAAGCCGACATACTTGCTCAGAGGTAATGGGGACATGGCAAGCATGAAGGTTTCTTCGACGGAGCCTTTCCACTCAGAGGTAATGAGGACATGGCAGGAGTGGGCTCAATGAAGAGGGGGTACATAGAACGACTCAGAGGTAGGAGAACGTGGAAGTTCTATGCGAGGGGGCGGTTTGTTTTTGGTGGAAGTGAAAACGACTCAGAGGTAATGAGGACGTGGCCGTTTCGGAAATTTGTGGATCGATTACCCTTTTTGTGCACTGGGAGTGCGGGTAGTGGATCATGAGGGAGGATCCCTTCCAGGAAGAAAGTTCAGAGGTATATTCATACGTGACTTACTATCTGAAAGAGTGACCGGAATGTGAGTTCAGAGGCACCAGCGGGTACATAACTCGGTAATTTAGAATATTGAGAAAGTGTGAGTTCAGCGGCACCAGCGGGTACATGACTCGATAATCTGAAGGGAATGTGGAGATGAGTTCAGCGGCACCAGCCGGTACATGACTCGATAATCTGAAATGTTGTGGATGTGAGTTCAGCGGTACCAGCGGGTACATGACTCGATGATCTGGAGAGAATGTCGTTTAGACATAATATTTCTTCAGGAACTTGCCGTTGACGGGCAACATGAGCAAGTCTCCGTTTTGTTTTGCGAGGCGGTAAGCACCGTTGGAGAATACTATCTCAATGATAAATGGGCCTTCCCACTTTGGCTGGAATTTGCCGGCGGTCTTGTGAGTCATGACCATCGGCCTCCGGACTGCCAGAACGAGATCGCCCACCTGGAATGTTCTGATTTTGACCTTCTTGTTGAAGGCTCCGGAGATGCGTGCTTGGTATAGCTCAATTCGTTGTTGAGCCAAGAGGCGCTTTTCATCTAGTGCCTCCAATTCCTGTAGACGGCGATGGTGGTTTTCGTCTGTCGTCAATTGATGTGTGAGGGCGACGCGTAGTGAGGGGATCTGAGTCTCCAATGGGAGGACTGCCTCACTTCCGTACACCAGGGAGAATGGTGTATTCCCGGTGGCTGTTCGAACCGTGGTGCGATAAGTCCATAAGCATTCGCCGAGCTTCTCGTTCCAGTCGCGTTTGTTGGAGGAGACAAACTTCTTGAGGAGCTTGATGATTGTTTTGTTGAATGCCTCTGCCAACCCGTTCGCTGTCGGATTATACGGTGTCGAAGCGACATTCTGAATACGGTGCTTATCGCAAAACCGATAGAATGCGTGGCTTGCAAACTGCGGACCATTATCATGGATGATCATTCGGGGCAGTCCAAAACGGTAGATGACGTGATGCTTAAGGAAGCTGATCACGTTTGAAGTCTTAACTTCTGTGAGCGGGACAGCCTCCGCCCATTTGGAGAAGTAATCAGTGATCGCAAGTATGAAGCGATGTCATCGGGAGGAAGGTGGGGTGATTGGACCAATGATATCCATTCCCCATGCTTCGAATGGCCAGGACGCCACTGTCGGATGTAGAAACTCGGATGGTTGGTGAATGAAGTCCGCGTGGACTTGGCAGGCTTTGCATTTTCTAGCATAATCTATCGCATCTGCCACCATCGTGGGCCAATAGTAGCCCATTCGTCGAAGTCGGTCTTGCAATTTAGGACCGGGCTGGTGGGCACCGCAGACGCCATCATGAGCTTCTCGTACGGCTCCTTTGGCTTCTGCGTTTGATAGACACCGAAGCAGTAATCCGTCGTAGGAGCGGCGATACAGCATTCTCGTCTCTGTATCGTAGAAGAATCTGAGAGAACGCCGTCTGATGGAAGTGGCTTCCTTTGGGTTCTCGGGCAGGATGTCGTAGACGACGAAGTCGATGAATGGTTGTCTCCAATCTGGGGCATCATCGATCGTCTGGGCGGAATAACTCGCCACGAATTGCACATTGTTCTTGGGACAGACCAGTTCGTGGCCTATCACATCCACTGATTGGCGATCATAGTTCGGAACTGCTAGGGAAGCGGCAAGACCAGCTAAGGCATCAGCTTCGATATTTCGGAGTCTGGAGACATGTTCGATGAAGAATCCCTCGAATGACGAGATGATGTTAATCGCTATTTGGTGATAAGGGATCATGTCTTCGTGGCGGACCTCGTATGAGCCCCGGATCTGATTGACGATTAGTTGGGAATCGCCGTACGCTTCAAGGTATTCTACCCCCAGCTCTCTTGCGAGTTGGAGGCCAATGACCAGAGCGTTGTACTCGACCACATTGTTAGAACAGGGCTCTGTGAGGGAATAAGCGCGGTTAATCACCAATCCGGAAGGGGAGATCAGCACCACCCCGACTCCGACGACTATATTGCCTTTAGGTCCGGTCCTTGAAGCACCGTCGAAGAACATTCGCCATATAGCCTCGTGAGAGGTTGCATGCGAGTCGGCGACCTCATCTGGGATCTCTTCATATATTCTGGAGGACTCCGAGCCTGGGTGGGCTGCTAAGAAGTCTGCCAGGGCTTGACCTTTGACTGCCTTTTGTGGGACGAAGATCATATGATAAGGGGACAGCAATATTGCCCATGTAGCGAGGCGAGAGCTGAGTGCCCCTGGCTTAGTCATGAGGACTCTGAGAGGGTTGACTCGTGAGATCACATGTATCGTTTGTCCGGTGACATAGTGTCGCGTTTTCTGAATGGCGAACACTACGGCGAGGCATTCCTTCTCCACAGCGGTGTATCGGTGCTCTGGCCCAATCATCATTCGGCTGAGGTAATATATGGCTTGCTCGTGGCCTGCGTCGTTGTTTTGTGCCAGCAGAGCCCCGAGGGAGTGTTCCATTGCTCGTACATAGAGCAGTAATGGTTTTCCAGGAACCGGGGCCACCAAGACTGGAGGATTTGACAAATATTCTTTGATGCTGTCGAAAGCACGCTGACATTCCTCGTCCCATACGAATGAGACTCCTTTCTTCATGAGGTGCGTGAACGGTCGGCATCGCCCGGAGAGGTTAGAAATGAATCTCCTGATGTAAGCTAGCCTCCCTTGGAGGCCTCTGAGTTCGCGAAGATTTCTCGGGGGACCCATCTCCATGATTGCTTTCGTCTTCTCAGGGTCCACATGGATACCTCGTGCCGTGATGATGAAGCCCAAGAACTTCCCGCTGGATACGCCCAGAAAGGACTCCGTAGGGTTCATTTTCAAATTGTGCGCTCGCATTAGGTCGAATACCGTCCTTAGATCCTGCAGATGGTCTCCCTTGCAGCGACACTTAACGGCTATATCGTCAACATAGCACTCCACTGTCTTGCGTAAGTGGTCTCTGAAGATGATGCTCATGGCTCTTTGATATGTGGCGCCGGCATTCTTTAAACTGAAAGGCATGACTGTGTAGCAGTACGTGCCAATTGGTGTTCGGAATGATGTATGCTTTTCGTCATCAGGAGACATTTTGATTTGGTTGTACCCCGAGAAGCCATCCATGAATGACATACGTTCGAAGCCGCAGGTATTGTCGATCATGATGTCTGTGATAGGAAGGGAGAATTCATCTTTGGGGCACGCCTCGTTCAGATTGCGGAAGTCGATGCAGATTCGAATCTTCCCATTCTTCTTGAGGACGGGTACTATATTGGCGACCCAATCGGGATGTTGTTCTTCACGAATGAAACCGATGGCTATCAGTTTGTTGACTTCGGCTTCGATCGCGTCCATGATGCCCGGGCGGAAGCGTCGCTGTTGTTGTTTGACTGGCTTCGCATCCGGCCGAATGTTGAGTTTGTGAAGAGCAATGTCGGGATTTAACCCCGGCATGTCTTTATAGCTCCATGCGAACACATCAATGTATTCTTTGACAAGTTCCAGCAGTGATTCTCGCTCTTCGTCTGTTAAGCTTTTACTGACGAAGATTGGTTTTGGAGAAGATTCGCTGCCAAGGTCGACCTGTATAACCTCATCTTCAGTAGGAGGTTCCCTCAGTTCGAACCGCTTTTCCCATTGCGCATCCAACTGCTGGGCCCACGGCTCTAGCTCGAGGATTTCGGGAATGTCTTCGTCTTCTTCATAAGCGTCGGCGAATGCCATGTTGACTGACAAGACTTGTCTGAATATGTCTCTGATGCTGGTGTCTGAGTCAGAAGTTGGTGACCCGGTTGAATGTGAATGTCAGTCACATTCTTCATCTGAACTCTCAGGGGTCGTCGTGGGTGTAACATACCCTAATCCATATCGAGTCTTGCTATAGTAGTCCCGTGGTTTGCCTGCCGGGACTGGTGGCTTCAAAGGTAATCGTCGTCCAGTACCGTAGTTCAAACCTGGCGTCGTCTCCAGATCATACCCCTGTTTCTGCATGAGATATTTAGATTGGGGGCTATAAAGGTACAGAGGCAGTCTCCCAGCATCTGATCCAAGGTCGACTTCTTCTATGGTGAAGGGATGCGGGTCGTCCTTCCGGCCGAAGATGATCGGATGATCCCCTCCCTCGATTATTCGGTAAGCGTCTTCTACTGGAGTAAGCTGGATCGCGGTGTACACATTTGTCACTTGTGTGTGTAGGTGAGTGCCTATACCGTGTTCCATAGCATACATTGTACATAGCTTATTGAGCTCGGTGTAGTTCAAAGATAACCCTTTATTGATGAAGTAAGGTATCTTTTCTAGGGGGATTACATCATCAGCGGAGGGAACATCAGTGTGGGCGGCCACATACTTGGCTAACTCTGGTTCCTCTTCGGCTACCCCCTGTGTGAATGAAGACTGAGAGGACGTCCTGGGAAGCTTGATTGTTAGTGGTTCAGTTGATGGAGTAGATCGTGGAGTTGTTGGCAGACTAGCGACCCCCAGTTTGGCACTTGACGTGGAGCGAGGAGTGGCTGGCTCACTAGAAGTGTCAGACCTTGTATCGGGGTGACGACCCTTCTTGGGAAGGCGTATCGTCAGTGGCCGATCGGAGGGATTGAGCTTCTCCGTTTGGGGTTGACCGACTCTCGGCAATCTGATTGTCAGTGGCCCCGTTGTGGGTCTCGGCACTTGGCCGGACCTTGGCAGCCGGATTATCGTCTGCTCTTCCTGCGCCGAGAGGCTGATCGCGTCCTTCCGCAGAGTGGCAGTAAGGGGTGCGGACCTTCCCGATTTGCGAGCTTGGAGGTAGATCGTCAGAGGCTCTTCTGATCCTGTGGCCGTCTCGGTACTAGCTTGTTCATTTCCTTCATCAAGGTGCCTCTTCGACTTTTCGTATAGGCAGGAGTCCGAGTAGTAAGATTCGACCCCTTTGAAGGGATCGATGTCAGCAAATTCCGTCTTCACGAAGCCGTGTTTGTCGACATATTTGAAGCACTGGTGTAGCGTGGAAGGCACGATCATATAATCGTGTATCCATGGGCGCCCCAAGAGGATGTTGTAAGAAGTGTCTGCATCTATGACGTAGCAGGTGACTTCGGATTGGAGGTCGCCAATTTGACACTTCAGACGAATCTTCCCAATAGGGTAGCTCCTGCCCGAATTGAAATCGCTAATGGCGGTGCTTGTAGGCGTCAGGCGATGCATTGGGATGCGGAGATGATGTAGCAGACCCTTCGGGATGATGCTTATGGAAGAGCCAGAATCTATGTGCATCCGATCCACCTTTACGTCGCCGATGTATCCCGTGTAGTATAGCGGGCGATCGTGTAGGTTGGTTTTGATGAGCATGTCCTGCGGAGTGAAGACGATGTTGGGCATTGCTCCCATGCAAGCACTGTCTTGGAGATCCACGGGTGAGTCCTCCCCGGTGAGGTTGGATTGAGCCAGATAGACATCGGCATTTTGGAGTGCTTCGCTTAATGCAATACGAACGTCCTTGGAGAGCCTTAGGAGTTCGTACAGTGACAACTTGGCCGGTGTGTTAGCCAATTGTGCTAAGATGTCAAAGTTGTAGGGCCTCTCTAACCCTTGGGCTGCCTCTTTTTGGAGGGATTTGTCGAAGCGAGTCTCCCTCGGCCTAGGCTTGTCGGTCGTCGAAGGCTGAGCCGGTCCCGGAGCATCAGTTGTAGTGGGTTGATGATTTTCAGCTGGATTGTCAACCACAGGTTGGGATTGCGCTCCGGACCGCGTGACGACGGCTGTAGCTTCCTCGTTGTCTGCCGAGATTGTGTGGCAGGTCCTGACTTTTCCATTTTTCTTTTTGTCGGTGGAAGATGGTGTGGGCCGAGTCACTTCTGATACCAAGTCTGGATGGATCCACATGACCTCCCCTCGTGATGTGGTGAGGGGTACTAGACCAGCAGCCTGATCTCGGGGAGGTGGAAGATTGGTAATCTCCATTGTCGCTAGAGGGACGGGGACCACCCCGTCTTGAGTCTCCGTCGGAGGGAAGCTGCCGAATTGTACGGACACCATATTGGCCGCCGCGGTTACTTCTTCGAAATCGATGGCCAGAGCGTTCGAATCGATGAGGTTTTGTATGTACCGTTTCAGCTGGTAGCAATCGTGTGTAGCATGATGAACATAGCGATGATAATGGCAATACTTTGGATTCTCCATCTCTGCCGGTCGCGGTTCCCGTCTTGGTAGAGGAAGCTGAATTCTGTCCCCTTGTATGAGCATGTCCAAGATGGGCTTGACGTGACCGTCTTCGAAGGAGTAAGTGATTTGCGGCCATTGTTTGTCTGCTGGCTTCGGCTCAGGTTTTTGTGCTGTATCGGCCACCATAGCCTGCTTTCCCTTGCTGTCCCGATTGTTGGAGGGGCTACCCCCATTATCGTTGTTGGGACGCTTGCCCTTGTTTTCTCCTTCCGAGATGTGCAATCCCAGTTGGCGGGCCTTCTTCAATCGTTCTTCGGCGCTCGTGGCGCTGATGATGAACGTCTTCCAATCTTTGAATTGACTTTCGCCCATCCAGAGACTGATCGTTGGAAGGAGTCTCTTTTGGCAAATTTCAATTAAAGAGGAATCTAGATTTCCGGAGGGCAGCTTCATGGTGGTTTGGCGGAACCGCTCGATGTAGTTCCTTGTCAGCTCCTTCTCCCCTTGGATGACGTCCATGAGGGTGGACATGGTGACATCCTGCCCTACTTCGTAGAATCTCTCCAAGAACATGCGCTTGAAGCCGGCGAAGGAGTGGATGCAGTTGTCCGGCAGATTGCGATACCAGTCGAAGGCGACTCCTTCCAATGCCCCAATGAATAATCGCGTGAGGATAGCATCATCATGGGGCAGATGGTCGGTGGTGACCTCGAAGTAAGTGATGTACCGACTTGCTGAGGTCTTGCCATCATACGGGTTGATATTGAACGGCTTATATCTTGGTGGGAATGGAACATCCCTCCATTCAGCAGGGTATGGTTGCCGAATTCTGAGGTCTTGAGCGTTTTCCCGGGCATGGAACATGGCTCGAAGCTCCTGAACCTCTCTTCTTACTTCTCGGGCCTCATCTGTCGCGGTAGGGGCTGTTATTTCGGGAGGATTGGTGCCCGGGTTAGGTGCCGCCGAATTCGAGTCCGCATTGACCGCGGGACCCGCGCTTGTTTGGCCAGGCGTCCCTCCTTGCAGAGTTGGAAGGGCTGCTTTAATCTCGTCTACAGACTTGACCAAAGCAAGTAATATAGCTTCGAGATTGTCGATGCACTGGCGATCACTGGAACCACCTTGATTGCTGTCCGTCATGAACACCGTCCTTGTATGATGAGAAACGGAAGGGACGGTGGAGGATGTATCCTCCGAGTCATACCCATGTACCGAGAAGTCATCGGGATACGTGGGAATATTCTCTTCTGGTTCGGACTCGGAGGGAACAGTACCCCCAGCCTCAGAACTTGCTTCGTCTTGAGAGTCATGGATGTCCTCGGAGACATCGGCGTCTGTTGTACATGATGGGAGAGTTGTTTCCCCGGGCTCGTCTCCTTGAAATATCGAATTGTTGTGGATGTTCGGAGGAGTGCTACCCCCAGTTCCCACGACCCCCAGCGATGTGGATGATGAATCTCCCATTGCAGCGGATTTCGTCTTTGAACGGGTGTGTTGGAATACTCCGGTGGAGGACAACCGTTTAGACGGCAGTTTCTTAGCTGTAGTGGTTGATATCTTGGGGCTGGAGATGCTTGTCGTCTTCCCTCTCCCCTCGGCGGGGACTTTCTGAGTGGAATTACAGGAGACAACAGGAGGTGCCTCGTCCTCTGAGCTCGGATGCTGTAGTCTTTGGAAGACTGACGGCCGGTCTTCCGTCACTGCCGCGTTGTTGCAACAGCAGTTGACGATGATTTGGGGGCAGTGACGTCCAAGCGAGGACTCTTTGCACACCGAAGCCCCTTCTCTTTCCTTGCGCTTGTGGAGGATCGCCTCACGCAGGTCAGAGGAACCACTTTGTCCTTTTGCCGCCGGGGGCTGGACTCGAGCGGTTCTATACAACTTCCCATCAGAGGCCCGCGTGATAGTCAACGGGACGTCCCGACAGTCAGAGGTTGGGACAGCTGACTGGGCTTGATGAGCCCGTGCTGCCCTAGACTTCTTCTTTTTAGCACTTGCGGGTGCGTAATAGGAAGAGTCCAAGTTGAATACCACAGAGTCTGGCTTATCATCCAGAGAACCATCAGGGTCAGGACCGTATGAGAGACGGTCGAAGACTGATCGAGAAGAGCGTGGAACGGACGCTATGCGGCTAGGATTGGAAACCGTGCAGGCTGTCTGCATGCGGTTATCTTCTGCTGTCGGATGAGTTGTTCTTGTGCGACTGGGAGTCACGACCGTGCAGGCTGGCCGCATGCGATTGGCAACTGTGGCCGCATGGGTTTTCTGCAAACGATTGACTTCAGTGACCGCATGAGTCTCATCCATGCGGTTGGCAACTGTAGCCGCATAAACTATGCCGCTGACAGGCGTGGCCGCATGAGTTTTCTTCATGCGGCTGGCGGATGCAGCCGCATGAGCTTTCTCCCTGCGGCTAATACCCTTATGCGGCTCGGATCGCATAGAGTTTCTCTCTGCCCCTGCAAGTCCAGCATCATAGTGTTTTCTTCTGCTGGACTTGGGGACAGCAGAGTTGTCTACGGTCTGAAGTGGGGCCGCAGAAGAGTCCTTCTCGCCGTCTTGAGCAACAGAGGGTATCCCGTCGAGGGCTTGGGGAGGAGCAAATGATTTTAGTCAACATTTGACCTAGGTTAGACTAGTTTTGACCCTGGTTGACCACAGTTGACTATTTTGACCAAGTCAACCGGAAGACAACCGTAACCTAAAATTGATTGGAACTGGACCGAAGTTGACCAGTTGACCCAAAGTCAACTGTTAGTCAACGTTAGTCAAGTTTGACCTAGAGTTGACCTAGAATTGACCAGAGTTGACCAGTTGACCTGAAGTCAACTGTAACTCAACCCTTGACTTAGATTGACCTAGTTTGACTTGGTGTGACTTAATTTTACTTCCAAACCCTTATATTGATACAATATTTCCACCTATAGGTCCTCGAGGCACTGTTCTTGGATCCGTTGACATATTCCACCAGATCACAGGCGAGTACATTCTCTGATAATATTTCTGTTTTATGATATCGCCTATGTTTCTTGTATCTAGTGTAGATATCCTTATTCTCTTGACACATTGTTCACACGGATCGGTATTTTCCTGGATCCCGTCATGAGATGTTATTCCTCGCTTTCCTTGGTATATCTTGTGCAAGTCTTTCTTGTTCCTTGTGCATTGTATAGACACGATTCCTGCGAAGGCTAGCTACCCTCTCGGAGAATCGCATGTCATGATGTGTCATGGTTGGATCCATTATACTAGTCGGGGACGGGGAGTATTAGTGTAGATGTGTGGTCATTATCCACCTTGTTATTCTTGTAGACCTTGTGAGTGTTAATCATACACCTCACGTATGATTAACCAGGCCAGTAGACCTTGTGCAAGACCCAAGCCGGCCACATGTTGAAACTAGTACTCACACACTTAGATAGATGATTCTTGATTCTTGTACATGCCATGATCAGTTTTACTTGCCTTGTTCTAGCTCTAGATTTACGGCTTACCTTGCCATGATACTCACATGTACATTTCATGATTTCTTGTATATTC
This sequence comes from Iris pallida, assembly GCA_029216955.1. Lineage (NCBI taxonomy): Eukaryota > Viridiplantae > Streptophyta > Magnoliopsida > Asparagales > Iridaceae > Iris > Iris pallida. The sequence continues at coordinate 25,294,266 of JANAVB010011399.1, forward strand.
TCTCTATTTACTGCTACATGTTCAATATCGTATAATTAGAACTGTTATTTGAGATTTGTGCTCGTTCCATCCTGACTGGATATGTTGACAAAATTTTAGGAGTAGTTGTGCCACATTAGTTGGACTGCAGGATGATTCTAGCTGAGGTGGATCTCACTATTCTTTTATGTGAGTTGCCTGGTAGTTATCCTTAGTTAGTTTTGTTGTTCATTCTTTATTTTCCCGTCTTATGATCATTATAGATTCTAGTTGTTCTAGTGATATTATAATTATTTCTTGTCTTATCTTTCTTAGTTTTCGTGATGTGACATGAGTACATTTCATAGTTATGGATCTTAGAAGTTGTAGTTAGTATAGTATACTTGACAGCGTTCTACCGCCGATACCGCGGCGTAGGCTGGGCGTGGCCCACGTATTCGTACCCGTATATCCGGGTGCGGGTCGTGACATTTTGGCCTCCACTCTTTGCGAGCCTTCGTCGTGCGGGTGCGCTTCTGGACCGGGCCAGCGCTTCCTTCGGAGAGCATCTCTTCAAACGCCTGTTGGTCGAAGCGGACGACCATCTTTTGTTGCGTGGAGCCAAGTTTGGCTGCATCCGACTGCGTCACCAACTCCTCAGCCGTGGAGAAGTTTGTCCCCAACAGAGTCGCCATCGTGTTTGCCATGAAATATAAAAGAACAGAACAATTATCGGAGGACCGGACTTTTACTTCACGTTACAAACTCGCTTGTACAAAGAAAGTCTAGGGACGAAAACCTGGGTACAGCAGTCTAAGTACAATTGTTTATTTTAGATTCTGGGGGGTGACGATAGAGGCTCGGGAAGGCGACGGCAGCCCTGCCTTACTCCTTGGACGATCGGTATGAAGCCTTGGCTCCTGTGAAGAGATGGTTGGCGTTGATGAAGAAATGCTCTTCTTGCTCTCCCTCTACTACTCTTCTGGCTTCTCTTTCTCTCTGTGTATTTTCTCTCTGATTATTGGGGGGTCTCTCTGTATGAGCGTATCTCTCTCTGACCGTATATATTTTTACAAGGGAATGTCACCTTGCTATTTATAATAGTGGGGGCATCATTAGGTTTGGATGATTATCCATTCTCAAAGTGGCGGCGGCCTGATGCTTAATCAATCTGGACCATTCGCTTTAAGCGTGAAGGATTTGGGCCATAAATGGGGATAGTATCGAATCCTGTGAATGATTAATGCTGATTGCTTTAAATCTTCATGATTGGTTGTGTTAAGCTCGGATCTCTCGCCACGTGTCCCATTGGCTTGATCACGAGTGATATGCCCTGATCTCATTAATTGTGAGGATAACGTTAAATATGATTATTGGGATTTGGTAAATCTCTGATTGATTTAAAACCACGCGTCCCATAATCACCCTGCTACCAGCTGTCAAGTCATGGAGGCAATTGAATCTCTGCCACGTGTCTTAATGGTGGACTCTGCCAGAGCCGCATGATATCCATGAGCCGCATGAGACAGCATCTCAGTGAGCCGCATAAGTATAGCACTTGCGAGCCGCATGGGATGGCTTCTTGGTGAGCCGCATGAAGATGATTCTTGCCAGCCGCATGAAACTGTTCTTCACTTGAGCCGCATGGGAGTAGCCACGTGGCAATCTTGGATCGTATCAGAGATTTTCTTCTGTTCCCGAAGAGTCTGTCATTATGACAGGACCATCATGACACTTCATGTCAGAGCCGTCAGCTGTCAAATCGGAGCATTAAATAAGGCCATTACTTGATGGCCAGCTGTGTGAAGGGATCCCTCGGGGACACGTGGTGTTGATCGAGCCGCATATCTCTGTTGGTCGTATGTGAGCCGCATGTACTTCTGAGCCGCATGCGGCCGGGGGACTCTTTGAACCGCATGGGACTGTCCCTATGTAAGCCGCATGGACTCTCCTGCCCCGAGCTGCATGAGACTGAGGGTCTTTCTGAACCGCATGGGACTGCTCTTGTATGAGCCGCATGGGGTTCTCTTGTTCCGAGCCGCATGAGACTGAGAGTCTCTTTGAACCGCATGGGACTACTCCTGCATGAGCCGCATGGGGTTCTCTTGTTCCGAGCCGCATAGAGCATTATTCTGATATTTTTCATGCTTCTACAGACACTTGATCCTTCGTCCCGTGGCTTGGGAGAAGGAAGTTGGCCTAAGTTGCTAAGTTGCCACAACGTTCGAATTAGCCTAAGTCATAGGCTTCGCTCGCGTGAATGCTTGATAAGTATGCACGGTCCCGTCATACAAGGCTTGGCATAGCCTTGATCGGTCCCACGGTTCTACGGCTGCATATAGCCATTTGTTCCCACGGTCTTAAGGCTCGTCACGTAGAGTATGACTTGGCAATAGTGTTGCACGAAATACAATGGGTTTAAGGCACGAAACACGGTTGTTTCGATGATAGAAATGCCACGGGCTATGGCCAGTATAGGCACGTTTGGTGTAAGTTAAGTTGGAAGCCTATGTAGTAGTTCCCTCGATTTTAAAGAAGTAAGTTCACGCGACTGTTTGTCACTGAGGCGGTCCCTCGGTTGGGAGTCTCACGGTTCCTATGCATGTTTTCAAAGTATGAGGCGGTCCCTCGGTTGGGAGTCTCACGGTTCCGCTGCATGTTCAATGTCTTTGCTTGAAACTTCTGTGCGACGACCCCATCGCACCCGCTTTAATCGGCCGTTATGGAACCCGCCTTGCACGAGCGCAATCTAGGCTCGTGCATCACGCCTTAGCGAGGATGATCGCTCCTACGGGAGCGGGACGTGACATAATGGTATCAGAGCACGGCTTTACGTCCTTGGACTTTCGATTGAAATCTTTAACTCCGATGTTTCCGCGAACTCTGAAGTGTTGCTTCCGCAAGTTGTTATCGTTGGTGCGCTCTCTCTCAAATGTCCCACGGATGTCCATACAATAAGTCTATCTATTTTGCAAAACGTAGAAGAACAGTTTTTGACAAAACAAAAAGATGGTTCGCGTAAGCACGTTTAGTTAAGTCGGACTGGGCATATACACCAAAGTTGCGTCGACCTTAGAAAAGTCGAGTACGGGAATCGAATTGTGTCGAACGATGATGAATTGGTCGTGATTGAGTAAGTGGGATGACTATCGATAGGGATGCTATCGAGCGACGATATCGTCGATGCGGTATAGATGAGCGTGCTTGAAATTCGAGGAATGGTTCGAACGGGATTCGAAGAAGTCGATTTTGATTCGAATGATAGTTTTGAGGATTTGTTGAACGACTTCATTCCTGAGTGGTGTATGCGATAGCCTCAGGAATGTCGATCGATCGCTTGAGGATCCGGGATGTCGATGAGTCTATCAGCAAGCGTCGCACGTATGCAAAGCCGTAGATTGAATATCGTTGAATAAGTTGTAGTCTTGAGATTTGACGAGTTGATTCGAACAACCTAAAAATTGACGTACACGGAACGTGCACGGGATTGAGGATTATGCGAAGTATAAAACGTGAAAATGATTGAGTAGGTGAAATCGAATCGAGGAAAAGTTAGGGTGTACGAATGGATGACTTGATCGAGGACATTGATACGGATCGTATACGAAAAGTTAGCACGACATGTAGATAACGTGTATGAAAGGTTTGATTTTGAAGTTACGTGAATGACTCTAAGGATTGGATTGAATGTTGCTCGATGATTGAGTTAACAAATGGACGATGCAAATTGAGGAAATACGTTGGTCGATGACTTAAGATAAAGGGATGAACGATGCACAAATTTGGGTTTAAGAAAATTGATGTTGTGAATGATTCGAGGGATAATGATCGAACTTGAATTTAAATGTCGAGAAGATTATCCAGTCGGGCGCTAGCATCATTCGCACGGCTCCAAATTCGTTGCAAAATCAGGTTACGAATGTCATCGATGGTATTGAGGCGTATCAAAGATCGATATGCGATAACTCGGGGGTACTCTGACTTGGTGAATGACGATCGTGCAAGTGTTATCGTTCTGATGGATGCAATACTTAGGACTTTGGTTGAAATGAATGTTGGATGAACACAATCGTGTCTTGATGATTGCGTTGATAACCACAACGTCGACGATCTTGTCTTGCTCTAGCCTCGCACATGCGTTGCGTCGGATTTGGGACGATCGTTCCGCGTGAGCGCTGACATGGTGATTCATGTCGCGGGAAGGATCGAACTCGGAAAATCAGGATGCGGCAACTTTGATTGTCCCGACTTGTCAGTTTGATGCGAAAGAAAATTCGAGGATGTTAGGACTTGCGATTGATGAATGAAATAAACTCGAGGATTGAGTAGGTCCGATCCGTGCATCGAGAATGAATTAGTCTAGACTCGAACAAAGAGTTACGTCCCGAAGAGGACGATTACCCCGCGGGAGCGTGCATGGTGATTCATGGCCACCGTGGATAATCTGAATCGCGTGAGATCGGGGCGCAACATATTGTTAAGTTAGACGACCTTATAATCGAATACGTGAATTGGGATAAATGACTTAGGGAATATGAAATGTGAATTATGGTTTAGCGTTGAAATGTGTCGAAGCGTGCTTGACTTGAGAAGGATTGATAGTTGGATTATGTCGAACGTGTGCGAAGGGATAGACTATACGAAATGGCTTGATAAACGAGTTAGATTGATATGTCGAGGGAATTGGTTAAAACGTGAGTTTTTGTAGGATGGCTTTGCTGAATGACTCGGGCCCCGTGCGACGAATATTAGGATGTGCGTAGGGAATTGATGCTCGATGTTTAGAAATCGGAGTGATGCGAGCTTGGGTAGAAAATCCCGTACTATCAACTTGGTTTGAACTTAGGATTGTGTCAGTGTTGATATCGTTGTTTGGGAACTATGATTCCAATACTGGCGGAAAGACATAGCCTAGCGGTTCGGCAGACGTCCGAGTACGAAGTGGTAGAATTTGTGGAGGCACCACTCGCGAGTCTCGGCTGACATGCACGTATATCAGGGACGTCCGAATATGTGCACGATCCGACTCGAGTGGTGATGGCGAATTCTCTATCACGAGGCTTGACTGAAATGCATGTATTTTGGGGACGCCTGGAATATGTGCACGATCCAACCATTGATACGTTGAATCAAGTGAGACTTGAGGAACGAGAAAGTGTAGAAGATTTTGAAATCGTGTTCAAGGAAAAGATTGGTGGTAGTGCGATCATTAGATTGAGACGAACTTGAATGTCGATTGAACGAATAGTTTGTCCTAGAACTAAGTCGCCCGTGTGCGCGATAAGTATAAGTTACCCAATCAAGATATAGTGTCAAGATATAGTTGTTCGAGGTGAAAGGAAAATCAGAGCACGAGCGTGGCTCGGATTGAGGAAACACCTAGGCGAAGTGTGCGCGCGAGAGTCGTTGAATATCGAGTGATAAGTCGATATGTGTACTCAGTTAGTTTCGAGGACGAAACTTTTTCTGAGTGGTGTATGATGTAGTGCCCCGTCCCGCTCAGTCAATCGGAGGAATCAAAACGCCAACGGCGTTCGGACTTAGCCTTGCAACGGCTGCACGAAGGCCTGCTCGGTCGAGGCGACTCCTCGTTCAGGTGAGGTAGTTTCGGTGAACTTACCTCATCTTAGCCTTCACATAATAAATCGAATGTTTTCAACTTGCACAATAGGCTTGATAATAAAAGAGACGAATCCAAATAGCTAAGGGAATAATCCCGACGGGTCGAAATGGATTAGAACATGGAAAAAGGTCCCACGGTCTGCTTAGAAGTCGGCTCAGCGTGCTTTTAAATGACACTTGATCCTTCGTCCCGTGGCTTGGGAGGAGAAAGTTGGCCTAAGTTGCTAAGTTGCCACAACGTTCGAATTAGCCTAAGTCATAGGCGTCGCCCGCGTAAATGCTTGATAAGTATGCACGGTCCCGTCATCCAAGGCTTGGCATAGCCTTGATCGGTCCCACGGTTCTACGGCTGCATATAGCTATTTGTTCCCACGGTCTCAAGGCTCGTCACGTAGAGTATGACTTGGACGATAGTGTTGCACGGAATACAATGGGTTTAAGGCACGAAACACGGTTGTTTCGATGATAGAAATGCCACGGGCTATGGCCAGTATTAGGCACGTTTGGTGTAAGTTAAGTTGGAAGGCTATGTAGTAGTCGTTCTCTCGATTTCAAAGAGTAAGTTCACGCGACTGTTTGTCGCTGAGGCGGTCCCTTGGTTGGGAGTCTCACGGTTCCTATGCACGTTTTCAAAGTATGAGACGGTCCCTCGGTTGGGAGTCTCACGGTTCCGCTGTATGTTCAATGTCTCTGCTTGGGACTTCTGTGCGACGATCCCGTCGCAGCCGCTGTAATCGGCCGTTATGGAACCCGTCTTGCACGAGCGCAATCTAGGCTCGTGCGGCATCACGCCTTAGCGAGGACGATCGCTCCTAAGGGAGCGGGGCGTGACATCTGCCGTCCCCACCGTCGACATCACCGCCGACATCACCGTCACCACCGCCGACATCATCGTTCGTCACAGAAATGAGGGGGCAATCCAAATGTGACATCGAGGGCCTAGATCTGATGGGGGAGAGACATGTTCGGATCTAGGATCGGACGACGAGGACGAGCGTGAGTCGTGGAGCGGACGTGATGTGATCGGAGAGGAGAAGCATCGATGGAGGAGATCATCAAGAAGCTGGATCCTGCAGAGGTTGCGACTTTGATGAAGTTGATGAAGATGTCAGCTGGTGAGAGCACGACACGAACGTCGCCGAAGTTGGAGCTTCCCTCCATCGATCTGAAGCTTGATGGACCGACTACCTACCTAAGTTGGCCACGACGGGAAAGGAGAACCCGGGAAGAGAAGACAGAGCCGAATGAGGGCTCGACAGGACGAAGAGCACCGTCAGGACCTAAGGGAGAGCCCCGACAGTGCTTCAACTGCGGGGAGGTGGGTCATCTGAGGTATGCTTGCACCAAACCACCCAAAGGAGATTCAGGCAAAAGACATAGTCAGTTTGGAGGATGTGACCGTGGTTGTAGGGGTCGACGGAGCAGTCGAGGAGGTTGTCGTGCAAACCGGCTGGTAGCAGAAGGCGAGGAGACTGTTGACGGTCCCTATACTGAGGAAGATCGGACACTGCAGGACATGTTGAAAGTACTCAGGAGGAGGCAGAGAGCGTCGAGCGATGGAGACAGGAGGAGTGGGACCGGGGAGACGTCCACCTCATTCTTCGCTAGAGGCAACGCTGCCATGTATACTCATCCGTCGGCGGAAGGCACTGACGACTCGCTCGCCTTTGCATCTATGTCTTCCCTCAGATCGTCGGATTGGATTATCGATTCGGGTGCGTCTCAGCACGTGACAGGGAATGCTAGTGAGTTTTCTTCCTACACTCACCTAGCATCATCGGACAACATTCAAACAGCTGATGGTACTTTCCAGCCAGTGGTCGGTAAGGGTATTGTCGATTGTACAGGTTCAGTAAAATTATCCAATGTTGAGCTTGCTCCTTTTTCAGTCAGTCTTTTGTCCATTAGTTCTATAATCCTCCAATTAAAATGCACTGTCTGCTTTGATATTCCTAAGGTGATCTTCCATGAGAAAAAGACGGGACGAAGACTTGGGACTGTCACTTGGCATAATGGACTGTGGTACCTGGATCGAGAAGGGCTGGATTCAGCATTAGTATCTATGGCAGAAAAGGCAGGGATGAGAGGACTGAACAAGAGTGCGGAAGATACATTGCGACTCCACCACAGGAGGTTGGGACATTCTTTATTTTGTATTTTAAGCAAATTATATCCTGCAATTTATGAAGAAGTTAATAAAGAGAAACTAGTTTGTGATACTTGTGAGTTAGACAAACTTATTAGGAGTTCATATGTGAGTAGCGGTCATAAGAGCTCGTCCGTTTTTGATGTGGTACACTCTGATGTTTGGGGGCCTTGTACTACACCTATGAATGGTTACAAATATTTGTTACCTTCATAGATTGTTTTTCTCATACTACTTGGCTGTATTTGATGAAAAATAAGAGTGAGGTCCCCTCCTGTTTTCGGGACTTTCACAAACATGTCCAGACTCAGTACAAGGCAGTGGTGAAGGTACCGAGCTCTGACAATGGAACGGAGTACACCAACAAGACACTTGCGGAATACTTGTCCGTCCAAGGGATACGACATCAGACCACCTGTGCATATACACCAGCACAGAACAGAGTAGCGGAAAGGAAGAACAGATACCTCCTGGAAGTGGCGAGAAGTATGATGATAGACATGAATGTCCCACAGAGTTTATGGGGATATGTAGTGTTGACTGCACCTCAACTGATCAAGAGGATGCCTTCGAAGGTGTTGGGATGGAGGTCTCCATGCGAGATGCTGCAGGAAAATAATAGTGGGATGCTCCCACTAAAGGTGTTTGGTTGTGTATGCTTCGTAAAGGACAACAGACCGTCGGTAGGGAAGCTTGATCCTCGAGCAATCAAGTGTATCTTTGTGGGCTACTCGGGAACTCAGAAGGGCTACGTATGCTGGAGTCCAGTGGAAAAAAAGAAATTTGTAAGTATGGATGTTCACTTCAGAGAACATGAGCCATACTACAGTCAGGAGGGAAACCCAAATATCTCGCCTGATACTGCAAGTATGAGGAGAGAGGGGGAGTTGTTAGGAAGCATTTCGACTGATCTCGGAGTATGGCTTGGAGGAACAAATAGGGTACAGGAAGGTGAAAAGGGACGGGAGGAGGAAATAAGAGGTGTTAGGCCCACAGCTCAGGGGGAGATACTTACCTACAGCAGGCGAGAGAAGCAACTTGCAGGACCAGTTCCTATAGTGCCAGTGCTAAGTCCATTGCCTGCGTCCGTCTTGACTCCTGAGACACCTACACCACCACCTTCCTCTTCAGGTGATATCCTTCTCCTCCTCCCCAACCATCATCAGTATGGAGGTCCACTTGCAGCAATGCGGAAAAACCTCCTGATAGATATGGTTGAGACCTTGCTAAATTTGTCTCATATGATTATATCTCTTCTTCTCGTGGAGCTTTTATTGCATCATTGGATAGTGTTACTGTACCTAACAATTGACAGGTAGCCAAGAACGATCCAAAGTGGAAAGCTGCGATGCATGAGGAGTTGGGAGCTCTGGAGAAGAACCGAACTTGGGAGCTGGTGAGACTGCCAGAAGGGAAGAGAGCAGTCGGATGCAAGTAGGTTTTCACTGTGAAGCAGAACCCAGATGGACAGGTTGAGCGCTACAAAGCTCGACTGGTAGCAAAAAGATACAGTCAGACGTACGGCATCGACTATGACGAGAGCCAGTGGCAAAGATGAGTACTGTCAGGACCTTGATCTCTCTGGCAGCCAATGGAGGATGAAAGCTACACCAACTGGATGTGAAGAATGCATTTCTTCATGGGGATCTAGTGGAGGAGGTGTACATGGAGATACCACTAGGATTCGGCACCAATCAGACAGAAGGCAAGGTCTGTAGGCTGAAGAAATCCCTCTATGGACAGAAGCAGTCTCCTCGAGCGTTGTTTGACAGGTTCAGGAGAGCAATGATAGGGATGGGATATCAGCAGATCAATGTTGATCATACTGTGTTCTTCAGACGAAGTGGAGGCCACATCACCATGCTTGCGGTGTATGTGGATGATATGATTATCACAGGCGATGACGAGCAGAATATCGCCCAACTCAAGGGAAAGCTTGGCAAAGAGTTCGAGGTGAAGGATCTTGGCCCTCTTCGATACTTCCTTGGGATTGAGATTGCTCGAGATACAGAGAAAATTGTTCTTTCTCAGAGAAAGTACGTACTAGACCTGCTCACGGAAACATGGATGATGGGATGCAAACCAGCTACGACACCGATAGACCAGAAGTTCAAGCTGGATGGTGAAGCCGGAGAACCAGTTGACCGGAATAGATATCAGAGATTGGTGGACAAGCTGATCTATTTGAGCCACACACGTCCAGATATATGCTTTGCAGTTAGTGTGGTGAGCCGCTACATGCATGACCCTCGAAAGGGTCATATGGATGCAATATACCAGATTCTTAGATACTTGAAGGGTGCCCCTGGGAAGGGACTGATGTTCATGAAGAATAATCACATGGACATCGAGGGCTACCGTGATTCTGACTGGGCTAGTTGTGCTGATGACAGGAGATCTACCTCGGGATACTGCGTCTTTTTAGGAGGCAATTTGGTTTCTTGGAGGAGGAAGAAGCAGTCAGTGGTAGCTAGATCGACAGCTGAAGCGGAGTACAGAGCTATGGCATTGGGAGTTGCAGAGCTGCTTTGGTTGAAGAATATACTTGTGGAGCTGAAGCTGGATCAAGGAGCCAAGATGAAGCTGTGGTGCGATAACCAGTCAGCTATTAGTATTGCCAACAATCCAGTACACAACATGACAGGACCAAACACAGATCGATAGGTTCTTCATCAAAGAGAAGTTGGTTAGTGGACTACTGGAGCTAGGCCACGTTCCAACAAAGCATCAGGTAGCAGACGGACTGACCAAAGGACTTAGCTCTGTGAGCATGATCAGAGGATGTGACAAGATGGACTTAGTGAATATCTTTCGCCCATCTTGAGGGGGAGTGTTTGTCACACCCCAGAACCAGAATACTGGAGAGCGGGGGCAGACATAGCCAGCTACGTATAACGGAATGGGATCCACACCGCTATACGGTCACGGCTGTCTAGATATGTGAGGGTTTCACTACAATCCATCAGTCTCTTAAGGTCATAAAATAGCCTATTGTCTCAATCTCAACCAACTAATAATAATCACAAGATATCAGATCTCCAAATATACAATTGTAAGGCGTCCCAAACATTACATATCTAGATGATCATGAAGCTAGTCGTTACAAAATGTGAGGACTAGCAAGAGTTCAGTCATACATGATCAACCCCCGGGGCTTGTCAATCATGTTACGGCCCGTAGGCAGACAGTAAGTAAGTACAATCGAGCTAACACTTGCTCGTCGGCTAAACGCCTCAAAAGAATAATTTACAATATTACAGTGGGAGAACAAAAGAAACCCACTCGATGCCCTGGTTACGCCTGGTGACCACCATCGGGCTGGAAAGCAGGAAGATCCTTTGGTGCTGCTCCGGTATCTGGCCATACAAAACCAGCTGGGTCAGACCCCAGAAAGAGCAAGTGCCACAAAGGAGGCTTCACTTAAGAACTAAAGCCAGCAAATTAGCACAATAATATAATTACATAATAAGAGACAGTAATTTAAGAAAAAAACATGGTAGGTAATTATAAAAGACAATCTTGCATAGAATCATTAAAAGGCAGGACATATGAAAAAACATGCCAGGATGATATACGATGAGATGCTCCAAGTAGTCACAGGCCCTGTAGCTATCCAGGTTATCCAGGCAATCATTATAGTGACAATCTAGAGAGTATAATGCATTAGAGTGACAATAGAGTTCAATCATTTAAAGTGACAATCAAGAGTGCCCCACATAACAGAGGGCTGGAAATGTGCCCTACTCGTCGGCAGGCTACAAGTCCAAACATTTGCGGCCGGGATAACGGGATCGCCTGTAACTGGGGAACATCTCTTCATGAGTAGTGAATTATACTAATTATTAACCTTAGTCCATTTCAGTAGGTACTCCTGACCGTGGTACTCAGGAGTCCCCTCCTAGACATGATACAAGACAGGACTGGATTATTTGTACAAGAACAATCGCCCACGGTGTCATGATTAATTAAACAGGTCACGTCATGTCAGGTAGCCGTCGCAACAGCTATTCGAGATAATCATGTCAGGTTATCGTGCCAAGTGTACTTTGTCAGGAGTGCACCACGACGGGCCACTATCAGGTCATGTCAGGCTATTATGTCAGGAGTGCACCACTACGGGTCACTATCACGTCATGCTCAATTATCAATTCCAAACATATCAAGTAAATTCGTGATTATCAAGTTCATAACAAAAGACGTAAGGATATAAAATGGACGTTAAATATCTAATAAAATATCAATATACAGGGCTATAGAAGATCAAGGGTAATCAGGCTACGCTCAAGCCAGGCTACGCTCAGGCTAGCATACGCTCAGGTCTGCGTACCAAAGGATCCATACACTTCCAATGGGAAGCGTACGCAAGGGTCAGCGTACACAAGGGCACGCTCAAGCTACAGGTCATCGTACGCTCAAGCTAGCGTACGCTCAAGACTGCGTACGCTCAAGCTAGCGTACGAAAGGGGCCAGCGTACGCCTTGCTCGCTTAAGCTAGCGTACCAAGGCACGCGTACGCTCAAGCTAGCGTACGCTCAAGACACGCTGCCAACAGGCAGCGTATCAAGGCTAGCGTACGCTCGCTAAAGAGCAGCGTACACAAGTCAGCGTACGCTCGCTAAAGAGCAGCGTACAGCTCAGTGGCGTAAGCTAAAAAGCTAGCTCACTGTTCACTGTCTTCTCCAAATGGCAAGAACAGCAAGAACTCTAAAGTTGAATCTAAGCTTCAATTGTCCAAATCTTGGTCAAAACAAGTCCGAATCCAACTTTCCAAAGGTCAAAATTGGGTAGAATGAAATTCTCTAAAACGTGGAACCATCAAAACTTGAAAACAAGGAAGTTTAATAGATCAAAACACCAAAAATTCAAAAATAGCAAAACTCTAGATCTACAAGAATTAAAGCCTCAAAATGAAAAATGACAAGTTCTAATGTGTCTTAGAAACATGAGGAGAAGCTAATGGAACAATAAAAATGAGCTCTCTTGTGGAAGCAAGATGCACTTGCCTAGACCTCTCTCTCCCTCTCTTTGGTAGGTAAGGAAGTAAATGAGGAAGAAGAAGATGATTATGAAGAGAGAGAAAGAAGGATAGGTAATAAATATGAGTGGTGGTGGTAGGTAGGGGGTTCACCCCTTGGTTCATGATGAACCAAGAGCAATCCCAACCGAACCAAGCCGAACCAACCCAGGAATAAACCAAGCCCAAATAAACCAATGAATCTTTAAAAGTAATTAAACTATCAATGACAATAAAACCAAGCCAATGCAAAATAAACCAAGACAACTAACCATGAATAAATAAAATATGGGTCCAAAACACGTATACGTACACTAAATACGTATCACGAATTTGGGACATTACAGTGTTGGTATATTTAGTATGGGAATATGTTATATTTTTAGTATGAGAATATCCTGAGGACATATTTGGTGTTGGTATATTTAGTATGAAAATATGTTATATTTAGTATGGAAATGTCCTGAGGACATATTTGGTGTTGGTATATTTAGTATGAAAATATGTTATATTTAGTATAGGAATATCCTGAGGACATATTTGGGATGCTAGAATATGCCACAGAATATTCCATTGGATATTCCATCATGTAAAGGCTATATAAAGTCTATAAGACTCGATCAATAAAATCACTCAATTACAACATATTACATCTCTAGAAATTTATTTACCCTAGAATAGGATCAGTTGGTAGTGTTGGTGATTGAAAAAAGGATTAAACTTTTTCACAAGATGTTTCTAACCTATCTATTAAACTTTTCTATTTTGGGTACTTTTTGAAGTATACTAATTTGAAGTTTCTTGGGTGTAGATCATGTCTCGATTTGTCTTATGCAAGATTGGGAAATAGTATCCACAGTTTAGATGGTTATTACCGTTTTGCAAAAAAAAAAAAAATAGCGACCGGCTCCCAAACAGATGATAAGGGTTTACGGAGTGCATTATGAGAGATGTTTTTCAATAAGATGAATTATTTTGTACTTATCAAAACCCGGCCATGTGAAGATCCAGATAAGAATGACTATAACATTGTTCTGGAAGAATGGCCGGAATCACATCCGGAAGCAACCATCATCGGGAAAAGAGAAATGATGATTTAATGTTTTAAGGAAGAAAGTATGACTATGTAAGATGGTTTTTGTCTGCTGTAGAACTTTTTTTTGGTAAGATTTATAAGGACCAGGAAGGAAAAATGTTACTATATATATATATATATGTATATATAATTTTTTTTTTTTCAAACCGAACAGCATTTTATTGAAAATAAAAGTGGCTCTTAACGAGCAGTACAGGTGCCAGGGCGCAAAACACAAAAAAGCCCTGGAAGCAAAGCAGAAATACATAAAGGTAAATTTCGAACTTTCGAAAAAATTCGAAATTGGGAACATATTTGGCTGTCAGCCCTATGAGGAACAGGGCACACTGCCCAAAGCGTCGTGCGCGCTGCCCGAGGAGAGGCGGGTGTGAGCGGTCAGCCCAAAGGGGGCGTGAAGACACTCTAGATTTGATAGATTTTTTTTTTTTTTTTGAATCCAAAATGTGAAAAATCAAAAATCGGACGGGTGGAACACCGCCCGAAGCGGTTGATGGGGGTGGGTGGGCTCGCTGTCCCATGAGGGCACGTGGAACAAGGGGGCGTGCGGCCCAAGGCGGGAGAGGCACGTGGCTCTGGGAGCCTCGCCCCCCCCCCCCCCCAGCGCGGCTCCCGGAGGCGGGAGCGCCGGCGGGGAGTCCGAGAGACTCTGGCGGCGAAGGCAAGGACGGCGGGGACCGCAGGCGGGCACCGGCAGGCCGAGCTGGGGGGCGCTGACGGGTGGGGCTTCGGCGGAGGCTCGCGCGGCCATGAGAAGGGGCTTCGGCGAGGGAACCAGACCGACGATGGTGGGGAAGACAAGGGGGCCGGGGGGAGGACCAGCAACGCCGCCGCGGTAGGGCGTCGAACGGGGAGAGGGAGGAGGAAAAGGGGAGGGGAGGAGGGGATGCGGAGGGCGGGGGAGGGAGAGGGAGAGGGGGGGGGGGGGCGGAGAGGGAATGGGTGGGGGCGGTCGCCGAGGAGAAGCGCCTACAGCCGGCGGGGGGGGGGGGGTGGGTTATCCCGCAGCCAACGGCGTAGGGATCGTCGGAGGACGACACTGGAGGGGGGAATGGTGGCGCGGGGGGTCGAAGGGGCTGGCGACGACGTCTCTCCACGCGCGGGGGGCGAGACGGGAGGAGGGGGAAGAGACGCCGTGGGGCCCGATGCAAGGCCGGGGGAGAGAGAGGGGACCTCATCGGAGCCACCGGGGGGAGGGGCGGAGGTTGGGAGGCGCGAGGCGAACCCTGCCGGGGGAGCAGGGGGCCACCGCAGGGGGAAGAAGCCGGGCGCCGCCGAGGGGGGCGCAGCCAGAGTGGCGACGGGTGGAGGGGGCTCCGGGACGGGAGGGTGCGCGGCTGGTTGAGCAGCAACCGGCGGTGGGGGCTCGGGCCTAGCTCGGGGTCGCCGACGTCGCCGGCGACGACGGCGACGTGGCGATCGGAAGCCGACGGAGGAGCGGGAGGAGCCCCGAGGAGGAAATGTCCAGGCGGAGGGGGCCCTCCACAGGGGGGGCCAGGCGAGGGCTAGCCGGCCGGGGAGGGAGAGGGTGGGTCCGAGGGAGAGAGTAAGACAGAGAGGGGCGGTCGGGCCGAGGAGGCCGACCGGCCGACCCACCCATTCGACCGAGAGCGGCGGAATAGGGAGCAGAGGCGGAAGAGCACTCAGGCTCATCTCCTTTATATATTATATATATATATATATATATATATATATATATATTTGGCAGTATCAATGGTTGAAGGAAGACTAACTACGAAATATAGAGATTCTAAATTTTTTTTCAAAATTTTATTATATATACATCGTTGCTTATTGTTGTTGAAATTATATTTGAGGATTATGATGGGTGTAGGTCATGGATCTGTTCCTACCAAATTTGCTCTGGGATGGGAGTGACTACACTCCTTATTTATATCGGTAAATGGTAAGAGAACGATGGAGGTTGCCAGATTGGTATAATGTGCCAGTATATGAAATAAAGTATTGGGTCCAGCGGCATGTCACAAGAGACATAGAAGATGGAGCAGAAGTATATAATGGAAAGGAGATTTGTTATATATATGTTCGAGATCCAAACTATATATACTCTTACCCCAAGGTAGAAGGCTACGAAGGGACATGTGATGACTGGGAAGAGTACTATCCAGAAGCTACAGTTCTGCACTGTGAACGTGTTTCTTTGTTCTGGAAGGAGATCTCGTATATAGACTAAGGGTAATGTCCTTGTTTTATATAGATAGAAGGGCATGTTTTGTCTGTTGTATCGGATTTTGTAAAGACTAGATGTATATAGAACTCGAGTTTCGGAAGGACAACTGTATAAGTAGCGTGCATATGTAAAATACCTAGTGTAGCTAACAGCATGTTGTATCATTTTGATATAATAAATGAATATGTTGTTCTTTACTCCTTTGTAAACTTGCACGCTCCTTGATATCGAAAATTCTTGATCTCTGAGATATAAGATACTTTGATATTTTGTATTTCTCAAATCCAAATTGATAAAGGCTAATTTATCGATTCTTCCATTTGAATCTAAACTATTTCCTGAAATATTATCATCCTTTGAATTACTCAGGAAATGGTTAGTTCAAATGATCCTCATTCATCTCCTCCTTCCAGCCAAGCTGAGCCAGGGACTCCGGATATATCATTTGCTGCGACAAATCTTAAAAAGTATAATAGCCAGCAAGCTAACGCCGCACAAGCAACAACTACTGCAATATTGGAACAGTTGCAAGTCCCATAACAACCTAAGAAAAAATCAGTGGCTGATTACAAGAATCTGGATCCACCAAAATTTCGTGGGACTGAAAGTCCAATCGAAGCCGGTCAATGGATGAGAACCACAGAAGGATTATTGAAGGCAGCCCAGATCAGCCCTGAAGATATGGTGACGGTAATCCGAATTCAACAGTCCTTCCGTAGTTCTCATCCATTGACTGGCTTCGATTGGACTTTCAGTCCCACAAAATTTTGGTGGATCCAGATTCCTGTAATCAGCCACTGATTTCTTCTTAGGTTGTTGAGGGACTCGCAACTGTTCCAATATTGTAGTAGTTGTTGCTGCTTGTGCGGCATTAGCTTGCTGGCTATTACTTTCTAAGATTTATCGCAGCAAATGATATATAACCGGAGTCCCTGGCTCAGCTTGGTTGGAAGGAGGAGATGAACGAGGATCATTTGAACTAACCATTTCCTGAGTAATTCGAAGGTTGATAATATTTCAGGAAATAGTTTAGATTCAAATGGAAGAATTGATAAAGTAGCCTTTATCAATTTTGATTTGAGAAATACAAAATATCAAAGTATCTTATATCACAGAGATTCAAGAATTTTCGATATCAAGGAGAACCCAAGTTTTCAAAGGAGTAAATAATAACATATTCATTTACTATACCAAAATGATACAACATGCTGTTAGCTACACTAAGGTATTTTACATACGCACGCTACTTATACAGTTGTCCTTCCGACACTTGAGTTCTATATTCATCTGTTGTCTTTACAAAATGCGATATGATAGACAAAACATGCCCTTCTATCCATATAAAACAAGGACATACTATCCTTAGTCTATATACAAGATCTCCTCCCAGAACAAAGAAACACACGTTCACAGTGAAGAACTGTAGCTTCTGGATAGTACTCTTCCCAGTCATCATATGTCCCTTCGTAGCCTTCTGACTTGGGGTAAGAGTATATGTAGTTTGGATCTCGAACACATATATATAATAAATCTCCTTTTCATGATATACTTCTACTCCATTTTCTATGTCTCTTATGACAGGCCGCTGGACTCCATACTTTATTTCATACACTGGCACATTATACCAATCTGGCAACCTCCATCGTTTTCTTACCATTTGCTGATATAAATAAAGAGTGTAGTCACTCCCATCCCAGAGCAAATTTGGTAGGAACAGATCCATGACCTACACCCATTATAATCCTTAAATATAATTTCAATGACAATAAGTGCCGATGTATATTGTTGATATATGTGTTAAGTGTTATTGAGCTTTAGTCCCACATTGCCTAGAATGATAGGAGAGGAGGCTAGCCTCTCCTATATATATGTAGCCTCTATTCTAATAATAATCAATCACTTAAAAATTCTACATGGTATCAGAGCCTAAACTTGCTTAGAATACCGTCAGAGCCACCTTTTCCACACAAACCCTACCCCTAACCTCGCCCTCCCTTCCCCCCCACCACGCCGTCGCTGCCGCTGCAGCTACTGCGTCGCTGCTCCCGCTGCAGCTACTGCGCCGCTGCTCCCGCAGCCGCTGCAGCCGCCGCTGAGCCGCTGCCGCTGCGGCTGTACCGCTGCGGCTGCTACTGCTGCTGCTGCTGTCGTGGGTGCCTCCGTGAACACCACTTTTAGGGCTCCTACTGTGTAGGTAAGTCTAAACTTGAGATTTATCTCATCTGTGGCACCTACGGTGTAGGTAAGCTCAAACTTGAGATTTATTTCATCTGTGGCACCTACAGTGTAGGGAAGCCTAAAATCGTTCTTGAAGATTTATCTCATATGAGATTCTCAAGGAGATGCCGATGATGCCTAGATCCGATGAAACAAGACATATTCGGATTTAGGAGAGGACGACGAGGACAAGCGTGAGTCGTGGAGCAAGTGTGACGTGATCGAGAAGAAGCATCGATGGAGGCGATCCTCAAGAAGCTGGATGCTGACGATGTGGCGACGTTGATAAAGTTGATAAAGGTGTCGGTTGGTGATAGCACGACACGAGCGCCGCCAAAGTTGGAACTACCCTCCATCGATCTGAAGTTGGATGGACCAGCCACCTATCTGAGTTGGTCACGGCGGGTGAGAAGAACCCTTGCAGGAAAGAACCTGGAGGGATTCTTGGCGGGCGAGAAGACGGAGCCGGAAGAGGGCTCGACAGGACGCGACGAGTGGAAATCCACTCATATGGTGATTTACATCTGGCTTTTCAATTTCTTAGTCCAGTCTATTGCTTCTACAGTAGATGGCATTGAGATGGTGAAAGACGTATGGGAGAAGTTGAGGAGAACCTATGATGGCGTGGGAAACAACCTACAGATCTTCCAGATAAAAGGGAAGATCGATGACACCGTACAAGGGGAGAAGACGGTGCAGGAGTACGCTACGGAGTTGGAGCGTCTTTGGCTGGATTATGATCACTCCTCGAAACGGGCAAGCTGCGGGGACCCGAAGTGCAAGGAGAGACGTGTGTCTGCAGGAGAGGACGATGAAATTCCTCAAAGGGCTGACTGCCGCATTTGCACAGAGGACAACCTTACTCCTCGTCCAACCAGAGATCCCTAGTCTTGAGGAGGCTATCTCAGCCATGATCCAGGAGGAGACGCGGATCAGACTACAGACAGGGACAGATGGTCCCCCCGAAGCAAACTCAGCACTAGCAGCTGCTAGCTCGGGCGACACAGGATCCAAGGGAGAGCTCTGACAACACAATCGGTAGTGCTACAACTGCGGGGAGATGTGCCATCATCGATATGCTTGTACCAAACCACCTAAGGAGGGAGACTCAGGTGGTGGACGAGGACGAGGATATATTGGACGTGGACGTGGTCGAGGAGGTCGACGAGGCGGTCGAGGAGGCTATCGGGCAAACTTGTTGGTGGCAGAAGGGAATGGAGGAGCTGGTGGCACCTTTACTGAGGAGGATCAGGCACTGCTGGAGAGAAAGCACAGAGCGTCGACCGAAGGAGACAAGAGGAGCGGAGCAGAGGAGACATCCACCCCATTCTTCGGAGGCAACGCCGCTATGTATGCTCACCCATCAGAATGTACTGACGAGTCACTCGCTCTTGCATCTATGTCTTCCCTTAAAACGTCAGACTGGATTATCGACTCAGGAGCATCTCGGCATGTGACCGGGAACTCTAGTGAGTTTTCTTCATACACTCACCTAGCACCAGCAGATACCATTCAGACTGCAGATGGCACTTTCCAACCAGTGGTCGGTAAGGGTACTGTTAATTGTACAGGTTCAGTAAGATTATCTAATGTGTTACATGCTCCATCCTTTCTAGTCAGTCTATTAGTTCTATAATTCTCCAACTAAAATGCACTGTTTCTTTTGATATTCCTAAGATGATCTTCCAGGAGAAAGGGACGGGACGAAGACTTGGGACTGGCACCTGGCATGAGGGACTGTGGTACCTTGATCGGGAAGCACTGGACTCAGCATTGATATCTATGGCAGAGAAGGCTGGAATGGGAGAGCTGCAGCAGAGGACTGAAGATACTTTGATACTTCATCATAGGAGGATGGGACATTTTTCTTTTGATACAAGTAAGTTGTATCCAGAGATGTATGCAAAATCAAATAAACAGAAATTAGTATGTGGTGCATGCGAGTTAGGAAAGCTTACTAGAAGCTCATATGTTGGTACTGGTCATAATAGTTCTCTTGTTTTTGAGGTAGTACATTATGATGTTTGGGGTCCATGTGCTACTAACACTATGAATGGATATAAGTACTTTGTCTTCTTTATTGATTATGCATCTCGTGTCTCCTGGCTGTATTTAATAAAAAATAAGAGTGAAGTATTTGCTTACTTTCGGGACTTTCATAAATATGTCCAGACTCGGTACAATGCAGTAGTGAAGGTACTGAGGTCTGATAATGGAACGGAGTACACCAACAGGACACTTGCAGAGTACCTGTCAGCACACGAAATACAGCACCAGACCAGCTGTGCATACATACCAGCACAAAATGGAGTAGCAGAAAGGAAGAACCGACACCTTCTAGAGACCGCAAGAAGTATGATGATCGACATGAATGTCCCACAAAATCTATGGGGACATGCAGTATTGACAGCAGCTCAACTTATCAACAGGATGCCTTCAAAAGTCTTGGGATGGAAGTCCCCATGCGAAGTATTACGAGGCAATAATAGTGGGATACTCCCACTAAAGGTGTTCGGGTGTGTGTGCTTTGTGAAAGACAACAGACCATCAGTTGGAAAACTTGACCCCAGAGCAGTCAAATGCATCTTCGTGGGCTACTCAGCGACTCAGAAGGGATATGTGTGCTGGAGTCCAGTAGAGAAGAAGAAGTTCGTTAGTATGGATGTCCACTTCCGAGAGCATGAGCCATATTACCGCCAGGAGGTAACGTCGCACAACACGCATAATACTACCAGTATAAGGCGAGAGGGGGAGATGGAGAACTTGGTGGTAACCGATCTAAAAGTTTGGCATAGAGGCACGGTTGAGGAGAAACATGAAGGTGAAGCAGAACTGGGGGTGGAGATAAGAAGTATAAGGCCTACGACTCAGGGGGAGTTACTTACCTACAGCAGGAGAGAGAAGCAAACTGCAGGACCAGTACCTACAGTGCCAGTGCTAAGTCCCTTGCATGCGTCTGTTCCAACTCCTGAGACACCACCATCCTCCTCATCTACACCACCACCCTCCTCAGGTGATATCATCCCTCCTACTTCTCCTATACCACTACCTACACGAAGGACTACTCGCAGTAATGCGAGAAATCCTCCGGACAGATATTGTTGGAACCTTGCTAAGTTTGTTTCTTATGATCATATCTCTTCTTCTCATGGAGCATTTATAGCATCTTTGGATAGTATTACTGTACCTAATAATTGGCAGGTTGTCAAGAACGATCCAAAGTGGAAAGCGGCAATGCATGAGGAGTTGGGAGCTCTTGAGAAGAACCACACTTGGGAGCTGGTGAGACTGCCAGAAGAAAAAAGAGCAGTCGGATGCAAATGGATTTTTACTGTGAAGCAGAACCCAGATGGACAGGTTGAGCGCTATAAAGCTCGACTGGTGGAAAAAGGATACAGTCAGACGTACGGCATCGACTATCAGCTTTGCGGTCAGTGTAGTGAGCCGCTACATGCATGACCCCCGGAAGGGTCATATGGACGCAGTATACCAGATTCTGAGGTACTTGAAGGGAGCCCTCGGGAAGGGGCTGATCTTCAGAAGAAATAATCATGTAAGCATCGAGGGCTATTGTGATTCTGACTGGGCTAGCTGTGCTGACGACGGGAGATCCACATCGGGCTACTGCATATTTGTGGGAGGCAACTTAGTCTCTTGGAGGAGTAAGAAGCAGTCAGTAGTGGCCAGATCAACAGCTGAAGCAGAGTATAGAGCTATGATATTGGAAGTCACAGAACTATTGTGGTTGAAGAATATGCTGACGGAGCTAAAGCTGGACCAGGGAGCCAAGATGAAGCTATGGTGTGACAACCAGTCAGCTATTAGTATTGCCAACAATCCAGTGCAGCATGACGGGACCAAGCATATCGAGATTGACAGATTTTTCATCAAAGAAAAGCTGGAGAAAGGAGTACTAGAACTGGACTACGTTCCAACCAAAGATCAAGTAGCAGACGGACTGACAAAGGGACTTAGTTCTACCAGCATGATGAGAGGATGTGACAAGATGGGTTTAGTGAATATCTTTCGCCCATCTTGAGGGGGCGTGTTGATATATGTGTTAAGTGTTATTGAGCTTTAGTCCCACATTGCCTAGAATGATAGGAGAGGAGGCTAGCCTCTACTATATATATGTAGTCTCTATTCCAATAATAATCAATCACTTAAAAACTCTACATATATATAATAAAATTTTGAAAACGAAACTTTAAAATCTCTCTATTTCGTAATTAGTCTTCCTTCAACCATTGATTCTGCCAAATATGTTTATTATATATATATATATATATATATATATATATATATATATATATATATATATATATATATATATACATTTGTTCTTCCTTGTCCTTATAAACATATGTTGTCTTACAAAAAAAAATTTCTACAGACAAAAATCATCTTACATAGTCACATTCGTCAGTATTGGAATCACAGTTCCCAAACAATATTATCAACACTGCCCCCAATCCTAAGGTCAAACCAAAGTTGATAGTACAGGTTTTCTACCCAAGCTCACATCACTCCAATTTCTAAACTTCGAGCATATATTCGTCTATTCGCACTTACAACACTTAGTCTAATGGGTCTGAGTCGTTCAGCAAAGCCGTCCTACCATAAGTCATGTTCAACCAATTTCTCGATATATCATTATCGTACGTCCAAACCAGCAATTGTATAGTCTATTTCTTCGAACACGTTTGATATAATCTACATATCCATTCTTCCCAAGTCGAGCACGCTATGACACGATTTATCGCTAAACCATAATTCTCATTCCATATTCCCTAAGTCGTTAACTACAGTTTACGTATTCGATCATGAGGTCGTCAAGCTTAACAATTATCAAGCTCCAATCTCACGCAAGTCTGATTATCCACGGTGGACATGAAATCACCATGCAACGCTCCCGCAGGATGATCATTCTCATCGGGACGTAACTCTTGCTTTAGGTCTAGACTAATTCATTCTCGATACGCATATTTGATCTACTCAATCCTCAAGTTTACTAAATCCTCAATAACAAGTCCGATTCACCTTCGCAACAAACCACAAGTCGAAGCATACGATTTACCACGACCTAATTTTTCGAGTTCGATCATCCCCGCGACATGAATCACCATGTCAGCGCTCACGCGGAATGATCACCCAAAATCTGACGTGACGCATGTGCGAGACTGGTGTTGCGCTCGCGCAAGACAAGATCGTCGATATTGTGGTTATCTTCGAAGTAATTAAGATACTTTTCTTTCATCCAAACATTCTTTTCAATCAAAGTCCCTAAGCATAACATCCAAACATTCTTTTCAATCAAGGTCGTCTAGCTTAACAATTATCAAGCTCCAATCTCACGCAAGTCTGATTATCCACGGTGGACATGAAATCACCATGCAACGCTCCCGCAGGATAATCATTCTCATCGGGACGTAACTCTTGCTTTAGGTCTAGACTAATTCATTCTCGATACGCATATTTGATCTACTCAATCCTCAAGTTTACTAAATCCTCAATCACAAGTCCGATTCACATTCGCAACAAACCACAAGTCAAAGCATACGATTTACCACGACCTGATTTTTCGAGTTCGATCATCCCCGCGACATGAATCACCATGTCAGCGCTCACGCGGAATGATCACCCCAAATCTGACGTGACGCATGTGCGAGGTTGGTGTTGTGCTCGCGCAAGACAAGATCGTTGATATTGTGGTTATCTTCGAAGTAATCAAGATACTTTTCTTTCATCCAAACATTCTTTTCAATCAAAGTCCCTAAGCATAACATCCAAACATTCTTTTCAATCAAGGTCGTCTAGCTTAACAATTATCAAGCTCCAATCTCACGCAAATCTGATTATCCACGGTGGACATGAAATCTCCATGCAACGCTCTCGCGGGATAATCATTCTCATCGGGACGTAACTCTTGCTTTAGGTCTAGACTAATTCATTCTCGATACGCATATTTGATCTACTCAATCCTCAAGTTTACTAAATCCTCAATCACAAGTTCGATTCACCTTCGCAACAAACCACAAGTCAAAGCATACGATTTACCACGACCTGATTTTTCGAGTTCGATCATCCCCGCGACATGAATCACCATGTCAGCACTCACGCGGAATGATCACCCCAAATCTGACGTGACGCATGTGCGAGGCTGGTGTTGCGCTCGCGTAAGACAAGATCGTCGATATTGTGGTTATCTTCGAAGTAATCAAGATACTTTTCTTTCATCCAAACATTCTTTTCAATCAAAGTCCCTAAGCATAACATCCATCGAAACAATAACATTTTATACGATCATCATTTCCCGACTCAGAGTACCCCCGAATTATCGCATATCGATCTTTGATACGCCTCAATACCATCGATGATATGCGTAACCTGACGATCTTCATTTCAACGAATTTCGTGTCGTGCGACTGATGCTATTGTCCGAACTGGATAATCTCCTCAATATTCAAGATCAAATTCGATCATTATCCCCGAATTATTCCCATGATCAATTCGTTCAAATCCATAATCACATATATTCATCCATCTATCTTAGTCATCGAGCAACATATTTTCTTTAAAACGCCTCCATCTATGCTAACTCTAATAATCGAGCAACATCTATCCCAAACTCTTAGAGTCACCTTCGTAACTTCAAAATCAAACTTTTTCATCCACGCTAACTTCCAATCGTGCCAACTTTTCATACACGGTTCATATCTATTTTCCTCTATCAAGTCATCCGTTTACTACACCTTAACTTTTTCTCGATTCAGTTTCACCTACTCCACCATTTTGCATTTCACACTTGCACAATCACAATCCCGTGTGCGTCATCCCTGGTTTGTTCGAATCATCTTATCAAACTTCAAGACTACACTTTTACTCAATGATACTCAATCTAAGGTTTTGCGTACTCGTCGCTTGCTGATAGACTCATCGGCACCCCGCATCCTCAATCAATCGACATCCCTCAGGCTATCCCATACACCACTCAGGGATGAAATCGTTCGATAAATTCTCAAAACTATCATTCGATTCACAATTGATTATTTTGAATCTCCGTTCGAATCATTCCTCAAATTTTAAGCACGCTTATCTATATCGCATCGACGATAACATCGTCGTTCGATAGCGCCTCTATCGATAGTCATCTCGTATTCTATAAGTCAAGTCAAACTCATTCTCATTTCGAAACGATTCGTATCCCGCACATAACTCTTCTAAGGTCGACACAACTCTTGGTGTATATGTCCAGTCCGACTTAGCCAACCGTGCTTTACGTGAACCATCTTTTATTTTGTGAAAAACTATTCTCATACGATTTGCAAATTACATAGACTTATTGTATGGACATCTCGCGGAACATTGAGAGAGCGCACTAACGATATCAATCGAGGAATCAACATTAGAGTTTGCGGAAACAACATCAGAGTTAAAGAATTCAATCGAAAGTT
The DNA here is from genome assembly GCA_029216955.1 of Iris pallida. Taxonomy (NCBI): domain Eukaryota; kingdom Viridiplantae; phylum Streptophyta; class Magnoliopsida; order Asparagales; family Iridaceae; genus Iris; species Iris pallida. Next base: position 25,319,961 of record JANAVB010011399.1, read on the forward strand.
CAAGGATGTAAAGCCGTGCTCTGATACCATTATGTCACGTCTCGCTTCCGGAGAAGCGATCGTCCTCGCTAAGGCGTAATGCCGCGTGAGCCTAGATTGCGCTCACACAAGGCAAGTTTCATAACGGCCGATTACAGGCTAAGCGACGGGGTCATCGCACAGAAGTCCCAAGCGAAAACATTGAATAATAGCAGCGAAAATTTAAAGCAAAACACAAGTCATTCAAAATGATCTTTATTGATATTGAAATAAGGATTACAATATGGCACGAGGCCAATGTTACAATCACTCAATCTCACTCTTCTCACAATACAAGTCACTTTGCTCTCTCTCCTCTCTCAAAACAGTTCTTGAGCCAGCGGATGCTTCAGATAGGCGATGTCCATATATTATGTCCCGTATAAGTCCAGACTCCATGCGGCCGTGCGCCTCGAATTGCCAAAGAACTCTATGCCTCGACGCATCCAAGCGAGCTCCGCGCCAACGAGCTTCTACCTGTTCTTGCACATAAACACTGTGTGGGTGTCAGTACTCAACTGTACTGGTGGAGTGAGCTCCTCATCCACCCATACAAAACCAACACGTTCATTTACTTTGTGCAACATATCCTGTTACGATTGTCTTTCTATTTTTGCCTTAGGATCAATTTTAGGACAAACTCTGGCCTATTTTGTGTCTCTAGACCATCACCGTGCCTTGCACAAACAACTTACTCATACTTTGTCTCTAGACCTTCTCGTGCCAACAACGTCATCTTATCGACTCGTGCTTGCCCTTCGGTCCATATTTGGTACGCAACAACTTGGTCGTGCCATAAATCCCTTTATATAACATAATCGAGGCAGTGCCTCGCCACTTAGTAACTTTCCTATACTTGTGTCGTAACAACGTGGTCGTGCCATAATATATCGAGGCGGTGCCTCACAATTCAACATGACTTAACCGAACTTGTCCTACGATCCTTCTTGACTTAACTCGAAAGTTCTCAATTCGAACTTATGCAACTCTATGCCAACGACTTATTATTCGACGCCACATCTCCTGTCGAAGCACGTGTCTTTGCTTAGCCAAATCTTAGGCTCTATATTGGGTTGCAAACGTGCATACCTTCTTAACTCAAACGTGTCGTGCTTACACTTTCTTTGAATCGACCGACACCGTGCATGCGGATTGTCGCTCAGCACACCAACTTATCTATATGAAAGTCATTGGCAATCCAAGCCATCGTGGACATAGTTCGGGTAGGCGGCAGGTCTTTCAATGCAAGGTAGCTAGCCCCATGGAAAGCCCCCGACTACCCACGCGGTACAATCCAGCGCTGCTATAATGTCTTCCCCCTAGGTTGACTGGCCCCGGCGTAATACCGGTCGAGGAAGAAATCCTTGTCGACAAGTTGTCCATGACCACACACTTACGAGAACACCTAGATGAAGAACAAGTAGGCAACTCTAGAGGGGGGTGAATAGAGTTTATGACAATAATATCCAATTTAAAAAATAAACTCTTTCACCAACAGTAAATAATCAGAGTAAATGCGGAAATTATAAAGAGCGAGAAAGCATGCGCAAACACAGCCGATTTTAACCTGGTTTTCCTCGTGGAGGACTAGTCCAGGCTTGAGAACTCTAGCTCGGGAGTAAATCCACTATTTATGAAATAATAGTTACACTCCGTGCCTTTTCTTCAGAAGAGCACGTTAACTTCTTACAGAGATCGCAGTAGCGATGCTTGGAATTTTTCAAGCGACTTTTTGAACTCTTGCACAAACTCCTAACTGAAGAGCACTGAGCACTTTGAGGCTTAGGGAGCTCGTGGCTAGTAGATGAGAAGGGTAAGGCTTGTATAAGGCTTTAGAGAGAAGAGAAGAGAAGAGAAGATTTGATGATTAAAAAAGTGAGAATTCAAGGCCTATTTATAGGGTTCTAGCTAGGCAGAATTCGGCCAGAATTCTGGGTCAAGAATTCAAATTTTTGGCCGTTGGACAACTAGCATACAACAAACCCTAAAAATTAGGGTCCTGTAATTTAGGGGACAGAATTCGGCCTGAACTCTGTGTGGAGGCAGAGTTCGGCCCGAACTCTGTCTCCAGAAGACAGAATAGTTCTAATGGGCTAATTGGGCTAGTTTGGTTTTGGTGGAGCTTTTGGTTTGTGGTTTGGAGATAGGTAAAGGTCCAAACTACTCAGTGCGACTCAGTTTACATTTATCTAGACTCAATAAAAGAAAAAATACAGACTCGAAACATAGTACGCTGTAGGTACGAGCCGTCGTCCGTCTTGTACTGAGTTCAGTCTTGATGGGTCATATTGAATTATGACAAGTATCATATTGTCAATTTTATCAATATTTGGTTGACTGTGATTTTGTGTCAACAATCTCCCCTATATTGATAATTGACAAAATAATATTTGTATATTCAATGTTCATACCTGGACACATTTATAAAAGCAGTAGCTCCCCCGTAATCAATGCAGAACTAGCAATAGCTCTCCCGTAAACATTGCTTCGTTGTAAGCCAATGTTTCTTTTGTCCTGATAAATACAATCTTTCCCAAAGCACAGATACACAATATGATATGATAATGCGAACATATGATAATGTGAATATCAAATAATTCTTCCCCTTTTGTCATTTATCAAACACAAACAACCAGAGAATTTATAAAGGAAAATAACTGGCAAGCACACCATCACGGAGCTCGTGAAAAAATAAAGGAAAAATAAACTAGAAAGCCATAGTGCATAAAAAGTAAACATAAGATCCTCAGCAGCAGCAGCAAGTAGGAGACCACATCCATCACGGAGCTCGTGAAGTCCAGCGTCGTCAGATGGATCAGTGAATGAACGACGAGGATCCACGAAAGCCGTATCCGAATCCAGATAGCGTATAACCCAAGGGTCATCGATACGGTATCCATCGCGAGCAGGGTCCCGCTCCATAGGAATAGGCATAGAAGAATGTCGAGACATAGAGTACCGGACGTCATGCAGTGAGTTGCTGATGGCACTCATCTGCAAGATGGTACGGTAGTCAAGCTGGGTCCTGCGATCATCCTCTAACATGAATCAATCGCGAAGCATAGTCTGAATCGACTCAAGAGTAGCAGGTGGAGGGGGCGCAGGCTGCCCAAGAGCAGGTGTGTCATCCTGAGCATCAGAGTGCTCGGACTCAGCAGGTGAACCGACAGCTACGTGAAGCCGCCGTGCCTTAGATAGGAAGGCAGGGGCAAGGAGGAATTGGCACTCACCAAGTAGGACATGAAAAGCACGAAAAATCATAGGAAGATAGAGAGCATAGACCAAAGAACGTGGCCTCTTCCTAGCATTTATCATCCAGTCCATCATGATACGTGGAAGATTGACAGGGACATGGAAGTGTAGGTGATACATAGCAGAAATCTCAAAATATGAAACCTCATCAGTCGATCCCGCTTTGGGTAGGATCGTGGAAAAGACAATACGATGAAGCTCATAGAAGTAGGGGTTTAGAAATTTGGCAAGAAGCTTGCGCGGACGTGTGTTTGGGGTACACAAATCGTCCTTGAAGCTTTCTAGGGACGACCCATCGGGGAATTGAAACTTGCGAGCATCAACAAATTTCTCCCATGAGTTAGGCTCCGAAATTTCAAGATATTCTGCAAGATCAAAGTCATCAAATGATATGTCAATGCCAGCAACACGTGAATATAAACGTGTGTCATCATGAGTAAGATTGCAATAAAATATTTGAATGGCATTTAAATAAATAAATGAATTGGTAGTGACAAATTCATCAAGACAAATCATGAAATAGAGAGTCATACCGAGAAAATATGGTGAAGTTAATAGGATGACCCGCACACACGGGACGAGATCGAAAATCATTGAACCACTCGTTTGAGACTCCTAATGATATAAATATTCGATCATCATATGTGTTTGGGTCAATGGGACGAGGTGGATTGAACAACGAGTGAATTGGTTGTTGAATAGGTTGGTGAACCGGAATAGGTTGTTGAACCGGTTGTTCATCACGAGGAGGAGGATTCGAAGAGGACGCACCTTCGGTTCGAAACCTCTTTCCTCTATTAAACAACTTGGGAGCCATGAGTAATGAAGAAAATTATGAAATTTAGATGGAGAGAAGAGTGAAGTTATACCTCAAAAGGATGATGAAGGATGGAAGAGAATGATGCAAGAAACCCTCTCCTTGAATTTGGAGAAGAAATATGCACTAGAATGAGAGAACTAGGGTTAGGGTTTGAAGAGGAAGGGTTTTGAGAAGTTTCGAAGGTGTCAATGGAGGAGAGAGAGAGGGAGAACCCGGTTATAATGTAAGGGGTTCGAATGGTCGGAAGTAATCTGGACCATTGGATCAGTTTTAGATCAGCGGCTGAGGCCGCCTGAGGTTCTGGAATGACCAGACCGAATTCGGCCCGAACTCTGTGTTAGGCAGAGTTCGGCCCGAATTCTGGGTTCTAGGGCCAGAATAGAAATCAGGCTTGAAATGAGGTTGAAAATAATGATAGTTAAAAAGAATGAAAGGATAGAAATATGAGTAGGAATCCAAGGAGACAATATTGCAAAAAGTGAAAGCATGACAAAAATGAAGTTCGAAACTTTGAATTGAGCAAGTTATAGATAAATGTATACCATGTAATAAACAAGGAGTTATACCACAATTCAGTTTGGTGAAGCTGCCATGGGGTAGCTGTAGGGGTCGGATCCCAGCTAGCGGTAGTCCTGAGGACTAGTGCACCATGTCGTTTAGGCTTTTACGCCTAATTGTCAGAAGGACCCTTTCGGCTTATACCCATAGCAAATTCATCACACAGAACCAAGACATAATCGATATTTACGCATGTTACTTTAATGAATAATTGCTTCGTCCAAAATTCCTATTTCACGACAAAGAAAGTTGAACCGCTCTTCGGATAGTGGTTTTGTAAAGAAATTTGCTAGCTGATGATCAGTGTCAATAAATTCTAAGTTTATAGTACCATTCTGTTGGTGATCACGCAAAAAGTGGTGACGAATTTCAATGTGTTTCGTGCGTGAGTGACATATAGGGTTCTTAGTAAGGTTGATGGTACTAGTGTTATCACAGAATATAGGAATGTGCATAAAAGAAAGGTTGTAGTCTGCAAGGGTTTGCTTCATCCACAGAATTTGTGCACAACAACGACCAGCTGCGATATATTCAGCTTCTGTTGTGGATAGTGCGACAGAATTCTGCTTCTTGCTAAACCAAGAGACTAGAGCCTTGCCTAATAAATGACACGTGCCGCTTGTACTTTTACGGTCGACTTTGCATCCTGCGAAATCAGCATCTGAATAACCGATGAGGTCAAAGGATGTGGATTTGGGATACCATAAGCCCACTGTAACAGTACCCTTAAGGTATCGAAAGATACGCTTAACGACGGACATGTGTGATTACTTAGGACTAGCTTGATAGCGAGCACATAGACAAACACTAAACATGATATCGGGACGACTAGCAGTTAAATAAAGTAAACTACCAATCATAGTTCGATACTTACGTTGGTCAACAGGTTTGCCGCTTTCATCAGGTTCCAACTTGGTCGAAGTAGCCATAGGGGTGCTGATTGGTTTGACGTTGTCAAGATCAAACTTCTTCAGCATATCCTTTGTATATTTTGACTGGCTGATGAAAATTTCTTGCGAAGTTTGTTTGACTTGCAATCCAAGGAAGTAGGTGAGCTCCCCCATCATGCTCATCTCAAATTCGTTCTGCATACACTTAGCGAAATCTTGGCAAAGATTTTCATTAGTAGAACCGAATATGATATCTACATAAATTTGCACTAAAAGAATAGTGTTTTGAAAACTTTTGATAAACAGTGTAGTGTCAATTTTCCCCTTTGAAAAACCTTTATCTAACCAGAAATTGCTTAGGCGTTCATACCAAGCTCGAGGGGCTTGTTTGAGGCCATATAGCGCTTTCGTGAGTTTGAAAACATGGTCGGGAAATTTGTGATTTTCAAAACCAGGGGGTTGTTTTACAAAAACTTCCTCCTTAATAAATCCATTCAGAAAGGCACTTTTAACATCTATTTAAAACAATTTAAAATTTTGAAAGTTGGCAAATGCACAAAGAATCCGAATGAATTCCAGTCTTACAACTGGAGCATACGTCTCATCGTTGTCGATACCTTCCTCTTGGTTGTATCCTTGAGCTACTAGACGAGCTTTGTTGCGTATGACTGATCCATCTTCATTTACTTTGTTGCGAAAAACCCATTTCGTACCAATAATCGAATGATAAGCTGGCCTAGGAACAAGTTTCCAGACCTGGCTCCTCTCGAATTGGTCGAGTTCTTCTTGCATGCCAGAAATCCAAAACTCATCATTAAAAGGTTCTAAAACAGTTTTAGGCTCAATTTGTGAAATAAAGGCAGTGCTAGCAATGGAGTCTCTTAACGATGATCGAGTACTTACTCCGTGTGAAACCTCACCTATTACCAAGTTTTCTGGATGTGACGGCTTGAAAGAGAATTTTTCGGCAAGCCCTCCAGAGAATTGGTTTCAGTGGTGGTATTCATCGGCGTGGAAGTTGAAGGCTCAACATCATCGTCAGGAGTAGCTACTGCACTGTTATCCTCGTCAAAAGTCACATTGGTAGACTCTTCCACAATTAATGAGCGTTTGTTGAACACTCTATATCCCTTGCTCTTGGCAGCATAGCCAAGGAAAATACCATCGTCAGCTTTGGCATCAAATTTGCCTAAGTTGTCTTTGGTGTTAAGGATAAAACATCAACAACCGAAAACTCTAAAATATGAAACATTTGGAGTTCTTCCAAACCAAAGCTCGTAGGGTGTTTTCTTCGTAATAGGTCGAATGAGCACCCTATTTAAAATATGGCATGCTGTACTGACAGCTTCAGCCCAAAAATATTTCGGAAGTGAAAATTTATTCAACATGACTCTAGCCATATCGCCAAAAGTCCTATTCTTCCGCTCCACAATACCATTTTGTTGAGGAGTTCTAGGACAAGAAAACTCATGATCAAAACCATTTGAGTCACAAAACTTTTCAAAATCAGTATTTTCGAATTCGCCTCCATGATCACTTCGGATTCGAGTAATCATGTAGCCTTTTTCGTTTTGAACCTTTTTAGCAAAAATTTTGAAAACAGAAATCGCATCGCTTTTGTTTGAAAGAGAGAAAACCCAAGTGAATCTAGAAAAATCATCTACTATAACAAAAGCATAGAGTTTTCCACCAAGACTGGATACTCTACTAGGACCAAATAAGTCCATATGAAGTAATTGCAAGGGTCTAGTAGTACTTACAGTGTTTATTGAATGAAACGAAGACTTGGTTGCCTTATTCAACTCACATTCGGCACATACCATGTCCTTTTTGAATGTGATGTCGGGCAAGCCTTTTACTAGCTTCTTTGTTGATAGCCTGGATATAGTATCCATATTGGCATGACCAAGACGCTGGTGCCACAACAATCTCTCATCCTTGTGGGCGTAGAGTCATCTCCCTGCAGTGTTAGTATCTCTAGATAGATAGAAAATGTAAATGTTATCCTTTCTTATCCCTTCAAAAGCGATGTCTTCCGTTGACCTATCATAAATGTAGCATTTATTTTTTCCAAAGTTAATATCATATCCATGGTCAGCAAGGTGACTTATGCTGAGCAGGTTATGCTTTAACTCGGTCACTAGGCAGACATCCTTTATTACAGGAGAAGGAGGATGACCAATAGTACCATTACCTATGATGTATCCTTTTAAGTTGTTGTCGAAGGATACATACCCTTCCCTCTTCATCGATAGTGATGCGAAAAGATTTGCGTCTTTCGTCATATGTCGCGAGCATCCACTATCGAGAATCCACTTGCTTTTAGTTGAGGGAAGGTCCACCTACATCAAGAGTAGATATGACCTTTGGTACCCAAGTTCTTGTGGGTCCTGAAATGTTAGTCTTTGGCACCCATGCATATAGATTTATATCTACTAATCTCCTAATTCTACATTGCGGTGAGATGTGTCCATGTAATCCACAGTAGGTGCAAGTAGCATGCCTATTTGTATTGGAAGCATGTTGATGATGTCTATATGTAGCATGGTGAGAGTTGTGTGGAATAGCATGATAATGACTATACATGGTAGCAGGATGATAGTTATGTCTATATTCAGCATAGTGATGGTTATGTCTATGTGCTACATGGTGATGGTTATGTCTATGTGCAGCATGGTGATTGTGTGTAGCAGTAGAATGATAGTTATGAGAATAATTTCTATGTGCATGTGGTTTATGTGTTGTATGGAAGTGCGTGTACATGTAAGCATGTTTACGTGCTGCATGTGGATGACGTATTTGACTATTTTGAGTAGTCTTGTGCTTTGTGTGTGTCTTATGTGATTGGGTTTGAGGTTGAGCAACCTATTTTTCCAATCTAATATCTAATTTCGTAGAGGCAGCATGCAGTTCATTATATTTAGCATTCAAACCATCAATTTTAGCAATAGAGATCTTGTGTCTATTCTTTTCTTCAGCAAGCTCAGTGTTGAGTGCTGTGATCTCACGTGTTTGCTTTTCAATACGTGCTTCGGCATCATGTAGGCTTAACTTAAGCTTAGATACCTCATTAGTGACTTCCGTGGGTGGAGTGTCTCTAACATTATCAAGCAAAGAAGAGAGTTTTTGAATCTCGACTTCATAGCTTTTGATCTTCTCCTTAGCATGCTTATATTTACTAATGACTTTCTTGTGGTCATTTAGTAAATCATTGAATGCATTGCCAAGTTCATCAAAAGTGAAGTCATCGAGAGTATCGCTAGTTACCTTATTGGATGTTGCCATTAGGCAAACATTGGCGGTGTCTTGAGGAGAGTCCTTTTCTTCCTCGGAGTCACTTGCTTTGCTTTCATGCCAATGCTAGTGTTGGCATATTTTCTTGAGGAAGACTTTTTGTAGGCTTCTCATATCGGTTGCTTTTCTTTGCGAATGGACAGTCTTTTCGGACGTGTCCAGTCTTCTTACAGTCGTAGCATGTTGGTTCTTCCTCGTCATCTTCTTGTTGTTCCTTCTTTCTTCGATTGAAGCGAAGGAACTTCTTGAAGTTGCGGACAAGGAGAGCTTGATCATCACCTTCAGAATTGTCGTCATCGGTCTCTTCAGGATCAGCCCTTCGACGATGAGCTTTTAGGGCAATCTCTTTTGCCTTTGGAGCAGGCTTTTCGAAGTCTTTGAGGTCAAGCTCGTGGGTCATTAGCTTTCCCATCAAAGTCTCCATAGACATTGTGGTGAGATCATTGCCTTCTATGATAGCTGTTACCTTAGGGTTCCAAATCTTCGGTAGCCCCCTAAGTAACTTGCGGATCTTCTCGTGATTTGTATATTGTTTGCCGAGAGATGACAAGGGGTTGATGACGTCGAGGAATCTTGTAAACATTTGTGTGATCGTCTCATTAGGCTTCATCTTGAATGCCTCATATTCTTGAGTGAGACGACTGATTTTCGACTCCTTGACTTGGGTGGTTCCTTCATGCGTCACTTCTAGAACTCTCCATACTTCGTGAGAGGTGGTGCATGTCGAGACCCTGTTAAACTCATTCCTGTCTATTGCACAAAATAAAGCATTAATAGCTCTCGCGTCTAGACTCGCATGTTTCTTTTTCTCGTCAGAATATTTGTCGTTGGGTTTCTCGACGAGATCACCATTGACAACTATCCTGGCGGACTTTTTGTAACCATCGGTAACAATGGTCCACAGTTCGAAGTCTAGAGACTTGAGATAAAAACTCATCCTTGTTTTCCAATAGGTGTAGTTTATTCCATCAAATAGGGGTGGCCTATGAGTGGACTGCCCTTCACCGTGATTGAAAAACATGGGTTGTGTGGTTGCCATGGATCAGCTCTAGGATGTTAGTCCTTTTTGAGAGAACAGAGCTTTGATACCAATTGAAGAACAAGTAGGCAACTCTAGAGGGGGGTGAATAGAGTTTATGACAATAATATCCAATTTAAAAATAAACACTTTCACCAACAGTAAATAATCAGAGTAAATGCGGAAATTATAAAGAGCGAGAAAGCATACGCAAACACAGCCGATTTTAACCTGGTTTTCCTCGTGGAGGACTAGTCCAGGCCTGAGAACTCTAGCTCAGGATTAAATCCACTATTTGTGAAATAGTAGTTACACCCCGTGCCTTTTCTTCAGAAGAGCACTTCAACTTATTACAGAGATCGCAGTGGCGATGCTTGGAATTTTTCAAGCGACTCTTTGAACTCTTGCACAAACTCCTAACTGAAGAGCACTGAGCACTTTGAGGCTTAGGGAGCTTGTGGCTAGTAGATGAGAAGGGCAAGGCTTGTATAAGGATTTAGAGAGAAGAGAAGAGAAGATTGGATGATTGAAAAAGTGAGAATTCAAGGCCTATTTATAGGGTTCTAGCTAGGCAGAATTCAGCCAGAATTCTGGGTCAAGAATTCAAATTTTGGCCGTTGGACAACTAGCATACAACAAAACCTAAAAAATTAGGGTCCTGTAATTTAGGGGACAGAATTCGGTCCGAACTCTGTGTGGAGGCAGAGTTCGGCCCGAACTCTGCCTCCAGAAGACAGAATAGTTCTAATGGGTTAATTGGGCTAGTTTGGTTTTGGTGGAGCTTTTGGTTTGTGGTTTGGAGATAGGTAAAGGCCCAAACTACTCAGTGCGACTCAGTTTACATTTATCTAGACTCAATAAAAGTAAAAATACAGACTCGAAACATAGTACGTTGCAGGTACGAGCCGTCGTCCGTCTTGTACTGAGTTCAGTCTTGATGTGTCATATTGAATTATGACAAGTATCATATTGTCAATTTTATCAATATTTGGTTGACTGTGATTTTGTCAACACTAGACTCACGTAAATGCATGGCCTACTTTGAGGTACAACTAGAACCATACTTAGCAAAATGTGCTCGGTACCATATCATGCAACACGTGCATTAGAATCATACGAGGCAAAACATGCATCCGAACCATACGATGCAAAACATGCATTCCTGGGCGACAAATGGTCGCATGAACTTTCCTTTCTTTGAAATCCAGGGAATGACTATCGCATAGCCTTCCTACTTAACTTGAACAAAACGTGTTCCTTAAGTACCATAGACCGTGGCTAACTTTTTATAGTGCCGACCGTGGCTCGTGCCTTAAACCGACTTGTGTTCTACGCGGCGCTGTCGTCCAAGTCATACTTTATATGACGAACCTTGAGATCGTAGGACTATGTGATCTAACCACCGCAGAAAGTGCGGGACGGTGTTAGAATGACTTCGACAGCGTAACATAACTTTTGCCTAACTCAATCGTACAACAACTAAATCTATAGGACGGCCAAAGGCTATGTCAAGCCTTGGACGATGGGACCGTGCATGCTTTATCAAGCATTTATACGTGCGACGCTTATGACTTAGGCTAAGTTCACAACTTTGTGGCAACTTAAACCAACTTTCTTCTCTCAAGCCACGGGACGAAGGACCGAGTGTCATTTTGAAAGCACAACGTGCAACACTTCTAAGCCGACCATAGGACATTTCCATATTCTTAACTCAATCGACCCGACTTGAGATTATTCCCTTAGCTATGTGTATTTCTCTTTTATTATTAAGCCTACTTGTGCATTTGAAAACATTCGATTTATTAGTGCGAAGGCCAAGCCGAGGCAAGTTCACCGAAGCCACCCACCTGAACGAGGAGTCGCCTCGACCGTGCGGATCTTCGAGCAAGCCGTTGCATGGCTAAGTCCGAACGCCGTTAGCGTTTCGATTCCTCCGATTGACTGAGTGGGACGGGGCTCTACAAAAGTAACTTAAACAAGATTGCAAAATAGTCTATGAAGCATAACATTAAGTTTAAAAATAATAACATCCCACATATGTCATTATGATGGAAGACAAAATGTTCAAATAGAACAAAAACATAAGATAATCGACGAGTTCTACATTTCTAAATGACTTAACAGTTTTTTCTCCTTCATATTCAGTCATCCATCATTCATCTTCATTAACTAAGTTTGGAAGTCATGAACATTATCAGCAATATCATCATTGAAAATGAAATCTTCGTCCTCAATAATATCATCAATATCATCATTGAAAATGAAATATTCATCCTTATTGATTGTTAGAATTTGTTCACCAATATTCTCCTCTTTTCTTATGTTTATTTAGTTATAGTGTTAAAACTTAAAAAAGATTGTATTTGGACCTTTAAAACTAAAGCCTACAATTTTAAAATCAATAAAACCAAACATGCTCATAAAACATAAAAAAAAAAACCAAAAAGCTAGCATAAAACAACCAACACAACTAGGCGTGCACCTAGCCTCGTCTAATTACCCATTCACCTAATCGCTTTGGTGCCTTTCTTGCCTAGGTGTCGTCGCATAGAGAAGATACCTCACCATCCTTTGGATTAGGCGATGAAACATCGCTTCTCGCCTTTTGGGTAACCAGGCGCGTCTGGACGACACTTTTAACAACACTGTCGGATAGTGGAAGAAATTGTCTACATATAGTTTTAAGGAGTACGCATATTTTACTAGTTCTTTTGCTCTGTACTCCCCATTATTAGAGTTTTACTGATATATGAGCTCTATTTATGCCCATTCTTGACCTAAACGGCTCTTGGTTATACAAGCTTCCTTGAACCTTGGTAATTTCTTCTTTTTTTCGATTAGTGTAGATCGCAAAAGCACATGTAAACTGATTCCTATTTGCTATCCACGTTGTGCACTCGTCTAATTACCCAATCACCTAATACCGTCTTTGGTGCCTTTCTTGCTTAGGCGTCACATAGAGAAGATACCTCACCTTCCTTTGGATTAGGCGGTGAAACATCCTCTCTCGCCTTTTGGGTGCCTAGGCGTGTCTGGGCGGTACTTTTAACAACACTGCCGGATAGTTTTAACAACACTGCCGGATAGTGTTCTTCTAAAAATTTGTCTACGTATACTTTTGAGGACTACACACATATTTTACTAATTCTTTTGCTATATACTCTCCGTTATTAGTGTTTTACTGATCTATGGGATCCATTTATGCCCAATCTTGACCTAAATGGCTTTGGTTGTACAAGCTTCCTTGAACCTTGGTAATTTCTTAATTTTTTCGATTAGTGTAGATTGCAAAAGTACATGTAAACTGATTCGTGTTTGCTATCCACGTTGTCTAAGATGTTCTTTCTTTCAAATGCCCCTCAATACTTGTTAAGAGTAGGACTTTTGCTCCTCGTTTTCCAATCAGTTACGAAAGAAGTTTCTACAGATAACTTGAACCATCGTTGGTTCCTAGTGACGCGGGACGAAGACCCAAAACCAAATTATTAACATGAAATTAGGGATTTGTGGTGGCCCATGCAGGTCATTGGTTAGTATAAAGGACATAGGATAGGATGTAGGTTGGAGACTTGCATAGGTTAAACTTGGATCTTATGTTATGTTGGTATATTTAGTATGGAAATATGTTATATTTAGTATGGAAATATCCTGAGGACATATTTGGTGTTGGTATATTTAGTATGGGAATATGTTATATTTAGTATGGGAATATCCTGAGGACATATTTGGGATGCCAGAATATGCCACAGGTTATTCCATTGGATATTTCATCATGTAAAGTATAAAGTCTATAAGACTCGATCAATAAAATCACTCAATTACAACATGGTATCAGAGCCACAAAAAATCCTAGCCGTCACCCCCTCCCCAAAACCCTAACCATAGCGGTCATCAACGCCGCCACCACCACCACCACCGACACCACCACCACTACCGTCACCACCGCCGCTGCCATCACCACCGCCGACATCACCGCCACCTCTGCTGTAGTGCCCCGTCCCGTTCAGTCAATCGGAGGAATTAAAACGCTAATGGCGTTCGGACTTAGCCTTGCAACGGCTGCACGAAGGCCCGTTCGGTCGAGACGACTCCTCGTTCAGGTGGGGTAGTTTCGGTGAACTTGCCTCATCTTAGCCTTCACATAATAAATCAAATGTTTTCAACTTGCACAATAGGCTTGATAATAAAAGAGACGAATCCATATAGCTAAGGGAATAATCCCGACGGGTCGAAATGGATTAGAACATGGAAAAAGGTTCCACGGGCTGCTTAGAAGTCGGCTCAGCGTGCTTTTAAATGACACTTGATCCTTCGTCCCGTGGCTTGGGAGAAGGAAGTTGGCCTAAGTTGCTAAGTTGCCACAACGTTCGAATTAGCCTAAGTCATAGGCTTCGTCCGCGTGAATGCTTGATAAGTATGCACGGTCCCGTCATCTAAGGCTTAGCATAGCCTTGATCGGTCCCACGGTTCTACGGCTGCATATAGCCATTTGTTCCCACGGTCTTAAGGCTCGTCACGTAGAGTATGACTTGGCGATAGTGTTGCACGGAATATAATGGGTTTAAGGCACGAAACACGGTTGTTTCGATGATAGAAATGCCACGGGCTATGGCCAGTATAGGCACGTTTGGTGCAATTTTAGTTGGAAGGCTATGTAGTAGTCGTTCCCTCGATTTCAAAGAAGTAAGTTCACGCGACTGTTTGTCTCTGAGGCGGTCCCTCGGTTGGGAGTCTCACGGTTCCTATGCATGTTTTCAAAGTATGAGGCGGTCCCTTGGTTGGGAGTCTCACGGTTCCGCTGCATGTTCAATGTCTTTGCTTGGAACTTCTGTGCGACGACCCCATCGCAGCCGCTGTAATCGGCCGTTATAGAATCCGCCTTGCACGAGCGCAATCTAGGCTCGTGCATCACGTCTTAGCGAGGACGATCGCTCCTACGGGAGCGGGACGTGACATAATGGTATCAGAGCACGGCTTTACGTCCTTGGACTTTCGATTGAATTCTTTAACTCCGATGTTTCCGCGAACTCTGAAGTGTTGCTTCCGCAAGTTGTTATCGTTGGTGCGCTCTCTCAAATGTCCCACGAATGTCCATACAATAAGTCTATCTATTTTGCAAAACGTAGGAGAACAATTTTTGACAAAACAAAAAGATGGTTCGCGTAAGCACGTTTAGTTAAGTCGGGTTGGGCATATACACCAAAGTTGCGTCGACCTTAGAAAAGTCGAGTACGGGAATCGAATTGTGTCGAACGATGATGAATTGGTCGTGATTGAGTAAGTGGGATGACTATCGATAGTGATGCTATCGAGCGACGATATTGTCGATGCGGTATAGATGAGCGTGCTTGAAATTCGAGGAATGGTTCGAACGGGATTCGAAGAAGTCGATTTTGATTCGAATGATAGTTTTGAGGATTTGTTGAACGACTTCATTCCTGAGTGGTGTATGCGATAGCCTCAGGAATGTCGATCGATCGCTTGAGGATCCGGGATGTCGATGAGTCTATCAGCAAGCGTCGCACGTATGCAAAGCCGTAGATTGAATATCGTTGAATAAGTTGTAGTCTTGAGATTTGACGAGTTGATTCGAACAACCTAAAAACTGACGTGCACGGGATCGAGGATTATGCGAAGTATGAAACGTGAAAATGATTGAGTAGGTGAAATCGAATCGAGGAAAAGTTAGGGTGTACGAATGGATGACTTGATCGAGGACATTGATACGGATCGTATACGAAAAGTTAGCACGACATGTAGATAACGTGTATGAAAGGTTTGATTTTGAAGTTACGTGAATGACTCTAAGGATTGGATTGAATGTTGCTCGATGATTGAGTTAACAAAGGGACGATGCGAATTGAGAAAATACGTTGGTCGATGACTTAAGATAAAGGGATGAACGATTCGCAAATTTGGGTTTGAGAAAATTGATGTTGTGAATGATTCGAGGGATAATAATCGAACTTGAATTTAAATGTCGAGAAGGTTATCCAGTCGGGCGCTAGCATCATTCGCACGGCTCGAAATTCGTTGCAAAATCAGGTTACGAATGTCATCGATGGTATTGAGGCGTATCAAAGATCGATATGCGATAACTCGGGGGTACTCTGACTCGGTGAATGACGATCGTGCAAGTGTTATCGTTCTGATGGATGCAATACTTAGGACTTTGGTTGAAATGAATGTTGGATGAACACAATCGTGTCTTGATGATTGCGTTGATAACCACAACGTCGACGATCTTGTCTTGTGCGAGCGCAACTCTAGCCTCGCACATGCGTTACGTCGGATTTGGGGCGATCGTTCCGCGTGAGCGCTGCCATGGTGATTCATGTCGCAGGAAGGATCGAACTCGGAAAATCAGGATGCGGCAACTTTGATTGTCCCGACTTGTCGGTTTGATGCGAAGGAAAATTCGAGGATGTTAGGACTTGCGATTGATGAATGAAATAAACTCGAGGATTGAGTAGGTCCGATCCGTGCATCGAGAATGAATTAGTTTAGACTCGAACAAAGAGTTACGTCCCGAAGAGGACGATTACCCCGCGGGAGCGTGCATGGTGATTCATGGCCACCGTGGATAATCTGAATCGCATGAGATCAGGGCAGAACATATTGTTAAGCTAGACGACCTTATAATCGAATACGTGAATTGGGATAAATGACTTAGGGAATATGAAATGTGAATTATGGTTTAGCGTTAAAATGTGTCGAAGCGTGCTTGACTTGAGAAGGATTGATAGGTGGATTATGTCGAACGTGTGCGAAGGGATAGAGTTAGATTGATATGTCGAGGGAATTGGTTGAAACGTGAGTTTTTGTAGGATGGCTTTGCTGAATGACTCGGGCCCCGTGCGACGAATATTAGGATGTGCGTAGGGAATTGATGCTCGATGTTTAGAAATCGGAGTGATGCGAGCTTGGGTAGAAAATCCCGTACTATCAACTTGGTTTGACCTTAGGATGGGGTCAGTGTTGATATCGTTGTTTGGGAACTATGATTCCAATACTGGCGGAAAGACATAGCCTAGTGGTTCGGCAGACGTCCGAGTGCGAAGTGGTAGAATTTGTGGAGGCACCACTCGCGAGTCTCGGCTGACATGCACGTATATCAGGGACGTCCGAATATGTGCACGATCCGACTCGAGTGGTGATGGCGGATTCTCTATCACGAGGCTTTGTTGAAATGCATGTATTTTGGGGACGTCTGGAATATGTGCACGATCCAACCAAGTGATACGTTGAATCAAGTGAGACTTGAGGAACGGGAAAGTGTAGAAGATTTTGAAATCGTGTTCAAGGAAAAGATTGGTGGTAGTGCGATCATTAGATTGAGACGAACTTGAATGTCGATTGAACGAATAGTTTGTCCTAGAACTAAGTCGCCCGTGTGCGCGATAAGTATAAGTTACCCAATCAAGATATAGTGTCAAGATATAGTTGTTCGAGGTGAAAGGAAAATCAGAGCACGAGCGTGGCTCGGATTGAGGAAACACCTAGGCGAAGTGTGTGCGCGAGAGTCGTTGAATATCGAGTGATAAGTCGATATGTGTATTCAGTTAGTTTCGAGGACGAAACTTTTTCTGAGTGGTGTATGATGTAGTGCCCCGTCCCGCTCAGTCAATCGGAGGAATCAAAACGCCAACGACGTTCGGACTTAGCCTTGCAACGGCTGCACGAAGGCCCGCTCGGTCGAGGCGACTCCTCGTTCAGGTGGGGTAGTTTCGGTGAACTTACCTCATCTTAGCCTTCACATAATAAATCGAATGTTTTCAACTTGCACATTAGGCTTGATAATAAAAGAGACGAATCCAAATAGCTAAGGGAATAATTTCGACGGGTCGAAATGGATTAAAACATGGAAAAAGGTCCCACGGTCTGCTTAGAAGTCGGCTCAGCGTGCTTTTAAATGACACTTGATCCTTCGTCCCGTGGCTTGGGAGAAGGAAGTTGGCCTAAGTTGCTAAGTTGCCACAACGTTCGAATTAGCCTAAGTCATAGGCGTCGCCCGCGTAAATGCTTGATAAGTATGCACGGTCCCGTCATCCAAGGCTTGGCATAGCCTTGATCGGTCCCACGGTTCTACGGCTGCATATAGCTATTTGTTCCCACGGTCTTAAGGCTCGTCACGTAGAGTATGACTTGGACGATAGTGTTGCACGGAATACAATGGGTTTAAGGCACGAAACACGGTTGTTTCGATGATAGAAATGCCACGGGCTATGGCCAGTATTAGGCACGTTTGGTGCAAGTTAAGTTGGAAGGCTATGTAGTAGTCGTTCTCTCGATTTCAAAGAGTAAGTTCACGCGACTGTTTGTCGCTGAGGCGGTCCCTCGGTTGGGAGTCTCACGGTTCCTATGCACGTTTTCAAAGTATGAGACGGTCCCTCGGTTGGGAGTCTCACGGTTCCGCTGTATGTTCAATGTCTCTGCTTGGGACTTCTGTGCGACAACCCCGTCGCAGCCGCTGTAATCGGCCGTTATGGAACCCGTCTTGCACGAGCGCAATCTAGGCTCGTGCGGCATCACGCCTTAGTGAGGACGATCGCTCCTACGGGAGCGGGCGTGACATCTGCCGTCCCCACCGTCGACATCACCGCCGACATCAACGTCACCACCGCCGACATCAACGTCACCACTGCCGACATCATCGTTCGTCACAGAAATGAGGGGGCAATCCAAATGTGACATCGAGGGCCTAGATCTGATGGGGGAGAGACATGTTCGGATCTAGGATCGGACGACGAGGACGAGCGTGAGTCGTGGAGCGGACGTGATGTGATCGGAGAGGAGAAGCATCGATGGAGGAGATCATCAAGAAGCTGGATCCTGCAGAGGTTGCAACGTTGATGAAGTTGATGAAGATGTCGGCTGGTGAGAGCACGACACGAACGTCGCCGAAGTTGGAGCTTCCCTCCATCGATCTGAAGCTTGATGGACCGACTACCTACCTAAGTTGGCCACGACGGGAAAGGAGAACCCGGGAAGAGAAGACAGAGCCGAATGAGGACTCGACAGGACGAAGAGCACCGTCAGGACCTAAGGGAGAGCCCCGGCAGTGCTTCAACTGCGGGGAGATGGGTCATCTGAGGTATGTTTGCACCAAACCACCCAAAGGAGATTCAAGAAAAAGACAGTCAGTTTGGAGGATGTGACCGTGGTTGTAGGGGTCGACGGAGCAGTCGAGGAGGTTGTCGTGCAAACCGGCTGGTAGCAGAAGGCGAGGAGACAGTTGACGGTCCCTATACTGAGGAAGATCGGACACTGCAGGACATGTTGTAAGTACTCAGGAGGAGGCAGAGAGCGTCGAGCGATGGAGACAGGAGGAGTGGGACCGGAGAGACGTCCACCTCATTCTTCGCCAGAGGCAACGCTGCCATGTATACTCATCCGTCGGCGGAAGGCACTGACGACTCGCTCGCCCTTGCATCTATGTCTTCCCTCAGATCGTCGGATTGGATTATCGATTCGGGTGCGTCTCAGCACGTGACAGGGAATGCTAGTGAGTTTTCTTCCTACACTCACCTAGCATCAGCGGACAGCATTCAAACAGCTAATGGTACTTTCCAGCCAGTGGTCGGTAAGGGTATTGTCGATTGTACAGGTTCAGTAAAATTATCCAATGTTTTGCATGCTCCTTTTCCAGTCAGTCTTTTGTCCATTAGTTCTATAATTCTCCAATTAAAATGCACTGTCTGCTTTGATATTCCTAAGGTGATCTTCCATGAGAAAAAGACGGGACGAAGACTTGGGACTGTCACTTGGCATAATGGACTGTGGTACCTGGATCGAGAAGGGCTGGATTCAGCATTAGTATCTATGGCAGAAAAGGCATGGATGGGAGGACTGAAGAAGAGTGCGGAAGATACATTGCGACTCCACCATAGGAGGTTGGGACACTCTTCATTTTGTATTTTAAGCAAATTATATCCTGCAATTTATGAAGAAGTTAATAAAGAGAAACTAGTTTGTGATGCTTGTGAGTTAGGCAAACTTATTAGGAGTTCATATGTGAGTAGCGGTCATAGGAGCTCGTCCGTTTTTGATGTGGTACACTCTGATGTTTGGGGGCCTTGTATTACACCTATGAATGGTTACAAATATTTGTTACCTTCATAGATTGTTTTTCTCATACTACTTGGCTGTATTTGATGAAAAATAAGAGTGAGGTCCCCTCCTGTTTTCGGGACTTTCACAAACATGTCCAGACTCAGTACAAGGCAGTGGTGAAGGTACTAAGCTCTGACAATGTAACGGAGTACACCAACAAGACACTTGCGGAATACTTGTCCGCCCAAGGGATACGACATCAGACCACCTGTGCATATACACCAGCACAGAACAGAGTAGCGGAAAGGAAGAACAGATACCTCCTGGAAGTGGCGAGAAGTATGATGATAGACATATGAATGTCCCACAGAGTCTATGGGGATATGTAGTGTTGACAGCACCTCAACTGATCAACAGGATGCCTTCGAAGGTGTTGGGATGGAGGTCTCCATGCGAGATGCTGCAGGAAAATAATAGTGGGATGCTCCCACTAAAGGTGTTTGGCTGTGTATGCTTCGTAAAGGACAACAGACCGTCGGTAGGGAAGCTTGATCCTCGAGCAATCAAGTGTATCTTTGTGGGCTACTCGGGAACTCAGAAGGGCTACGTATGCTGGAGTCCAGTGGAAAAAAAGAAATTTGTAAGTATGGATGTTCACTTCAGAGAACATGAGCCATACTACAGTCAGGAGGAAAACTCAAATATCTCGCCTGATACTGCAAGTATGAGGCGAGATGGGGAGATGTTGGGAAGCATTTCGATTGATCTCGGAGTATGGCTTGGAGGAACAAATAGGGTACAGGAAGGTGAAAAGGGACAGGAGGAGGAAATAAGAGGTGTTAGGCCCACAGCTCAGGGGGAGATACTTACCTACAGCAGGCGAGAGAAGCAACTTGCAGGACCAGTTCCTACAGTGCTAGTGCTAAGTCCCTTGCCTGCGTCCGTCTTGACTCCTGAGACACCTACACCACCACCTTCCCCTTCAGGTGATATCCTTCCTTCTCCTCCTCCCCAACCATCATCAGTATGGAGGTCCACTTGCAGCAATGCGGGAAAACCTCCTGATAGATATGGTTGAGACCTTGCTAAATTTGTCTCATATGATTATATCTCTTCTTCTCGTGGAGCTTTTATTGCATCATTGGATAGTGTTACTGTACCTAACAATTGACAGGTAGCCAAGAACGATCCAAAGTGGAAAGCAGCGATGCATGAGGAGTTGGAAGCTCTGGAGAAGAACCGAACTTGGGAGCTGGTGAGACTGCCAAAAGGGAAGAGAGCAGTCGGATGCAAGTGGGTTTTCACTGTGAAGCAGAACCCAGATGGACAGGTTGAGCGCTACAAAGCTCGACTGGTAGCAAAAGGATACAGTCAGACGTACGGCATCGACTATGACAAGAGCCAGTGGCAAAGATGAGTACTGTCAGGACCTTGATCTCTCTGGCAGCCAATGGAGGATGAAAGCTACACCAACTGGATGTGAAGAATGCATTTCTTCATGGGGATCTAGTGGAGGAGGTGTACATGGAGATACCACTAGGATTCGGCACCAGTCAGACAGAAGGCAAGGTCTGTAGGCTGAAGAAGTCCCTCTATGGACTGAAGCAGTCTCCTCGAGCGTTGTTTGACAGGTTCAGGAGAGCAATGATAGGGATGGGATATCAGCAGATCAATGTTGATCATACTGTGTTCCTCAGACGAAGTGGAGGCCACATCACCATGCTTGCGGTGTATGTGGATGATATGATTATCACAGGCGATGACGAGCAGAATATCGCCCAACTCAAGGGAAAGCTTGGCAAGGAGTTCGAGGTGAAGGATCTTGGCCCTCTTCGATACTTCCTTGGGATTGAGATTGCTCGAGATACAGAGAAAATTGTTCTTTCTCAGAGAAAGTACGCACTAGACCTGCTCACGGAAACAGGGATGATGGGATGCAAACCAGCTACGACACCGATAGACCAGAAGTTCAAGCTGGATGCTGAAGCCGGAGAACCAGTTGATCGGAATAGATATCAGAGATTGGTGGACAAGCTGATCTATTTGAGCCACACACGTCCAGATATATGCTTTGCAGTTAGTGTGGTGAGCCGCTATATGCATGACCCTCGAAAGGGTCATATGGATGCAATATACCAGATTCTTAGATACTTGAAAGGTGCCCCCGGGAAGGGACTGATGTTCATGAAGAATAATCACATGGACATCGAGGGCTACCGTGATTCTGACTGGGCTAGTTGTGCTGATGACAGGAGATCTACCTCGGAATACTGCGTCTTTTTAGGAGGCAATTTGGTTTCTTGGAGGAGGAAGAAGCAGTCAGTGGTAGCTAGATCGACAGCTGAAGCGGAGTACAGAGCTATGGCATTGGGAGTTGCAGAGCTGCTTTGGTTGAAGAATATACTAGTGGAGCTGAAGCTGGATCAAGGAGCCAAGATGAAGCTGTGGTGCGATAACCAGTCAGCTATTAGTATTGCCAACAATCCAGTACAACATGACAGGACCAAACACAGATCGATAGGTTCTTCATCAAAGAGAAGTTGGTTAGTGGACTACTGGAGCTAGGCCACGTTCCAACAAAGCATCAGGTAGCAGACGGACTGACCAAAGGACTTAGCTCTGTGAGCATGATCAGAGGATGTGACAAGATGGACTTAGTGAATATCTTTCGCCCATCTTGAGGGGGAGTGTTGGTATATTTAGTATGGGAATATGTTATATTTAGTATGAGAATATCCTGAGGACATATTTAGTGTTGGTATATTTAGTATAAAAATATGTTATATTTAGTATGGAAATATCCTGAGGACATATTTGGTGTTGGTATATTTAGTATGAAAATATGTTATATTTAGTATGGGAATATCCTGAGGACATATTTGGGATGCTAGAATATGCCACAGGATATTCCATTGGATATTCCATCATGTAAAGGCTATATAAAGTCTATAAGACTCAATCAATAAAATCACTCAATTACAACATGTTACATCTCTAGAAATTTATTTACCCTAGAATAGGATCAGTTGGTAGTGTTGGTGATTGAAAAAAGGATTAAACTTTTTCACAAGATGTTTCTAACCTATCTATTAAACTTTTCTATTTAGGGTACTTTTTGAAGTATACTAATTTGAAGTTTCTTGGGTGTAGATCATGTCTCGATTTGTCTTATGCAAGATTGGGAAATAGTATCCACAGTTTAGATGGTTATTACCGTTTTGCAAAAAAAAAAATAGCGACCGGCTCCCAAACAGATGATAAGGGTTTACGGAGTGCATTATGAGAGAGGTTTTTCAATAAGATGAATTATTTTGTACTTATCAAAACCCGGCCATGTGAAGATCCAGATAAGAATGACTATAACATTGCTCTGGAAGAACGGCCGGAATCACATCCGGAAGCAACCATCATCGGGAAAAGAGAAATGATGATTTAATGTTTTAAGGAAGAAAGTATGAAGTTGGATGGACCAGCCACCTATCTAAGTTGGTCACGGCGGGTGAGAAAAACCCTTGCAGGAAAGAACCTGGAGGGATTCTTGGTGGGCGAGAAGACGGAGCCGGAAGAGGGCTCGACAGGACGCGACGAGTGAAAATCCACTCATATGGTAATTTATATCTGGCTTCTCAATTCCTTAGTCCAGTCTATTGCTTCTACAGTAGATGGCATTGAGATAGTGAAAGACGTATGGGAGAAGTTGAGGAGAACCTATGATGGCGTGGGAAACAACCTACAGATCTTCCAGATAAAAGGGAAGATCGATGACACCGTACAAGGGGAGAAGACGGTGCAGGAGTACGCTCGGAGTTGGAGCGTCTCTGGCTGGATTATGATCACTCCTCGATACGGACAAGCTGCGGGGACCCGAAGTGCAAGGAGAGACATGTGTGTCTGCAGGATAGGACGATGAAATTCCTCCAAGGGCTGACTGTTGCATTTGCACAGAGGACAGCCTTACTCCTCGCCCAACCAGAGATCCCTAGTCTTGAGGAGGCTATCTCAACCATGATCCAGGAGGAGACACGGATCAGACTACAGACAGGGACAGGTGGTCCTCCCGAAGCAAAGTCAGCACTAGCAGCTACTAGCTCGGGCGACACAAGATCCAAGGGAGAGCTCTGGCAACACAATCGGCAGTGCTACAACTGCGGGGAGATGGGCCATCATCGATATGCTTGTACCAAACCACCTAAGGAGGGAGACTCAGGTGGTGGACGAGGACGAGGATATATTGGACGTGGACGTGGTCGAGGAGGCCGACGAGGCGGCCGAGGAGGCTATCGGGCAAACTTGTTGGTGGCGGAAGGGAATAGAGGAGCTGGTGGCACCTTTTCTGAGGAGGATCAGGCACTGCTGGACCTGCTGGAGAGAAAGCAGAGGGCGTCGACCGAAGGAGACAGGAGGAGCGGAGCAGAGGAGACATCCACCCCATTCTTCGGAGGCAACGCCGCTATGTATGCTCACCCATCAGAATGTACTGACGAGTCACTCGCTCTTGCATCTATGTCTTCCCTTAAAACGTCAGACTGGATTATCGACTCAGGAGCATCTCGGCATGTGACCGGGAACGCTAGGGAGTTTTCTTCATACACTCACCTAGCACCAGCAGACACCATTCAGACTGCAGATGGCACTTTCCAACCAGTGGTCGGTAAGGGTACTGTTAATTGTACAGGTTCAGTAAGATTATCCAATGTGTTACATGCTCCATCCTTTCCAGTCAGTCTCTTGTCTATTAGTTCTATAATTCTCCAACTAAAATGTATTGTTTCTTTTGATATTCCTAAGGTGATCTTCCAGGAGAAAGGGACGGGACGAAGACTTGGGACTGGCACCTGGCATGAGGGACTGTGGTACCTAGATCGGGAAGGACTGGACTCAGCATTGATATCTATGGCAGAGAAGGCTGGAATGGGAGAGCTGCAGCAGAGGACTGAAGATACTTTGATACTTCATCATAGGAGGATGGGACATTTTTTTTTGATACTCTAAGTAAGTTGTATCCAGAGATGTATGCAAAATCAAATAAACAGAAATTAGTATGTGATGCATGCGAGTTAGGAAAGCTTACTAGAAGCTCATATGTTGGCACTGGTCATAAGAGTTCTCTTGTTTTTGAGGTAGTACATTCTGATGTTTGGGGTCTATGTGCTACTAACACTATGAATGGATATAAGTACTTTGTCTCCTTTATTGATTATGCATCTCGTGTCTCCTGGCTGTATTTAATAAAAAATAAGAGTGAAGTATTTGCTTGCTTTCGGGACTTCCATAAACATGTCCAGACTCAGTACAATGCAGTAGTGAAGGTACTGAGGTCTGATAATGGAACGGAGTACACCAACAGGACACTTGCAGAGTACCTGTCAGCACACGAAATACAGCACCAGACCAGCTGTGCATACATACCAGCACAAAATGGAGTAGCAGAAAGGAAGAACCGACACCTTCTAGAGACCGCAAGAAGTATGATGATCGACATGAATGTCCCACAAAATCTATGGGGACATGCAGTATTGACAGCAGCTCAACTTATCAACAGGATGCCTTCAAAAGTCCTGGGATGGAAGTCCCTATGCAAAGTATTACAAGGCAATAATAGTAGGATACTCCCACTAAAGGTGTTCGGGTGTGTGTGCTTTGTGAAAGACAACAGACCATCAGTTGGAAAACTTGACCCCAGAGCAGTCAAATGCATCTTCGTGGGCTACTCAGCGACTCAGAAGGGATATGTGTGCTGGAGTCCAGTAGAGAAGAAGAAGTTCGTTAGTATGGATGTCCACTTCCGAGAGTATGAGCCATATTACCGCCAGGAAGGAACGTCGCACAACACGCCTAATACTACCAGTATAAGGCGAGAGGGGGAGATGGAGAACTTGGTGGTAACCGATCTAGAAGTTTGGCATAGAGGCACGGTTGAGGAGAAACATGAAGGTGAAGCAGAACTGGGGGAGGAGATGAGAAGTATCAGGCCTACGGCTCAGGAGGAGTTACTTACCTACAGCAGGAGAGAAGCAAACTGCAGGACCAGTACCTACAGTGCCAGTGCTAAGTCCCTTGCATGCGTCTATCCCAACTCCTGAGACACCACCATCCTCCTCATCTACACTACCACCCTCCTCAGGTGATATCATCCCTCCTACTTCTCCTATACCACTAACTACACGAAGGACTACTCGCAGTAATGCGGAAAATCCTCCGGACAGATATGGTTGAGACCTTGCTAAGTTTGTTTCTTATGATCATATCTCTTCTTCTCATTGAGCATTTATAGCATCTTTGGATAGTTTTACTGTACCTAATAATTGGCAGGTTGCCAAGAACGATCCAAAGTGGAAAGCGGCAATGCATGAGTTGGGAGCTCTTGAGAAGAACTACACTTGGGAGCTGGTGAGACTGCCAGAAGAAAAAAGAGCAGTCGGATGCAAATGGATTTTTACTGTGAAGCAGAACCCAGATGGACAGGTTGAGCGCTATAAAGCTCGACGGGTGAAAAAAGGATACAGTCAGACGTACGTCATAGAGTACGGCATCGACTATGACGAGACCTTTGCACCAGTGGCAAAGATGAGCACTGTCAGGACCTTGATCTCCCTGACAGCCAATGGAGGGTGGAAGCTACACCAACTGGATGTGAAGAATGCATTTCTTCATGGGGATCTAGTGGAGGAGGTGTACATGAAGATATAACCAGGATTCGGCACCAAACAGACAGAAGGCAAGGTCTGCAGACTGAAGAAGTCCCTCTATGGACTGAAGCAGTCTCCTCGAGCATGGTTTGACAGGTTCAGGAGAGCAATAATAGGGATGGGATATCAGCAGATCAATGCTGATCACACTGTCTTCTTCAGACGAAGTGGAGGCCACATCACCATGCTTGTGGTATATGTAGATGATATGAACCCTCTATGGACTGAAGCAGTCTCCTCGAGCATGATTTGACAGGTTCAGGAGAGCAATAATAGGGATGGGATATCAGCAGATCAATGCTGATCACACTGTCTTCTTCAGACGAAGTGGAGGCCACATCACCATGCTTGTGGTATATGTAGATGATATGATTATCACAGGCGATGATGAGCAGGAGATCGCTCAACTCAAAGGAAAGCTTGGCAAGGAGTTCGAGGTGAAGGATCTTGGCCCTCTTCGATACTTCCTTGGGATTGAGATTGCTCGAGATAATGAGGGAATCGTTCTTTCTCAAAGGAAGTACGCACTGGACCTGCTTACGGAAACGGAGATAATGGGATGCAAACCAGCTACGACACCGATAGACCAGAAGTTCAAACTGGATGCTGAAGCTGGAGAACCAGTTGACCGGGATAGATATCAGAGATTGGTGGGCAAGTTGATCTACTTGAGCCACACTCGACCTGATATCAGCTTTGCGGTCAGTGTAGTGAGCCGCTACATGCATGACCCCCGGAAGGGTCATATGGACGCAGTATACCAGATTCTGAGGTACTTGAAGGGAGCCCCCGGGAAGGGGCTGATCTTCAGAAGAAATAATCATGTAAGCATTGAGGGCTATTGTGATTCTGACTGGGCTAGCTGTGCTGACGACGGGAGATCCACATCGGGCTACTGCATATTTGTAGGAGGCAACTTGGTCTCTTGGAGGAGTAAGAAGCAGTCAGTAGTGGCCATATCAACAGCTGAAGCAGAGTATAGAGCTATGGTCTTGGGAGTCACAGAACTATTGTGGTTGAAGAATATGCTGACGGAGCTAAAGCTGGACCAGGGAGCCAAGATGAAGCTATGGTGTGACAACCAGTCAGCTATTAGTATTGCCAACAATCCAGTGCAGCATGATAGGACCAAGCATATCGAGATTGACAGATTTTTCATCAAAAAAAAGCTGGAGAAAGGAGTACTAGAACTGGACTACGTTCCAACCAAAGATCAAGTAGCAGACGGACTGACAAATTGGCTTAGTTCTATCAGCATGATGAGAGGATGTGACAAGATGGGTTTAGTGAATATCTTTCGCCCATCTTGAGGGGGAGTGTTGATATATGTGTTAAGTGTTATTGAGCTTTAGTCCCACATTGCCTAGAATGATAGGAGAGGAGGCTAGCCTCTCCTATTTATATGTAGTCTCTATTCCAATAATAATCAATCACTTAAAAACTCTACATATATATAATAAAATTTTGAAAACAAAACTTTAAAATCTCTCTATTTCGTAATTAGTCTTCCTTCAACCATTGATTCTGCCAAATATGTTTATTTTATATATATATATATATATATATATATATATATATAAATTAAAATATATATATATATATATATATATATATATATATATATATATATATATATATATATATATACATAGTCACATTTGTTCTTCCTTGTCCTTATAAACATATGTTGTCTTACAAAAAAAAGTTCTACAGACAAAAATCATCTTACATAGTCATGCTTTCTTCTTTAAAACGTTACTTAAATCATCATTTCTCTTTTTCCGATGATGGTTGCTTCCGGATGTGATTCCAGCCATTCTTCCGGAGTAACGTTATAGTCATTTATATCTGGATCTTCACATGGCCGGGTTTTGATAAGTACAAAATAATTCATCTTATTAAAAAATATATCATTCTCATCAGTGATATCCGATACTACGGGATATTTGATCTCATATTGCACTCCGTAAACCCTTATCATCTATTTGGGAGCCGGTCGCCATTTTCTTTTTGCAAAACGGTAATAACTATCTAAACTGTGGATACTATTTCCCAATCTTGCATAAGGCATGAATCGAGGCATGATCTACACCCAAAAAACTTCAAATTAGTATACTTCAATAAGTACCCCAAATAGAAAAGTTTAATAGATAGGTTAGAAACATTTTGTGAAAAAGTTTAATCCTTTTTTTTCAATCACCGATACTACCAATTGATCCTATTCTAGTGTAAATAAATTTCTAGAGATGTAACATAAGATCCAAGTCTAACCTATACAAGTCTCCGACCTACATCCTATCCTATGTCCTTTATACTAACCAAGGACCTGCATGGGCCACCACAAAAAGACGTGTCACGTCCCGCTTCCCAGGATACGATGAGCCGAGTATGTAACTACATCTCCAGGCTACTCCCCATATGAATACTCCCGTACTCGTATTGGCACTTGTCGCCTGTAATATACTAGGTTAAGTACAAAACATCTAAGGATACATTTAGAACTTCATATATTTATACATATTCACCATACTAGTTTATTTACATAACCTTCTTCAAGTCTTACAAAAACATTAATTTACATAAACGACTACGAAATGAACTTTGTTGGATCCTCGACATGCTACCCGACGATCACTTCTCGACTTCGTCTACGGAGTACAGGGGCAACATCTCGTCTGGAATTTTTTCTTGCCCTAGTGAACAATACTAGGTCGTCAGAACGACAAGCAAGTCCTCGGTCAAGAACGGTAACAAAATAAAATAAACTTTTGGAGTCATGAAGTTGTACATAAGTTGGGATGAATAAAGAAAATGAAGATGATGAATCATTTGATTTATATAAAAAGAGTTTTAGAATACTATATATCCTAATTTTACTTGGGTGTCCAAAACGCCACTTCGCAAGTTCTAACTACAATTACAACCATAATCACAAAACACAATCACATTCATTCTCATGATTATGAAATTTTAGAGAACATATATGGATCACATTCATTCTCATGATTATGAAATTTCTGATAATAATTCCGTTAACCCTAAGGATCGAGCAACGATCTAGCTAACTGTCGGGCCAACACTAAGGATCGAGCAACGACCAATTGGAATTTTGGATCGTAGAGAGAAGATACTCCGAAATTGAATCATTCCACTTGTTCGAGTAGCATGGAACAAAAATTCACCATGGGAATCAACTTAGGAGAAAGAAGGGGACATGCGGAACCAGTATCCATTTGTTTGCTGATGAAGGTTAGTTATCCTTTAGAATTTTATATTGTTGATAATTCCGAGGACACAACTTATATACATACTATAAATTAAAATCTACATACTATGGATTTTATACACCCTTAGCATGATATGTATACATTAGGTCATATTTAGTTTAGTTTTGAATATGTAAGTTTGATATTTTATCAATTTAATATAATATTTTAATTCTGTCCAGATTTAAAATATACCTATTTTCTTTAAGTGATCCAAGGGCCTGGACACTGAAAATGGGTTCGACTTGTTTACTAATAGGAAAAAGGGAAACTTGAATCTTGGGTCTAGGAAAGACGCTCAACACTTAAGCGTCCACATTGAGGTGTTTGACTGGTGTCTAGGTCGAAAGGTGGCTCAGAGCCTCAGATGCCCAGCCAGGAGATGTCACTTGGTCATCTCTGTCTAAGCGGTCATAGGAAGTCTTGGGACATCTCTTGATATAACTAAAGTCATGTAAATTTTTATATTAAGCATCAAATCCAGTGTAAAATGCACAGACAAATACAAATACTTGGGATGATAGGAGGTTTAAGGAAGTACTGTTGGTGTGAGCAGAGTTCAACTTATGATTCTTGGACCCTTCTTATTTTGACTGTGTAGAGTTTCACTTTATTCTTCAAACTAACACACACACTCTCACACACACATTAAAGTAAAAGAGTAAGGCTCATTAAAGTACCAATAAGAGTTATTAATATTTTACCCATGATTGGCATCGTAAATTTCTCCTTGGGCTTATTTCTTAAGCAAAGATATGCATACATACAACTATATGAAGAAGTGTTGGATATGTAAAGACACCGGTGTGATATCCGAGACAAGTGGACACACAAATATCTATAGGGTCTTAGCACCTGATATATGAGTCTATGACACTAAACTATAGATCTAAATGGGTACTTGATTTGGCATTGTCAGGAAAGTATAACACTGATGCTTATGAATGAGAGCATCCGTCTGCTTTTACTACGTGTCTAATCAAATTGCAGTTTAACTATCATGGAAAAGTTGTACAAGAGTGTTCCAACTTAAAATTTATGTGCGACTTTACAAGGGGCACTGTGATCTAGGGAAGGTGCACAAAAGATGCAATACTTGTCTGACCTTTTTTGACCTGGTTTGCCTCAGTGCTGCATCTATTTCTTTCTCCATTTTTGCAAGCTCATTCACATTCAGCAGGTCAACATCATTTTCATCCAGATACCTGCATAAGATAACCAGCAAATATATGCCCTTTCTAATTAATATCTTAAGCCTCTTTCCTGAGAGGTATTTATTAACTTATTAACTGAGATGACCCATAAGTAGAACTGAAAGACGCAAAAAGATTCATATTAAGAATGGATCAGCGTTATTTACAGGAAAGATGCCATGCAATATGAGATACTAGGCTACGTGGTAACACCCTTTGTAGGTATATGAAGGAATTTTATACCTTTGAGCAATCTCCATTAGTTCAGAATTGGTTTTAGGGCAAATGAGTTCTCCAGGCTGACTCTGTTCCGCAGTTGAATTATGTTGATTCTGTGATGCCATGGGAAAATACAATATCACAATATACCTATTACAATTTAAGAAGTAAAGACAAATAAAAGGATTAGCTGAATACGCTAAACTATAGGGGCATTCCTCCAGATGTAAGAGTACGAGTCATTTATGTCCATAGCGTAACCATTGACACACCAAGCAGGTTGATTTGCTTATAATGGCAGAAAGGTAATGTTGGTGGACACTGATATGTACTTGCCATATGTGAAGAAAAAGTCAAAGAATAATGGTATGGGGAAAAAACAGTTGCGACACAATGATTTGAACATGCCAAAGATTGACATACTAAATGTATCTGTAGGATCGACATATTGTAACCATGATTATTTGGCGAAGTTGTCCACAAATTCACCACCACTATATGTTAATATTATTTCATTTATAGCTTGCTTTCTTCGTCTAAAAGTAAGTAAATAAACGATATTATATATCCCACTCGATTCTCAGTCGAAAACCGAATGCCCTATCTTGGTTGATATTTCCATGAACTTATTTTTTTTTTTTAATCGGATAGACACCATATCATTGTTCCATGCAAAGCCATATACCAGACGGTCTACTGCCATATCGGACGGTGTCCTTTAACACTGGCAAGTAGATTGAAAGATTTTTTGAGTAATCATAATTTATAACCTTAAGGTTGTAGGAAAATTATCTGACATGATTATGAAGTTATCTACAATATTATTGACTCTAAAGTTTTTATTTTCTTTAATGGTATCACTATTCAGCAAGTAAATATTTCTGAACATGTAGCCTTGCTAATGAAGAGGTGAGATCCCTGATCGTATCTGCAAACTGAAGCATATGATATATTTCTTGCATTATTCCACTTATTCCCAAAGGAGGACATAATTTGGGAGAACTCAACTTGTGATAGTTATATTGTTACCTGTGCTTGACTTACATTCACATCTCTTTCTGCATCTGAAAATTCCTGGTATCGTTTGATTATTTCTTCCATGCTGAAATTCAGAAAAAAATAGTCACTGTTCACAATTTGTTCCGTCACATATCTATTTTTATGCCTGGATATGCATATAATTTTAGCTAATACATGTAATATATTAGTAGTGCATCTTGATCACTTAAATGTGTTGGCTTATGAGTAAGTATGAAAGTAAAGTCAACTCTACAGTCTAGTGTACCTTTCATGGTATATATATATGCATCACAAATACTAAGTAGCAAGTCGAATAGTCTCTGCTGCATGCAAAATACTTCATGACTAACTAATAATTTCGCTCACAGCAGTCCAATATTCTGTGCTGCATGCAAATTATTTCATGACTAAATATATAATAATTTCTAGTATATGAAAATGATAAGTTGTGCAGTGCTGAATTGTTTCTTCCTTAAGAACAGATTAATGCTTGCACTTGCCTGATATAGTATACGGTTCTTGAACATACCACCTTCGATGACAAAATGCTAACATTAGATCATGCATTGTTGAAGATAATTAAAATCTAATGAGGGAACAGATTAATGCTTGCACTTGCCTGATATAGTATACGGTTCTTGAACATACCACCTTCGATGACAAAATGCTAACATTAGATCATGCATTGTTGAAGATAATTAAAATCTAATGAGGTTTATGATGGTTCCTAAGGGAGCTCTGCGAGATGTTATATAATCCTGAATCAATACAAATGAGGAAACTGGACGGGCATTCAAATAACGAAATCAACATGCAGAGGCTAAAGTGACAGGTACATAAGTATCCAAGTTCTAGGAGAAGAATCAAAAGCTGCTTAGCATCTCCACCCTTAGTATGGGGCATTACTTGTGAAATATTAGGTCTAGAAGAAGACTTCCCTGATCTTGTAGGTTATGTGGGTTCACTAATATTCAGGTTTTGGAAGGTAATCTCCCATGAATATATTGAGGTTTACTTGCATCAACACAGTTGTCTCGCAGAGGCTTAAAGTTCTTATTATTAGATCCACATTGTCCATTCACCATCGCAAGGAATTTTGAATGGATCAAATTCTCTTGTAGGTCGGAGAGCTCAAAGGGCTAGTTGTGTAAAAACAAGTCATTGGGCATGCTTGTGAACTGCTAACTTTGATCTATGTTGCACCAATACTTACTTGAAGGACCGTATCCGTGCCCCTACCCATTTAAAACGCTTTTTTGACAATCGTTTCAGGTATGGTTTATCCATGTCTAAGGCTCCAAAGGGACCCAAGACCTATTAAAGTAATTTTGATATATGTGATCATACATATAAGTAACTTTTGTTTGCAGTGATCCTTTATTTAACTTAACTTTTAGCCTAGCTACTATTCGAAGGATATTATTGAGATTCAATGTATAGTATATGTGCAGAAATATGTTTCTTGTATACATATATACATGCCGTACACGTATCCTAGTTTTTTTTTTTTTTTAAATGTCTCATTTGAAATCTGTGCTTGTGCAACGAATCTTCTGATCCATCGCGACACTAGATTGTCAAATAGGACGTCAGATTTCCTTGATGTGAGGAGAAGGGAAGTTATGTTTGAGATTCTGAATATTGTCGTGGCTGAGGAAGATCAGGTGGGACTAGGGATCTTTCATATGTTCCAAGTGTAGATGTTTCAATCGATGTGGCTGCTGTTGACATTTCAGGTGGTTCTTTTTTGTGTCTGAATACATGAAGATGCTTATCTTCAAGAGAGAGGTTGATGTATGTACAAGGTTTTATGGTGATCCAGGATATTTGGAAAGCTTGAGAGAAAACAAGAAGTAGTAGCACTATGGGAGGGATAGGAGTTTAACCGACTGTAGTCTCCCTCCCAAACCCTTTATGGTTAATCAGTTTTTCCATCATTTTCAGATCATGTGGATACTATTTGGACCAAACTTGCTATTCTAGGAAGCACGCAGGAAGCACGCACATTGTGAAATTCTGAAATCTGGAATCGATTCGTGTTGGACGTGACACGAACATGCTATATAGATTTGGTGAGGTGTAAATTGAAACTAACTTTGTTTGTCCAATAATGGACATACAACACAAACATGCTAAATATGTATACAGACGTCGGATATGATGTTGGTGTTCTTGTGACTTACTGTGACATGCAGCGGAGTTGCTAGCACAGAGAAGATGAAAGAATACAATCAAGAAAATCACAGGCTTTTTGATGTATGTCAATGTTCAAATGAATAGTTTTAATGGCTTCTCCCAATGGCTAATATGATTACTCCGAGAGTAATGGATCCAGAATTGGTCGACATGTTCTTACTATTGGTGCTGAAGGGGATGCTGAATTCTATTGAATGCAGTAAAAAAACAAGCTTCTTTGAAGGTAAAGACTTGTTAGGAACAACCACAGTATAAGCTACAAGAAGATGGTTTTGATCAGAGAAACTGCATCAGTCTCGCACACAAGAAGCATTGTAGATTGAAAACAAGCAGCGGGGGCATGAACAGAGAGAGGGAGATCAATTGAAACTGAAATAGGAAGAGGAAGATTGCCTAGTCGGATACATACAAAATGTACCAGTCACCAACATTCTTAACTTGCAGTCACAGAAAATAGATGAGACTTGTATGAATCAAAAGTTCTCCAAGGAAATAACTTAGGAGAAATGCCACTCGCGATTTGTCAGATAAATTACATATTACCCTATAGGAGGGAACAACAAGAGTAAGCATGACACTCATATATTGGACTGAAATAGGAATTAGCAGAATACACGAGTCTTGAGAAGTAAGAAACGTACGAGGATGGATTGCTAATTTCCTAATTTGGCCAAGTGAACAAGCTGACCTACGAAAAAAAAAAAAAAATCCTTTATAACATTTTCCAAACAGGTTAGTGGACTCCCTATATCACTTAATAAAATTCTCTCTAAAATTGATATATGAAGCAAGAAACTGTACATTGACAAGAGAAACAGCTTATAACACTTTCCAAACAGGTTACTGGCTTCCCTCTCTCTCTTAGCAAAGTTCTCTCAGCTTCAATTGATAAATGAAGCAAGAAACAGTATATCGATAAGAGAAAGGGCACCGGAGGAGGCAAAGTGGCTATGTTCTACTGCTTCGCATCAGTTCAGGACTTTTAGTACCATATCCTTAGCCATCCAGTATGTCTACTGTCTGGACCCTAGCGCCTTCCTGTTCCCCAACCCCTGTAAGAACTGAAGAGGACTAGACATCTAAATTGACAGGGGTCGAATGTAACCAAATTATCCTATAAAGGGTATTTTAGAAAATGTTGACCTAGTTGTGTAGTCTCTCAGAAAGATTTCAACAAAGAAATCCCATTTGTCAAACTCATTATCAAACAAGTGGACTCGCCGTTACATCGTGATGGTTTACCGTCGAACAAATCGAACAAATTTCTCATTAAGCAGACGACGTGTCATGATGGTTTGGCTTGCATTAGATTTATCAGTATAAAAAACTTACAGAAGATTCTCGGAACACACGTGAAGAAACATACAAGGCAGGCAAGTACAAGGTACTTACCGTAAACTAGTTAAGACGTGTCACGTCTTGCTCCGGAAATACGCGAGTCGAGTACGTAACAAGCATCCCAGGCTGCATAACATCACGAATACAAGTATTTGTACCCGTGATTGTTGCATGTACTTATATGATGGGAGTAGACTCGACTATTTCAAGATTCTGAGAGCTGACATCTATATATTATAAGGTTCAATATGCATACAAACCCATAGTCTTTCCAAAATTTAATTTACAACATTATGCATAAAGTAAAACAAAGTAGACAAAATGTGATATGTCATCTCGTTCTTGATCTTTGTCTTCGGATTCTTCTGTCCTAGGCAGAGGATTCTTCTGGTATTTCTTTCTTACCTAGCGCACTAGCTCAAAGACATGGAACCCCAAGTTTTAAGGACGGTGAAAATGAGAATGAAAGAAAATTTGAATGCGATTCAAACCTGATTTAAAGGAATGGAACTAGAAGTTTGGGTTTATAAATTAGGGTTGGATTTATACTTAGGTTTTAGCTCCTACACTTACAACCTATCCTTAATGTCCTTACTTAATATCACAAACCATCAATCACACTTATCTATTTGATATATAATTTAGAGAACAGATTGGGTCACACATGTCTATTTTTTCAGTATCAGGTTGTTTCTGGATTGTCACGGTGCTTAGGGTCGGTCCCAACATAGATTGTGGTAAGAATAGATGAATTACTTTTAAACTTAATCGATATTTGATCGAATTAAGTACTATTGGTTAGTACTTAAGTGAGCCAAGTCTTACACCCTCTTTCCGTAAGACAAGGTACTATTGATCAACTTATCATTTTTGTTATTATATTGCGAAGATTTTGGTCGGAATAACCCAAGTGTTCTCTCCCTCACCAACGATGCATTCTACAATCATAAGCAAATTTATCTAAACTTACTCTACTATTGTTATCTTTTTCGGAATCAGGTACGTGTCTTGATCTGTGTGTTCCAAGGCACCTTGTGATATGACTATACAGCATAAAGGAATTATTTATTGTAGTGAAGTAATCCATTCTTGAATAGTTAGGCTTGAAAATCGACCTAAAATCAAAGTATTCGACCCCTATGAATTTTAGAGCTATCGTCCATCCGTCTCTAATTCTAACACATGACTAAGCCTAATTAAGGATTTTAGATGATCAACTGTTTCCAGATTAAAATTTGGTTATCTTTCAAATTCTCTAAAAAAATTGACAGAGTTATCTTTGTTTTTCTTGATCGAAAACAATTTATAAATCACCCAGAGCAACCCTCCATCGAATTCCTGGGTAAAAATTCCTTCAGTGGAATAATTCAACACCGGAAACCACGCAGTTATATATATCATAATTGAAAGACGACAAGGTTTTATGTTACTTACCCAAAGTAACTTACCAAAATTAATCAAGCACGCATTCTTGAATGCATTTCCTATGCGCAACACAAGGACTAAAAAAATTAGTAATTCATAAACTTTATAATTATGCAACTTGAGTATGATAAAAAAAAAATTTATTCTACGACCTAACTTAGGTAAATTAGCTATATGGATAAAATATGCATAAAAATATAGATAAAAATATGCATTTGCTAAATTAGCTGTATGGATAAAAATATGCATTTGCTGAACTATTAGGAAAAGTAGCCAAAATGAGCAAAAACTACTATTTTTTTTTTTTTGGCTATAACCCAAATCCTAAGGGTACTTGGTTACTAAATGCTATATGAAAACTAATAATAGTAAATATTGAGCTATAACCCAAATCCTTAGATGCCCGTGGTCCTAATTTTTAATAAATAAATCTCATTCCAACTCATCAACATAACTTAACCTATAAAACTAAACCTTCATAAACATAACCTCTAAAACTAAACTTGGACATAGGTACCTTGCCTAAAAATGCATTAAAAAAACTCTCCTCCACCTTCTAAATAGGCTTTTAGCATGCCAAGGTATAGGTATTACTATAGTAGATGAAACCTATATCTAAGTATGTAATTTTAGACTTGGAAGATAAATAAAAGGACAACAAACACACATCAATTCCTAACTTATTAAATGTACAATGGTTATATAAGACTTAATAGTAATTTTATCCATACAAGTACATAAAAATCTAGACCTTTCATGGATTAAAATTGGAATGTTAAGGATACTTTAACAAGTAATCACTAAGCATGAATCCAATTCAAAATTTAGAAGAGAGAATTTTGGCAAGCATGTCATGGACAAAATTACTAAGCATGAAAATCCATTCAAAGTTTGGAAGAGGAAATTTGACAAGCAAGTCATAGGCATGCACAAGGAAAACAAATGAAAAATGAAAATGTTATGGGAGTGTGATTGCCTTGATCTAAGTTTTTTTTTTTTTTTAAATCCAAAATGGGCTCCCCTCTTCTTCTCCTTCTTTGCCTCTTCAATTCTTCTTCTCTTCGACTTCTTAGTTAGTGATCTTTACTTTTGTCTCTCTTTCTTGAAGAAATGATGTAAGTAGTGATTGGCTATGGAAATTGAGGAGGTGGTGGTTGAGATGAGGTGGAGGTGGTGGGTGGGAAGGCAAATGGGAAGGAGACGACAGCTGACGGTGCACAGGTGACTGACGGTGGCAGCACAATGCATAGGTGCGACGGGGCGTGGGTGGAGCCAGCAGCAGACACAGGTGGGGCACGGGTGCTGGGCTGGTGAGGGTAGGGAAAAAGGAAAGAGAGGAGGGAGACCTCCTCCACTTAAATGATAACACAAATGCATCAATTTGGGAGGATATCTATTAAGTTGATATGTATATAAGTCATACATGTATATAAGTTGACATGTACAAGTTATCATCACGAATTTCAAAAAGAGCTCCTCCACTTAAACGATAACACACAAACAAGGTAGTCAAAGAAACAAGACGTACTCGAGGTGCAAAGAGTCTATATTGCTTGAGACCATAGAAGTACTCGAGACGCGTGTTCGAGCGAAACGAGATGCAAAAATAAAAAATGATAAAAATATAAATAAATAAAAAATAGTATTGTAGGAAATAAAATCAAATAATATTTTAAAATTAACAAAATTATATTAAAACGTAACCGGGTGAACTAGCAGAATAATACTAGCAGTTAACAAAACTAACAAGAATATGTGTTCTCTAACAAGAAATAACAAAATGAAAGGAACATTAATTGTAAAGTAAAAGCAGAACCAATAGAACAATCATTTATCTGCATCAAACACCATCAAATCATCATCACTATTGTTACCACCAATACTCGCATCACCAACATTTTCTGCCAGGTGAGTTTATAGCGCCAAAATAAAGAACAAATACATAAGGACGTCTAGGTGCACCTTTACTTATTGGCTCCTTGCTGCGAGGCAGTCTTAGGCACGTCTGGAGAATGACGTCTCATCTAGTGAGGTACGAGGTGCGCTGACACACCTTGTTACGAGGCACGCTTTTGACTATATTGCACGTGTCAATTGGAGACCATCTATAAGTTGCAGTACTAGATTCAGTATCATTCCCTTCTTATAAGTACCGGGATCGACAGTTTCAGATTTAGAGTAAAGAACTTTTAGTATCGAAAAACAAATAATTATTAATAAATTATTAAAAATTTAGACAAAATATTTTATACATTTTGGTATAATTTTTTAAAGTATTTTTTGTATAATTTCTTAGTAGTTTCAAAATTGAATGAAATAATAGTCCAATTTTTAATTGGTTTATCTACGAAAATAAGTTTCTTTATGTGCTTTTACAATCCCCAACTTCAGTACCAATTAATATTGGTAGCAATCAGTATATGATCAGATATGTCAAACCTTATCGATATCAGTCGTATCATATCTTATCAGCCAATACTGCAAACTATGATCTATACAGGGAGAGCATCTCCATGAAGAAACTTCTTTGAAAGACATTAGAGAATAATTTCCTAGAAGAGCTTCATGCATATCGCATCACATCAAAAATACTCTCTTAAAGGTTCATATAGGCAAAGAAGAATAGATATGTAAATGGAAGATCCTTGTGTATCCACACACGGAGTCTTCTTTACTTTTGTTCATGATTTACATGTTATTAATGAATTGTTGTTTATTGATATTTTTCAAAATTTGGTATTGACATTCTCTATTACTCAAAGATTTTCGTATATTAAGATATAATTAACAAGGACAATTAACCA
The DNA here is from genome assembly GCA_029216955.1 of Iris pallida. Lineage (NCBI taxonomy): Eukaryota > Viridiplantae > Streptophyta > Magnoliopsida > Asparagales > Iridaceae > Iris > Iris pallida. The sequence goes on from JANAVB010011399.1 coordinate 25,360,014, forward strand.
AAGTTCTATCTATAGACGACCTTATTTTCATTTAGGAGATTGGCTAGATATGGTCTTTGAGAAAGGCTTGAAGATATGGTCTTTGAGAAAGGCTTGCGAATACATTTTCTTTTGTAATCCACTATAAGCAGTTCAAATATATAATAGTATTGTTGAGAAATTGTGATTACTATTGTACTTTGTAAAAGTTGACTTCAAACTTATTCCAAGATTTGTAGGATCATATGCTCTCATTGCTTTACTCCGTGAGGGACTAACTTCGAATCTTACTTCATGAGAGTGAGTGAATTCTTTTATCTTTGACGTAGCGATATCATTTTCGAATTATCCTTACTCAAACTTCTTTTAACACTTAGTTTGAACTATCCATGTTCCAACTTCTTTTAACACTAGGTCTCAATGACGATAACAAAAAAACTTCTTGAAAAATTCTCATTCAAACTTCTTCTAACACCTGGTCCTAATGATGACAAAATGGGAAAAAGAACTTCTAGTCTATTTTAACTAAAACACTTTTTCGGCGCCTGTAATGGGAGCTTTCCCTCCTTTCTTTTTTGGAAAAATGTTATTCCATTTGAAACTATTATGTTTAAAGTTACCATGTTTCATTGCACATAATTATGATGAACATTGTTATCCTAATGGTATCTCTTAAGGTATTGTCACCACTTCTACAATCAAGTTCGGATTACTCTCGTTCGATGTCCTTTGGAGTTATATGATTACTATTGTACTTTGTGAGAAGTTGGCTTCGAACCTACTGCAAAAGATGATATGCTCGCAGGGGGGGGGGGGGGGGGGGGGGGGGGGGGGGGTGGTAGCTTTTTATGCTCAGCTGTAGCGATATCATGTTTGAAAGATCCTTACTCGAACTCTCTTTTAATACTAGGTCACAACTATGACAACGAAAAATTTTCTTGAAAAAAAACTCATTCAAAGTTCTTTTAGCACTTGGTCCTAATGACGGCAAAATTGAAAAACTTTCTCATCTATTTTAACCAAAACGTAAATAATTTGGCAACTATAGTGGTAGCCTTTCTTCCTCTCATTTTTGGAAAAATGCTATTCTATTGCAAACATTGTTGTATTATGTGCAAGTTATCATGTTTCAGTACAGGTAATTATAATTATGACGAAGAACAGTTTTATCTTTGATGGCATCTCTCGAGGCATTATCACGAAAGTGTTCTAAAATCAAGTTCGGATTGCTCTCGTTCAATGTCCTTTGGATTTTCCGGTTACTATTATACTTTGTGAGATGTTGGCTTCAAATTAGTAGAATCATATGCTCTTTCTGCTTTACTTCGTGGGCGACTAGCTTCAAGTCCTACATCGTGAGAGTTATATAATTCTTTTTTACAATCTTTTCTCTCTGATGTAGCGATATCATTTTCAAAATATCCTTAAACTTCTTGTAATACTTGGTCCCATCGACGACAACAAAAGAACTCCTTGAAAAATTCTCATTCAAACTTCCTCCAACACTTGGTCCTACTTGGGACAAAATTGAAAAACTTTCTTATCTATTTTAACCAAAACATAGAAAAATTGGCGGCTATAGTGGTAGCCTTTCCTCCTTTGTTTTGTTTGAAAACTAGTGGATAATCCGTGCCATAATGGCACGGACACGAACCCGGCCTTCTCGACGCAGGCATGCAGGCACCGGACCAGCGCCAGCGAGTTCCGGACGGAGACGCGGCCTCCGAACCCGGCCTTCTCGACGTAGGCGTGCAGGCACCGGGCCAACACCAGGGACTCGAGCCCGGCGGAAGCGGACACGGCAAAGACCACGGTAGCGGCGTTCGGGGAGGCGTGGGGCCTCATGGAGGCAAAGACACGCAGGGCCGTCGCGAGGCATCCGAGGGCAGCGAGGCCCGAGACGGCGGTGGTCCAGGAGACGACGTCTCTGTGCGGCATTCCGTCGAACACCTGCAGGGCGTGGTCGACGGAGCCGCGTCGGGAGTAGGCGGTGAGCATGACGTTCTGCACGCCGGAATCCGAGAGGAGGACGTGTGCGTGGAGCGACCTGGTGGCGGCGGCGGCAGTGGTGGTGTTGAGCAAGGAAGAGAAGGTGTAGGAGTCGGGAGGGACGCGGCGGCGGAGCATTTGGGAGTAGATGGAGAGTGGGTCGACGGAGATGGCGATGGCGGTGTTGAAGGAGAAGGGATTGGGGTTGGTCATGGCGGAGAAGAGGGAGGCGGCGAAGGAAGGATCGGCTTCGACGACGCGGTGGAGGAGGCTGCTTGCAACGAAGGGGTTGCGGAAGAGGCCGACGACGATGGCGTGGACGAGGATGGAGCGGAGGCGACAGAGGGAGGGGCGGTGCAAGAGGAGCTGGAGGCGGGAGTGCCGTTGGAACAATCGGTTGCTTCGCACCCAACATGGGACCTCCTCCTCTCTTATAGAGAGGGTGGGGGGGGGGGGGGGCAATTTAGTCCTTTCATCATCGTTGAACCAAAGCACATGGGTCGGACGGACCAAAAATTCACTGTGCTTTATATTATACACTAGTGGATAACCCGTGCCATAATGGCACGGACATGAACCCGGCCTTCTCGACGTAGGCGAGCAGACACCGGGCCAGCGCCAGGGAGGTCCGGACGGAGACGCGGCCTCCGAACTCGGCCTTCTCGACATAGGCGTGCAGGCACCGGACCAGCACCAGGGAGGTCCGGACGGAGACGCGGCCTCCGAACTCGGCCTTCTCGACGTAGGCGTGCAGGCACCGGGCCAGCACCAGGGACCCGAGCCCGGCGGAGGCGAACACGGCAAAGACCACGGTGGCGACGTTCGGGGCGGCATGGGGCCTCATGGAGGCGAAGACGTGCAGGGCCGTCGCGGGGCGTCCGAGGGCGACGAGACCCGAGACGGCGGCGGTCCAGGAGACGACGTCCCTGTGCGGCATTCCGTCGAACACCCGCAGGGCGTGGTCGGCGGAGCCGCGTCGGGAGTAGGCAGTGAGCAGGGCGGTCTACACGAAGGGGTCGGACCGAAATTCGAGGAGGAGGGCTTGTGCGTGGAGCGACTTGGTGGCGGCGGTGGTGGTGTTGAGCAAGGAAGAGAAGGTGTGGGAGTCGGGAGTGACGCGACGACGGAGCATTTGGGAGTATATGGAGAGTGGGTCGGCGGAGATGGCGATGACGGTGTTGAAGGAGAAGGGGTTGAGGTTGGTCATGGCGCAGAAGAGGGAGGCGAGGAAGGAAGGGTCGGCGTCGGCGGCGCGGTGGAGGAGGCTGCTTGCGACGAAGGGGTTGCGAAAGAGGCCGACGACGACGTGGGCGAGGATGGAGCGGAGGCGGCGGAGGGAGGGACGGTGCAAGAGGAGCTGGAGGCGGGGGTGCCGTTGGAACAACCGGTTGCTCCGCACCCAACATGGGACCTCCTCCTCTCTTATAGAGAGAGGGACAATTTAGTTATTTCATCATCGTTGAACCAAAGCACATGGGTCGGACCAAAAACATACTTTGCTTTATATTATAGACTAGTGGATAATCCGTGCCATAATGGCACGGACACGAACCCGACCTTCTCGACGTAGGCGTGCAGGCACCGAGCCAGCGTCAGGGAGTTCCGGACGGAGACGCGGCCTCCGAATCCGGCCTTCTCGACGTAGGCGTGCAGGCACCGGGCTAACGCCAGGGACCCGAGCCCGGCGGAGGCGGACACGGTAAAGACCACGGTGGCGGCGTTCGGGGCGGCGTGAGGCCTCATGGAGGTGAAGACGCGCAGGGCCGTCGAGGGGCATCCAACGGCGGCGAGGCCCGAGACGACGACGGTCCAGGAGACGACGTCCCTGTGCGGCATTCCGTCGAACACCCGCAGGACGTGGTCGGCGGAGTCGCGTCGGGAGTAGACGGTGAGCAGGACGGTCTACACGAAGGGGTCGGGCCGGAATTCGAGGAGGAGGACGTGTGCGTGGAGCGACCTGGTGGCGACGGCGGCGGTGGTGGTGTTGAGCAAGGAAGAGAATGTGTGGGAGTCGGGAGGGACGCGACGGCGGAGCATTTGGGAGTAGATGGAGAGTGGGTCAGCGGAGATGACGATGGCGGTGTTGAAGGAAAATGGGTTGTGGTTGGTCATGGCGGAGAAGAGGGAGGCGGCAAAGGAAGGGCTGACGTCGGCGGCGCGGTGGAGGAGGCTGCTTGCGTCGAAGGGGTTACGGAAGAGGCCGTCGACGACGACGTGGGCGAGGATGGAGCGGAGGCGGCGGAGGGAGGGGCGGTGCAAGAGGAGCTGTAGGCGGGGGTGCCGTTGGAACAACCGGTTGCTCCGCACCCAACATGGGACCTCCTCCTCTCTTATAGAGAGAGGGGCAATTTAGTCCTTTCATCATCGTTGAACCAAAGCACATGGGTCGGACCAAAAATCCACTGTGCTTTATATAATAGATACTATTCCATTGGAGACATTGTTATATTATGTTCAAGTTATCATGTTTCACTACAAGTAATTATGAAGAACAATTTTTTCTTTGATGGCTTCTCTCAAAGCATTGTCACCAAAGTGTTCTACAATCAACTTCGGATTGCTCTCGTTCAATCTCCTTTGGAGTTTACTATTACTGTTGTACTTTGTGAGAAGTTGGCTTCAAACCTACTCCAAGATTAGTAGGATTATATGCAGTTCTTCTTTACTCCTTGAGGGACTAGGTTCGGATCCTTTGGAGTTACATGATTACTATTGTACTTTGTGAGATGGCTTCAAACCTACTCCAAGATCAGTATGATCATATGCTCTTCATGCTTTACTCCATGAGGAACTAGCTTCGAGTTCTACTTCACGAGTTGAATTCTTTTTACAATCTTATATATCTTATGTAGCGGTATCATTTTCAAAATATCCTTGCTCAAACTTCTTTTAATATTTGGTCCCAACGACGACAACGGAGGAAAACTTTTTAAAAATTTATCATTCAAATTTCTTTCAACACTTGGTTCTAATGACCACATTTTTTTTTTTTAAATTCCACGCACACACAATTGGGGAACTCGAACCTAGCTGGTCCCTCCGGATGTCCGCTCTAATACCACTAGGCTAGAGATCTCGGACATCCTAATGACCACATTGAAAAAGACATTTTAATCAAAACATAAGTGGTGGGAGCCTTTCCTCCTCTTCATTTTTGGAAAAATGATATTCCATTGGAAACATTAATATATTATGTTTTAGGTTGTCATGTTTCATTGCAAGTGATTATGGCATCTCTCGAGGCATCATTATCACCAAGGTGTTCTACAATCATGTTGCATGATCACCCAAGTTCAGATTGCTCTCGTTCAATGTCCTTGTGGATTCAATGAGGGTAGTGGGTTCGTCTCTTTCACATTCCAAAGGACTCTTCCCCATCAATTCACGAACAGGCAGTGCTATCACTCCCTACTCATCAAAGGATGTGGATTGCTCGACAAAGGGAAGCACGTAGTGGAGGATTCTTAGCACGTTGACATTTTCTAGTGTAGAATATTCACATGATGTGGAACAGAGTAGTGCCACCACTACTTTCACAAGTGGATTTTCCACCTCTTTATATAGTCTCACCAACTACCATCCTTTCATAGATGAATTTTCCACGTCTTCATGCAAGTCTAAGCAATAACTAGTAGGCATTCTATTAAGAGGTCCGTCCCTTATATTATGTATTTTTTTTATATTAAATTTTCATGCACACACACTATTGGGTGGCTTGAACCTTGCCGGCCCTTTTGAGTGTCCGCTCCACTACCACCAGGCTAGAGAGCTCGAACTCCCTCATATTATGATGTATTGAGAGATGGATTTGGAGACCCTAAGGGGACGTTTGGTATGCGGAATACTATATAGCCGAGAATTTTATATTTCCGGGAATCAAATTTCAAGGAATTAAATTCCCTGAAAAATTATATTCCCATGTTTGGTGACAATATAAATATTCCCGGGAAAAAAAAATAAAAAAAAATAATAACAAAAAAAAAAATGAACAAATATAAAAAAAATCGGTAAAAACGAAAAAAAATGGTAAAAACGAAAAAATCGGTAAAAACGACAAAAACGATGAAAAACGACAAAAAATCGATGAAAACGACAAAAATGACCAAAAAAACGAAAAAAAAATGTATAAACGACAAAAATAACAAAAAAAAATGGTAAAAACGACATAAAATCGGTAAAATAGACAAAAAAAAATCAAATGCGGCAAAAACGACAAAAAACAACAAAAAATCGGTTAAAAACGACAAAAAATGACAAAAAAAATCGTTAAAAAACGACAAAAAATCGGTTAAAAACAACAAAAAAAATCGGTTAAAACGACAAAAAAAAAACCAAAAAGCGACAAAAACGAAAAATAATCGTAAAAAACGACAAAAATTGACAAAAAATAATCGGTTAAAACGACAAAAAAATCGGTTAAAACGACAAAAACGACAAAAAATCGTAAAAGCGACAAAAAAATGACAAAAATGACAAAAAAACGACATAAGATCAGTAAAAATGACCAAAAAGCGACAAAAACGACAAAAATCGACTAAAATCGATAAAACAACAAAAAGCTAAAAAAAAAAGGACAAAAAATCGCTTTAAACGACAAAAAAATGACAAAAAAAGCGACAAAAATGACAAAAAATGGGTAAAAACGACAAAAATAATCAAAAAGACAAAAAAAAATGAAAAATGGGTAAAACGACAAAAAATAATCAAAAAATTGACAAAAAAGATTTAAAAAATGGGTAAAAACGACAAAAAATCGCTTAAAACGACAAAAAATTGGTAAAAACGACAAAAATGACAAAAAAAACGATAAAAACGACGAAAAAAGAAAAAATGTTCAAAACTAATCAAAATTGATCAAAAAAGAAGAAAAAGACAATTTTTTTTTGCCCGGGAAAAAAAAAAATACCCACTTATTCTCAAGGGATAGAATTCCCATGTTTTGTGGGTAAACTATTTACCCGGATATTTATAATTCCCGAAAATAAATTTTTATAAGCCAAACAAACGTGGTAATAGATTCCCATCTTAAATTTTTCCGGGAATAAAAAAAATACCGCGTACCCAACGCCCCCTAAATGAATAGTAGCAACCCTTCTCTACATGGTTCTAGGGTCAACACAACAACAAATAACCACCATTTGGATGCATAAACTATCTTCAATGGGGTTTTCTAAAATTGAGTTTCTATCCTATTTGGTATTGTACTAGAAAAAATTTCTATCCTAGTTGGCAGAATTTCTACATAGAAATTGCACAAAATAAATTCAATGCTTCTCAATTTCTATCCTACGTGACGATGTCTAATATTATAATGGAGAATATTAAATGGAGAGTTCTATAATTTAGTTTGAAAGTGGACCAAATAAGATGAAAATTTTCTCGTAGAAACCCTCAGAGAAAATTTTCATCCTACATCAATGTCACGTACAATAAAAATTGGAATATAAACCACTGTTGGGAGAATTTTTTTTCTAAAAGAAGTTTCTACCATAGAAATAGGGAAGATTGAAACCCCCATTGGAGATAGCCTTGTTGTTTCAAAACTACAAGACTAAGGCTTCAGGGTAGCTAAATTGCACAAAAATGTTGGAATATCGTCTTCCGTAGAGGGAAGCCCAAAGAGTGTCAGATGCAAAGTCCCGCATCTCATTAAAATCATATTGACATACTCTCCCAAAGAAAAGAGCATACCCCAATGAAGATGGGAGTAAAGTACAACTAGGCCATTTGTGTCTACCTTCTCACGGGACCGTAGATGAACGTTACCACTCATACAGCTCCCTGCCAACAAAGCTTTCTTATAATGCAAGAAATGGAAGTGTGGACGAGGCACTCAAAACTTTCAATAAAAAAATTGATTACTGCAACAAGATCTTTTTCTTCCAAATATTTCTACGATTGTTTTTTTATATAGAAGTATTTTTTTTGAAATTGTTTAAATGAGTTACTCAATTATAGGTAAAGCGAGCAATCATCATAAGAAAAAGGACCAACTCAAAGAGGTTTAGAGATATGGGAAGCTACCCCCCACGTATGCAGGGTTCGCCTTATTAGGGCATGATTCGTCTCGTTAGGAAAGAAAGATACGCATGACGATAATAATAAAGCAGATGAAGATACGCCAAGGATGGATGAAGCAAAAATAGATCCGTTATGCGCTTCTTGCTGGGCCCGGGTAGACTTGGTGGAACTCGTCTTTTAACGCTCTAGGTCATATAGAACCACACCTACATGTAGTAGCACTATAGCTATATAGGCACATTACAATACTAATCGTATCTACGAAATCCACAAAACGGTGGTTGCTTATTTACCTTTTGTAAGAATGGATAACTGGATTTGGATCCTTAGTATAGACAACAAATTGTTCATTATATAGGCCATGACAACAAATTGTCCACTGACCCGTTAGATTCACTTTTCTACACTCAATTATTCATTTTTTCTTCCAATTTTCGAACCTTTCCGAATACAGAATATTTTTTAATAAGAAATAAAGGAGCAATTAATTAATTTACTTTCCTTTTCTTCCCTAACTCCGAACAGAATGAGACCTAAGGGCACATGTTACTATGTTAACAAAACCCTCGCTTACAAAGGACTTCTATGTATGAATTTTTTTTCCTTCCCGCTTTGCTAGCAAAGTAATTGGCTGATATATATACATTTTCAATCCCAAGATCAGGCACATTTATATAATTTCTATGGGGAAGGATTTTTTTTTTTTTTCGTCTAGAGTTTCCAAGGGAAGGAAACGATTCTTTCTTTTGTTGGTCCTCAGAACGATCTAGAATGATGCTTTTAGTGTTATGTACACTTTCGATTTCAAATGGTTTCATTCTGCAAATTGGAACAAAATTCGCAGAAGGGAGATCGCTGAGGGTGTAGTGCTTTACTGTAACTATAGCCTAGTTCTTTAAAGTTCTTTACTCCATTTCTTTTATACTTGACGATAAATTCTGACTATGAGGAACTCTTCAGTATCATCTACTTCTATTTCTTCTTGATATTTTTCTTCCTTTCCAGTTTGTTGCTCGAATGAGTCACTAGATGACGCCCGAGCATGTACTACTAGCACAAGACTCTTATAAGCATAGTTTACAGTATCGATGGATACCGATTCAATACGGCCGATATCGATACAATTTAGCATGTCCTAATCCGATACCGAACGTTATCGATATTGATGTTGATGTTGGAGTCTCTTTTACAGTCAATTTAATAGATAATTGAATAAAAAAAGCCACTCAACAAGGTTGTACCAACATAGTAAGGTTATGAAAGTATGTAAATAAAAAATTATTTATTATACGTAAAACAACTCTTACGAACAAACGACACCTAAAATATTTACCAAATGTATAAAATACATTTTTCTAAATTTTAATAATTTATTAATAATTATTTATTTTCTAATATTAAAAAATATGATATTTCGATTTGAAACTGCGGATATCGTCAATTCCGATAATTAGGAAGGCTCGATTTCGAAACCCTGAACCTTGTTTATAAGTTGTTAAGCCTAAAATTGTAAAGTAATTTTAAATTTTTTTCACTTTAGAAGTTCCATTGCTCGTCTGTTACCCCAAGAATGTGCCTATGTCATTGGCGAACTCGTATTTAGTAATATAATTGTAACTTAATCAACCTTCAACACAAATGATATAATGAACATCATTCTCATTCGTGTACTCGTCATTTAGAAGTAATTTTGATTGTGACTCCATTACATCCCCTCAGACCATACCTAACGTGATTATATAAAGGTTGACGATACCAATAAGATGGGCATGGTGTTAACAATACCATGCATTATTAACACTTTCGTTGGAGTGATAAAAAAATGTCTAATAACCAAGAAAAAAAAATACCTCTAATAACCAAGGATCTGAAATACTAATTCGAAAATTTTTTGTTTGAGAATTTTCCTGGTGTGTTACCCAAATATTTGATACCATATAAGTGACCTCAAAATTGTGGATATATATATGATTGAGTTCATTAACGTTCGACACATGAACAGGTTAGGTATTTGAGGCCCCACCATTTTAGTTTGTCGGTGTGGATCCTATGCTAACCTGGAAGAACTTTGGTTTTCTGCAATTGCTTGCTTGCACAAATAAGCTTCAATTATATGACTAAGAGATGGGTCACCTATGAGATTCTTTTGAGGTCTCTGATGAGGATCTCTAGCTACCTTGCTATATATATGGATCTGTTACCAAACCGGGGGAGTCAAATTCAAGTTGTGTACACACCCGATCAGAAATTCTTAATTTGTACTTATAATTTTCGTCTTGAAGTCCAGGTCTAACTGCCTTGAGGCTACCACCTTTGGTCGCCATCATAGGCCTTTCGGTCCCCATCGCCTCCCCGATCCACACCACCTTAACAAGCTTCATCTTCAAATATCGACATTAATCAACAAGGTGGCTTAATAGAGAAGATTCTTGCTTAAAAATGTGAATGCAACAACTAGATGTTGGATATTAAGATTGGATGGATGATTACTTGCATCTTCTTATTTTATGTTCCTATTAATCCAACTAAGGGGAATGAAGGGTCTAAAGGGAAGAAAAAGTGAGAATGAATTGACATTTGTTTTGGAGGGGCTCTTCTGTCTCAATTTGAGAAACCATAATGTCCAACTATCATATTCATTCCCTTTTGACATAAATGAAATCCCTCTTCCAATAGCTGCAAGCATATATCTCGAAGGAAAAATGACTGGTAAGTTTGAGAGAGGAGATGGTAGTTGAAGAGCCGATAGGAGAATGAACATGGATTTAAACTGTAAGGACCCATGTGATTTTTGTAATCTGGAAGGACATAACACTTAACAAACTGGAGGAATAAGATTGTGGCCAGCTAACCCCGAAATTTGGGATGAAGACTTTGTTGTTGTTCGTCTCTAGAAGGATACCAACGATAAGAGTACAAAATCCAATGTAGCAATAAAGTTCGCTTGCAAAAGGAGTTTGGCAACTGGAAACCAACGACTAAGAACCAGTGAATTTGTTTATAATCTTATAAGTTTCAACAGGTTGGTTTCATGCATGATCCCTTAAAAATCCCCAGCCGGATACTCCAGAAACCAACCTCTTAAATTGTCGATATTAATACTCATAATAAGGGTCCTAAACCACGACGTTGATACAGGAAACCAGTGATAGTAGTATGAGAGTATCGAACAAGATCTCAAACCTACCTAACAACTTAAGGCAAAAGAACAACTAAACTGAAAGGAATAAGCAATCGTATCAATAATATCGACACAAATAATCAATGTACGTATATATTGGATATGAGACCTGATTTGTGTTGGTTTTTTGATGTGTTGTTGCTTGGGAAGCAACCTATTTGTGATTCAAAAAGGCACTCCATTCTTTTAGTCCCACATGGGAAAGGAGGAAAAGTTCTCCTTTCCATATAAGGCTTTCCCCTCCTTAGTGGGTTAGTGGGTTGTGTAGGGGATGGGCTACATCTCATCCAATCCGCGAGCGGGTGCGCGATTTAATGCGCGTTTTAGACGCGTTTATTTGTCGCGCACTTGGCACGCCTGCGCGCCACGGACCGGACCGGACCGGACCGGACCAAGGGTATAAAGGTAATTTTCTATCTCTTTTTAATTATTATTTGATTTAATTTTTTGGTTCGGTTGCCTGGTCTTCCGCAAGAACTGTTACCACGTAATTCCGTTACGGGATTTGTGGATCGCGGAGATAATTCTGGCCACGTACAGAGAGATTTGATTTTAAAATCAAATCAGGTGATCTGTTGGATAAGATACGAAAAATCTTTTCTCTCTCTCTCTTCCCCGTTCGGAACTCTGTTCGTACAGAAGAGAAAAGTTGCAACCAGAACCCTCCTCCACCTCCTTCCGTCCAACTCTTTCTCTGGGCAAGGCTGTGATCGATCGAGGGATTCACTACCGGGTGCACGGTGCTGTGGATCGAAGGATTCGTTGTATCTCGGGGATAGATCGCTGGAACCCGCTGCACAATTGTGGGGGCGAAATTCTATTCTAAGGACAGCGTTTGTAACGTGCCTCGAATCCTAAACTCTTAATTCCTGTTCTGAATTTTACTTCTTCTGATTGCTTGCGTTAGGAATTCTGTCTAATATTTCCAACAATTTGTTTAGATCGCAACGTTAGGGATAGTCGCACCCGATACAGGTGTCGGCACAACATAAACATCATCTGAGCAACGAAAGTCGGATTTAACACAAAATATTCGAAGGAGAAGCCAAATGACAAAAGTAATACGAAAGATGCCTTAAATGCCTACAAATATCCAAGACTTGAGAGTTAAAAATGTCGAACGAGATGCCAAATGGCAAAAGTAATATGCATAGCATTAATCAATCATGAGGTCAAGTATACAGGCTGGTAAAAATAGTTTTAGTACTATACAGGTTGGAGAACATATGTTCAGTAAATAAGCCTAAAAATCAATATAAATTTTGATCACCCCCACCGATACATTGCAGCATATTTGAGGTAGTGGAATCTACCATGATTTGATCATATAGATGGTTTAAAGTAAGGGCTTCTAAAGTCTGGCCACCAGCAGAAGATATCTCGAGATGTTGTTTAGCCCTGCTACTAACATCCAGTCTTAACACTATTGTTGCGTCGACTTGGTTCTTCTGATGCCGCCGTCATGCTTCAAATTAAGCAGATGATGATCCAATCACTGCCAATTAATTTAATTAATTGGGAATAATCCAATATATAAGGACGTCCCATATAATCAACTTCTCCTTGACAATGAGTTTTCGACCCATCTTGTAGCTAGAATGGTGGAGTCAAGAATTTCTTCAAAAATAAAAACAGATCAATTTTAAAGGAAGAGAAGGAAATTGCATAAGAACCAGAACACAGACTTCTTTCAAAGCATACACATGTGATACACGTATGGGCGAAGAAGAATGCTGCCATGCAGATGTGCACTATCATGATCCCACGGAACTTCATCTAAATTTCAAGTTTGTTCTAATAAACCTCGCTCTAGATTAAAGGGGTCACCATTAATGTAAATGTTCAACATCTTATAGTACGTAACTACTAAATTTAAACACAAATGCTCTCCAACCTAGCTACTCACCACTGATGTGATCGACATTAATCACTTGATCATATTTGTTCTGGCCAAGTGCATGCTAGTCAAGGGCGGACCTAAGTGAGGGGCTCCAGTCCACCCAGAAAAAAGTTATTTTTCATATATAATTTTTTTTTTTGGTAATTTTTTATGAGTCGGACTATACCTAGTCCACCCTAACTCACTCCAGTCCACTCCAGCTCAGATTTCTGGTTCCGTCCTTGATGATAGTGATCAATTTTCAATTCGTGTACATGAAGAATGGATCAATAAAGGGCGTCTCGGTGCCGATGCCGGTGGCTCCATCTTATGTAGGATATAGGGAGGGTCAAGATGTATATAAATTGACAAGTGTGCTTTAAGCTTTATTTTATTGCGAAACAAAGAAAGAGCAAAATAGAATGTGGATCATATGGGGGAGCTTAAATAAAGTGCACCGGCCGGCCGGCCGGAGACGAACTTTTCCGGCTTAGATCATAATTCCATACAGGCTCATTCCAAGGTGTGCATGTTAAAAAAGTACACATATACAAATCCCCAAAAAACCTATATGAGGAATAGACTAATGAAGTAGTTATAAATATGCATATAAAAGAGGAAAACGAAATGAGAAATTATTCAGTGAGTCGGATTCATCGTGCACCTACAGCATGACAATAAGTGCACGCTGCACAGTTCTATTGGTTCTTAAGCCCTAAAGTGCAGCGTTGATACTTAAATGAGGGTTTCGCGAGTAAATGGACCAAATTGGAAACTTCTTTAGGGCTTAGGAACCCCAAGAAAATCTCATTATTATCATACGAACCAATGATTTTGCAAGTACCCATAAAAGAAAACAATTTTTTTTTCCGAAACGCCAGATCTAGCCATAAAATGCGACAAAATTGGAGGTACGGAGGTCGAGGACGGTTACCAGGAGGTGCTGGAGTATTGGTAGAGCTTCCCTTTCGCGGAGAAGATGACGAGGCCGACGTCGGCGTCGCAGAGCACCGCGAGCTCGTTGGCCTTCTTCAGCAGCCCGCTCCGCCGCTTCGAGAAGCTCACCTGCCGCCTGGTCTTGTCCTCGATCCGCCGCAGCTGCACCCTCCCCCTCCCCATCGCGAACGAAACCCTCAACAGAAACCCTAGGATCCCATTTTATAGGCGGAAGGACGTAGTCGCGACGACACCGCCATGGCGACACGTGCCTCCCTGTCGAATGTGGAAAATATCTCCGCGTTCGCGTAATTTTTTTGTACTGGGAGGGGACGCGTCCCGGAAAAAGAGAGGGTCACGTGGAATGTAAGTAAATATCTCCGCGGTCGCATAATTTTTGTACTGGGGGTGGAGTAAATATCTCCGCAAGGAGAGGTGACGTGGCGAGATGTCGGCTTCGGTACGTGTGACAGCGTCTATTTGGATATCCTCTGGCGCGCTTGGTTTGGTCTGTCTGCCTATATTTGGGAGTGACGACGATTTAGGAAATGGAAGATTCTTGCTTCTTATAGCCCTACGTAGTAGTTACTACCACTAATGATGTTTTTGTAATATGATATAATGAAAGTGTTTTTTTAAAAGCTCAAATAACAACGCAATCAGTAATAAAATTGCATTTTCTATGTTATATATGGATAAATATCGGTATAATTAAAGTGTTTTTTTAAATTTAAATTTGTATTTTCTATTTCGTATAGGACACAGAGCCGGCTCATCCTTTAGGCAAAGGAAGCAGCTGCCTAGGGTCCCACTTTTTCAGGGGATCAAAAATACTAGATACTAGAAAAAAAGAAAATATATATATATATATATATATATATATATATATATATATATATATATATATATATATATATATATATATATATATATATGTATGTATTTTTGTAAGGAAAGTCCGGCTGAAAAAGAAAACAGCCGCTTGACTATTTGTAAAAAAATTAAACATAATTAAATCTATCAAAATTTGAAAAACAAATAATAACCATTGTCGCCTCTTCATCTCCTCCTTCATAAAAAGATTTGGTCTCTTCATTTTCATCTACTACATAATTAAAACAAATATATACGTACAACTGCTTTTTATTCAAATTTTATAAATTATTAATGAAAAAATATTTTACATCCGCCTATGTAACGTTTATAGCGATATACCACCGATCCCAAGTCCAAATCAAAGATGAGGATTTGCATATAAATTAATATAATAAAATTATATAATTTAATTATGTTTAAATTTTTAAAAAGGTCCCATCTTTGGACTTTTACCTAGAGCCTCCAAATTGCTTGAGACGGCTCTGTTAGGACAACAGAGGAAGATAAAAGAGAAGATGAAATACTTCCAAACAGTCTGAAACGGTTGGCCCGATCCACCACTACCAAAATAAGTCAAAAATAGTAACGTATTCAGCGACCCCAGAACTATACGTCGCTACTGTTATAGAATTTTGCGATGTCTGAAACGAACGTTGCCATACGTCGCTGTTTGCGATGAATTACGACAATTAGCGATTGTTATTAGGTACTATACAACAAGTCGCTATGGGTCGGTACATGCCGCTAATATTTTAAACTTTGCAACGTAAAGCAACATTATTCTCCCTAATGTCACTATTAATTAATTAGTTGCGATGTTTAGCAACGTCAACATATGTAGTCACTAATGTTTTTAATATAACCGATCGGAATTCTCTTTTCCCATATTGATTCTCTCTCTCCCAAATAGAAATTTTTTGACCGAAATCGAATTTCTCCCCCACCCCATTGCCGCTCCAGCTCTCCACCTCCACTCCGGCGCTGGAGAAAACTTTGATACAGCCGGCTGCATCAAAATTTTGATACAGCCGGTATATGACAAGTGGGCCCTCCTCTCTCTTCGTAATTCGTGCATGTAAATTTTTTATAGTAGGACCCACTTGTCATACACCGACTGTATCAACTTTGATACAGCCGGCTGTATCAAAGTTTCTCTTTCCGGCGCTCCGGCTACTGTAATACCCCCGCTCCGCACGGTGCATTATGATGAGTCATTGACTCGAAGAGCTGCATGGACCCGATGAAGTATCGATGCGAATCAATGCAAGAGTTACGTTGGCCAAAGGTAAGCCTTGAGTCGATTGGAATCTATGAATCGAATCGATGCAAAGGATAAGTCCCGTTTGAGCAAGTGCTGATTTTAGTTGATCTGGTGTGCAGGCTATGCTTTTATGCTGGACAATAAGAAGTCGATATTTTGCCTTATTCAGTAAAGTGTCCACGAAACCAAATCGTCGTCTTGCAACGGAATGTGGCATGGGCGCGATAGGCCGAATCAATCGAGTAGTTCAAAGGGATGGCTAAGTCCGAGAGTTAGCTATGCAATCAAGTTATAGAAATCGAGCCGCATCAACTCGGCAGAACGACAAGGTGTATCGGCTTAAGGTGGGAGGGTTCTTGACTCTCTCTCCCTACTCATTCACGTCTAATAAAATATATCCCTGTATGCGTGCGTAAGTTATCATTAAGTAAGCGAGCATGGCTCGAACGGTTACGGGTCTAAGTATATGTTGAACATTAAGATAGAACATTGAACATTAAACAATTGAAGCGACGTACATCAAGTGTACGGGTCGCGGTAGGGCATGATGATAGAACATTGAAAGACAATATCGAGAAGTGCATCACGTGCACGGCTCCGAGAATGTTGAACGCTAGGTCTAGAGCATTGATTACAGCGTTAAGCGTGCCCTCGTGCACTTAAGCTACGAAAAGACTAAGTAACTACGGAACTAGATTATGTGAATAACTTATGAAAGGAACGCGTTGAATAAAAATACGAGAAGTCTAAGCCGTTGGGCGTCGTGCATCAATACGGATGTGTTGGGGCATAATGCCGTCGGAACTTGAGATAGAGAGAACGGATTATGTTTACGGAACATGAATATGTTTATGGAGCATGAATATGTTTATGGAACGTAAGATTTGGTTGGAATGATATGACTTGTATGCTATGGCGCGTATTGCATGGTCAATAGACTCGGATGGCCCGTGCATGGGTGCGGCTTCTTTCGGACGGTTACGACCGGGGCACCGGGACCGTTCGGCCTAGGAGGGAATTATGTATGGTATTTATGGTGCACATCATTCGGACGGTTCGCGACCGGCCAGTGTTGTGATAAGCTATGATATCAGTAAGTTTGGGATCCTTCGGATATTGGGCTCGTAACCCGTATCGAAGTGATCATAGACTTACACATAAGAGATGCCAAGTCCATTACGATACGAAACACCGTGACCTTCATATAGATAGGGCCGATGGACTGAGATTAGAGTTGGGTGCAGGCGCAGGGCCTGCTACCTTATGCATATGGCTATGTTTATGGTTGGTTGCGTGAATAGTATGATTTCTTATGTTAAGTTCTAAGCATTGCAGGCTAGACAAAAAGGGGACGGAGAGGAGCACGTACTATGTGTATATTCATATTATGGCTAACTGTATCTGCCGCAGGGACACGGTATCAGACACATTTATGATAAGTTACTATGCATAAATATTGCCATAAAACTGATCCTAAGGCTAAATAGAAAGATCACAAATTAAGATGCATGTTTCACTAAATATATTTAGTGTTTGGTTTGGGTGCGAGCGGGTCTTGATCAGTGTGAAGCGAGGACGAAAGCACTAATCCCCTACTAGTTTATGTGCAGGTTCAGGTATGTTCGTGTCACGCCCCAGAACCAGAATACTGGAGAGCGGGGGCAGACATAGCCAGCTACGTATATTGAAATGGAAACCACCTCGATATACGGTCACGGCTGTCTAGATATATAAGGGTTTACTACAAGCCAACAGTCTCCTATGGTCATGAACAAGCCTATTGTCTCAATCACAAGCAAGTAAGTAAGGTCGCAAGATGTATGATCATTAAATATACAATAATAAGGCGTCCCAAATATTACATATTCAGCTGATCATGAAGCTAGTCGTTACAAAATGTTAGGACTAGCAAGAGTTTAATCGTACATGATCAACCCTAGGATTTGTTAATCATGTTTACAGCCCGTAGGCAGACAGTAAGTAAAAGTGCATCGAGCTAACAGGTGCTCGTCGGCTAAACGCCTCAAAAGAATAGTTTTACAATAAAGTGGGCAAAACAAAAAGAAAAACCCACTCTTGGCCCGGGTTCCGTCTAGTTGTCACCATTGGACTGGAAGCTTGGTAGATCCTCGGGAGCTGCTCCAAAATTTGGCCACACAAAACCAGCTGGGTCAACCCCAGAAAGAGCAAGTGCCACAAGGGGGCCACAAAATAAGAACAAAAGCCAGCAATCAGCACAAAAATCTAATATTAATACTAGAATTTATGAAAACATGCCAGGATGATATACGACGAGATAACCATGGAACTATTCCGATAGCTAGGTTACAACCCGTAAACCAAACAAGGACCGGGGTTGTAACCCTTCATCTGAACAGAACTTGGTTTCCCACCATTTATCGGCAAGATAATAATGCAAGAAATCAAGACAGGGAGCAATCTTGTACTGGATCAAGACATGGCTAAACTGGTTATACCTCATTCAATCAATCACGGCCAAGTAGATACTACGGCTTACTACTTTAACTAACTAGGGTTATCACAGGCCTAATTACTAACAAGATGCAGTGAGATGATTCCACAGCCACAAGCCCTGCAGACCATCCAGGTTACCCAGGT
Source organism: Iris pallida (assembly GCA_029216955.1). Lineage (NCBI taxonomy): Eukaryota > Viridiplantae > Streptophyta > Magnoliopsida > Asparagales > Iridaceae > Iris > Iris pallida. Next base: position 25,378,755 of record JANAVB010011399.1, read on the forward strand.
CGAAAGTTAGGGGTTGAATTCAGGTGGGTACATCGCCCGGGAGACAAATGTACCCTTAGGTGACTTAGAGGGTGCAACACGCGACGGTGTGCTGGAAATGTGCCCTACTCGACGACAGGCTACAGATCCCAAGAGCGCCCAGGTAACGGGATTGCCTGTAGCTATGTCATCTCTTCATGACTACTGTGTTATTCTAGTTATTAACCTTAATCCATTTTGGTAGGTACCCCTGACCGTGGTACTCAGGAGTCCCATCCTAGACATGATGCAAGACAGGACAAGTGGATTTAACAAGCAAGCAAGAAAGAACTACCCACGGTGTCAAGGCAGGTCAAGTTAAGTAGCCGTCGCAACAGTATTAAGTTATCAAGTCATGCTACAAGTCAGGAGTGCGCCGCCACGGGCCACTATCAAGTTATCAAGTCACAAGGATTAATTACAAGTTACAAGTTAGGTGTGCACCCCACTGGGTCATTAGTAAGGAGATCAGAGAATACCAGGATCATAATTTACAGAAAATCCCAAAAACCGTACCAGTCATAAACAATTACTTGAAAATCGTGTTAGGCCGTGGCGGGTCAAGATAGTCGTGCTGTGTTGAACAGATCTCAGGAAAACTCAATCCACAAACAAAGAAACCAAATCGAGAAATAAAACCACTACTCCTAGAGCCAATAGGTTAAGCAAGGGGTTCAGGGTGCAGCGTACGCACAAGGGCACGCACAGCGTACGCACAAAAGCACGCACGCAGGAGAGCTAAAGTACGCACGTAGGAAAGCTGCGTACGCACAAAAGCACGCACGCAGGAGAGCTGCGTACGCGAAAAGTCACGCACGCAGGAGAGTTGCGTACGTGAAAAGTCACGCACGCAGGAGAGCTGCGTACGCGAAAAGTCACGTACGCAGGAGAGCTGCGTATGCGAAAAGTCACGCACGCAAGAGAGCTGCGTACGCGAAAAGTCACGCACGCAGGAGAGCTGCGTACGCAAAAAGTCACGCACGCAAGAGCTGCGTACGCGTAAAAACACGCACGTAAGAGCTGCGTACGCGTAAAAACACGCACGCAGGGGAAATGATCTTCTTCTCCATGGCTGAGAAGAAGCTCTCATGGCTCCAAAACTTTAAAACATCACAACTTGGCCATCCGAACTCCAAATCCGGATTTCCAAAGTTCCAACCAGGGTGGAATTGAACTCTCTTCCACATGGAAACATCAAAACCCATAAAAATCTAACCTAAATAGATCAAAACCATGCAAAACCGAAAATAGGGAAAACTTAGATCTAGAACAATGGAGACTCCAAATCACAAAATGCTAAGTTCTAATGTTGATCACCATGTCCTAATCTAGCAAATGGACAAATAAAATAGGGTTCTCATGTAGTGGCAGGGTGCACTTGCCTATGGGTTGGTGTGGTGTAGAGGAAGGAGAAGAGTGTTGTGTAGAGGAAGGAGAAGAAGAAATTAATGGAGGTTTATGAGGAGAGAGAAAAAGTTGGTAGAGTTTTAAAGAGGGTGGGATGTGGTGTGTTGAGGGTGGAGCATAGGCTAAGGTGTTCCAATACACATTAAACCAAACCAAACCAACCCAATCCAATTAAAACCGAGCCATGTCAAAAACCCAAAATACGAGAAATACCAAAATTCTACAAGTTGAGAAAAATAAAATACATGCCAAAATCCAGATACGAGTATAAATACAAAATACGGGAAATACGGGAAATGAGGGTGACAACTCTACCTACCTTAAAAGAATTCCGTCCTCAGAATTTAATCAAGGAGCTAGAGATTGTCACGACAAGTTATACTAAGCACATGCAAGCTACACTAAGCAGTTCAATCATACAATCATATAATGCAAGCAAGAAAGGAAAAACGTAAGGCATAAGAAAGACATTATACCTCACGAGCCAAACAGGTAGGGATATCGCGATCAGATGTCGTCCTCATGCTCCCACGTTGACTCACCTAGAGAGTGATGACCCCAAGCAACACAGACTAATTTAACAGTCTTGTTCTTGAGTGTCTTCTCCCTCCGGTCCAATATAGACACGGGCCTCTCCACATACGAAAGGTTGGTACCAACAACCAATTCTGAATGGTCTAGGATGTGGCTCGGGTCCGGAATATACCGTCGTAATTGGGACACATGGAATACATCGTGTACCTCACTTAGCGACGGCGGAAGAGCAAGACGATAGGATACATCTCCTACTCGCTCTAGAATATTGAACGGCCCTATATACCTAGGACTAAGCTTTCCCCATACGGCAAAGCGAATGACGTCGCGGTTAGGCGAGATCCTAAGGAATACATGGTCGCCGACAGTAAATTCTAAGGAACGCCGATGAGCATCGGCCCAATGGCGCTGGCGGTCCTGGACAACTCGGAGGTGATCTCTGACCTTCCTGACCACTTCAACCGTCTGGGAAATCAATTCGGGTCCGAGCATCTGCCTCTCCCCGACATCATCCCATGCTAGCGGGGATCTGCACTTCCTGCCATAAAGAGCCTCGAAGGGTGCCATCTGGATACTGGCCTGATAACTGTTGTTGTACGAGAATTCCACCAGGTGCAGATGATTCTCCCATGAACCATCGAAGTCAAGGGTACAAGATCTCAACATATCTTCAAGAGTCTGGATAGTGCGCTCTGACTGACCATCCGTCTGCGGGTGATAAGCTGAGCTGAACTGAAGGCGAGTCCCCAAACTCTTCTGTAAGCTGTGCCAAAAGTGTGATGTGAATCTTGAATCCCTGTCCGAGGTGATGCTGACTGGCACACCGTGAAGCCTGACGATCTGCCTGAGATACATCTCTGCTAGCTGCGCCATCGACTGTCCAACTCTGAATAGGAGAAAGTGTGCCACCTTGGTAAGCCTGTCCACAATTACCCAAATAGCATCTCTGTCGGCCGGAGATCTGGGCAATCCGGTCACGAAATCCATGGTTATATGTTCCCATTTCCATTCTGGGATCGGTAAGGGTTGAAGAAGTCCAGCGGACCTCTGATGTTCAGCTTTAACCTGTTGGCAAACCAAACACCGAGAGACAAACCGGGCTATCTCCCTCTTTATGCCATTCCACCAGAAATGCTGACGAATATCACGGTACATCTTCGTACCACCCGGATGAATAGAATATTGTGATCTGTGGGCTTCTGTCATGACTTCCTGTCTGATATCTCCACTGGGTACACAAAGACAAGTGCCGTACCGAAGTGTACCGTCTTTATGGATACATAACTCTGGCCTCCTTCCTGCTTCATACTCTGCTCTAAGTCGCTGGTTCTTGGAATCTGTTGACTGCGCCGCCCGGATTCTCTCAACTATGCTGGACTGAACCTGAAGACTGGCCATCAATGCCACGCTGGTTGGAAGAACCACTTCAACTCCCATCTTCTGAAGATCTGCCAATAATTCTGGTTGCGCCGTCAGGAAATAAACTCCGGCTCTCCTGCTCAATGCATCTGCTACAACGTTGGCCTTCCCGGAATGATACTGCAAATCCACCTCATAGTCCACCAGTAGCTCGAGCCATCTTCTCTGTCGCATATTAAGGTCCTTCTGGGTGAAAACATACTTCAGGCTCTTATGATCAGTAAAGATCTCTACTCTATCTCCGTACAAGTAGTGTCTCCACAACTTCAAAGCAAACACTACCGCTGCCAATTCCAAGTCGTGGGTCGGGTAATTCTTCTCATGATCACGTAGTTGACGTGACGTATAAGATATTACCTTCCCATGCTGTATCAAGACACACCCCAATCCTCTGCCTGAAGCGTCGCAATAAACCGTGAATCCTCCGGTCCCATCTGGAAGGGTGAGAATGTGAGCCATTATCAAACCTTACTTCAACTTCTCAAATGATTCCTGACACTCTGCTGTCCAAACAAACGGCACATCCTTACGGGTCAACTGGGTCATCGGTGCTGAAATCCTTATGAAATCTGAAACGAACCGCCGGTAGTAGCCGGCCAATCCAAGGAAGCTGCGAACCTCTGCCACTGAGCTGGGTACCGGCCATGACTCGATAGCCACAATCTTCTGGGGATCCACTTCCACTCCTCCTCGGGTAATGATGTAACCCAAGTACGAAATGCGATCGAGCCAGAACTCGCATTTACTGAACTTGGCGTACAACTGATGCTCCCTAAGCGTCTGGAGGACGACTCTGAGATGCTGCTCATGCTCTGCTTCACCCTTGCTGTAGACCAGGATGTCATCTAGGAACACGATCACAAATTGATCCAAGTAAGGCATGAAAATACGATTCATGAGGTCCATGAATACGGCCGGCGCATTGGTCGCTCCAAAGGGCATAACAAGGAACTCCCAATGTCTATACCTCGATGAATGCTGTCTTCGGGATGTCCTGCTCTCTGACTCTGATCTGGTGGTATCCCGACCGCAAGTCGATCTTCGAGAACACTGAAGCCCCTCTGAGCTGATCAAACAAGTCATCTATCCTCGGAAGAGGGTATCTGTTCTTGATTGTCACCGAATTCAAGGTACGATAATCAACACATAGCCTGGACGTACCATCCTTCTTTTTCACAAGAAGCATCGGGGCTCCCCAAGGCGATCCACTTGCACGGATGAATCCCTTGGTCCTCAGTTCTTCAATCATCTTGTACAAAATTTCCAACTCTGAAGGCGCCATCCTGTAGACTCGCTCTGATACTGGTGCTGTCCCGGGAATCAAGTCTATAGTGAACTCAATCTCCCGCTCTGGCGGCATCCCTGGAAGCTCCTCTGGAAAGACATCTGGAAACTCTTCAACTATCCGGGGTAACTGCACTGCTGCTACTGCCATCCGCAATGCTGGAGAAGATGGCTCTACTGCGCCTCTGAAAAACGAAAACTCTGGCTCGCCGGGGATACTAAAGACAACTCTGCCAATATGGCAGTCTATCCTAGCATACTGGTTCCTCAACCAATCCATGCCTAGGACTACATCATAGTCTGCCATAGGAAACTCTATGAATCTAGCGGGGAACTCCCTACCGCTAACTACGACCCGACACGAGGAAAACACTCGATCTACTCCCACAAGGCCATTACCAGTAAGTATATTGAGCCTCACTGATAATGACTCGGGCTCCAATCCTATCCGTATCGCAAATCGTGCAGACATAAATGAATGCGATGCACCAGAATTAAATAATATAGACGTTGGAGAGGAGTTGACGAGAATAGTACCTGCCACAACCTCACCTGGTGCAACTTCTTCTTCCATAGCCATCATCATGGCCTGACCTTGTCCTCTGGCTGCTGGTCTCCTCTGCTGGAAATCTCTCTGCCTATTCTGGATCTGAGCTTGGGCTTGTGCATACTGCTGGGGGTGTTGTTGCTGGAATGCCTGAGACTGAGGCGGCAAGGGCCTCGAAGACTGATACTGCTGCTGCTGAACTGGTGCTGGGGCCGGTCCTCTCACCGAAGAACTAGAAGGGTTGGATGCTGATGAACCACCCCTATTCGGGCAAGCCCCTATCCTATGATCTGCTGCTCCACAAGCCAGGCACAATCCCTGTGCCCTGCGACAGTCTGCCACCACATGCCCTGGCTTCCTGCAATGAGAACATTCCATCGCAGAAGTCTGCTTCTGCCTCTGCTGCTGCGGGTACGTCGGGGTCGAATGCTGAACAGACGTTACTGAGGCCGCCCGCCTCGGAGTTCCAATAGTCAATCCCCTAGCTGCCGGGGCTGGAGCTGATGATTGGTACATCTGACTGTGGGACCGCTTCCTACCTCCGGTCCTATCCACGATCCTCTGGGAGGTATATTCATGCCTCCTAGCTGCTCTCAAAACTGCATCGAACGTCTGGTGCTCGAACTGTTCTACTGCCAACAAGATCTCCAAATGCAGCCCCTGCTGGAACCGCTGGGCCCTATCAAACTCGGTCGCCACCAAAATGGGGGCAAACCTACTGAGTTTAGAAAACTCCGATGCATAACTGTCGACTGTTCTGCCTCCTTGCTTCAAGTTGGTAAATCTGGTCTGCAGGTCGTACCGAGCCACATCATCAAAGTACTTCGTCTAGAATCTTTCTCTAAATACTGCCCAAGCAATGGGTGCCACTAATCCTATGGCTTGCGCTGCCCACCAACTGCGAGCCAAGTCCAACAACTGCAGGCGTACCACCGCCACCTTCTCATTCTCAGGTGTCCTAGCTGCTTCCAGAATCACCTCGGTATCCTGAAGCCATGCATCCGCGGCAATCGCATCCTCGCTGCCGTCGAAGAAAGGAGGGTTCAATCGCTTGAAGCTGTTTGCTGCCGGGTTCCCTGGATGACCGCCTCTAGCCAAAGCATCTTGAACTGTCTGGTGCATGGCGTCGCTTCGACGATCCTGGGAAGCTATCAAGGTTCTGATGAGGCCTACTAAGGTACCATCATCTGGCTCTGCGGGCTGGACGGGCCGAACTGGTGACTCTTCTCCAGTAGGCACAACTCTGGAGGCTACCTCGGAATGCTGGGCTTGGTCTCCGGGTTGCTGCTGATCCGCAGAAAATGCTCTACCTCGTTGACCGGTAGGACCAGGTACAATGCCGCTGAAGAAGACGACACAGGGAACAATAAGGAAAGGACCAGGACAGATCAATGATATAAGCATGTAATCAGGGCAAGAATTTTAGGGATTTAAAAATACGGGCGGAGATCAAGGGCGAATACTGATTGAGACATCTATTCGGTAAACCCCCACATTTCTTGATTGACAAGACCTGCATGGGCCACCACTTAAACCATGTCACGCCCCAGAACCAGAATACTGGAGAGCGGGGGCAGACATAGCCAGCTACGTATATTGAAATAGAAACCACCTCGATATACGGTCACGGCTGTCTAGATATATTTGGGTTTACTACAAGCCAACAGTCTCCTATGGTCATGAACAAGCCTAATGTCTCAATCACAAGCAAGTAAGTAAGGTCGCAAGATGTATGATAATTAAATATACAATAATAAGGCGTCCTAAATATTACATATTCAGCTGATCATGAAGCTAGTCGTTACAAAATGTTAGGACTAGCAAGAGTTTAGTCGTACATGATCAACCCTAGGATTTGTTAATCATGTTTACAGCCCGTAGGCAGACAGTAAGTAAAAGTGCATCGAGCTAACAGGTGCTCGTCGGCTAAACGCCTCAAAAGAATAGTTTTACAATAAAGTGGGCAAAGCAAAAAGAAAAACCCACTCTTGGCCCGGATTTCGTCTAGTTGTCACCATTGGGCTGGAAGCTTGGTAGATCCTCGGGAGCTGCTCTGAAATCTGGCCACACAAAACCAGCTGGGTCAACCCCAGAAAGAGCAAGTGCCACAAGGGGGCCACGAAATAAGAACAAAAGCCAGCAATCAGCACAAAAATCTAATATTAATACTAGAATTTATGAAAACATGCCAGGATGATATACGACGAGATAACCATGGAACTATTCCGATAGCTAGGTTACAACCCGTAAACCAAACAAGGACCGGGGTTGTAACCCTTTATCTGAACAGAACTTGGTTCTCCACCATTTATCGGCAAGATAATAATGCAAGAAATCAAGACAGGGAGCAATCTTGTACTGGATCAAGACATGGCTAAACTGGTTATACCTCATTCAATCAATCACGGCCAAGCATATACTACGGCTTACTACTTTAACTAACTAGGGTTATCACAGGCCTAATTACTAACAAGATGCAGTGAGATGATTCCACAGCCACAAGCCCTGCAGACCATCCAGGTTACCCAGGTCGAAAGTTAGGGGTTGAATTCAGGTGGGTACATCGCCCGGGAGAAAAATGTACCCTTAGGTGACTTAGAGGGTGCAACATGCGACGGTGTACTGGAAATGTGCCCTACTCGACGGCAGGCTACAGATCCCAAGAGCGCCCAGGTAACGGGATTGCCTGTAGCTGTGTCATCTCTTCATGACTACTGTGTTATTCTAGTTATTAACCTTAATCCATTTTAGTAGGTAACCCTGACCGTGGTACTCAAGAGTCCCATCCTAGACATGATGCAAGACAGGACAAGTGGATTTAACAAGCAAGCAAGAAAGAACTACCCACGGTGTCAAGGCAGGTCAAGTTAAGTAGCCGTCGCAACAACATTAAGTTATCAAGTCATGCTACAAGTCAGGAGTGCGCCGCCACGGGTCACTATCAAGTCACAAGGATTAATTACAAGTTACAAGTTATGTGTGCACCCCACTGGGTCATTAGCAAGGAGATCAGAGAATACCATTCACAGAAAATCCCGAAAACCGTACCAGTCATAAACAATTACTTAAAAATGTGTTAGGCCGTGTCGGGTCAAGATAGTCGTGTTGTGTTGAACAGATCTCAGGAAAACTCAATCCACAAACAAAGAAACCAAGTCGAGAAATAAAACCACTACTCCTAGAGCCAATAGGTTAAGCAAGGGGTTCAGGGTGCAGCGTACGCACAAGGGCACGCACAGCGTACGCACAAAAGCACGCACGCAGGAGAGCTAAAGTACGCACACAGGAAAGCTGCGTACGCACAAAAGTCACGCACGCAGGAGAGCTGCGTACGCGAAAAGTCACGCACGCAGGAGAGCTGCGTACGCAAAAAGTCACGCACGCAGGAGAGCTGCGTACGCAAAAAGTCACGCACGCAGGAGAGCTGCGTATGCAAAAAATCACGCACGCAAGAGCTGCGTACGCATAAAAATACGCACGCAAGAGCTGCGTACGCGTAAAAACACGCACGCAGGCGAAAGGATCTTCTTCTCCATGGCTGAGAAGAAGCTCTCATGGCTCCAAAACTTCAAAACATCACAACTTGGCCATCCGAACTCCAAATCCGGATTTCCAAAGTTCCAACCAGGGTGGAATTGAACTCTCTTCCACATGGAAACATCAAAACCCATAAAAATCCAACCTAAATAGATCAAAACTATTCAAAACCGAAAATAGGGAAAACTTAGATCTAGAACAATGGAGACTCCAAATCACAAAATGCTAAGTTCTAATGTTGATCACCATGTCCTAATCTAGCAAATGGACAAATAAAATAGGGTTCTCATGTGGTGGCAAGGTGCACTTGCCTATGGGTTGGTGTTGTGTAGAGGAAGGAGAAGAGTGTTGTGTAGAGGAAGGAGAAGAAGAAATTAATGGAGGTTTATGAGAAGAGAGAAAAAGTTGGTGGAGTTTTAAAGAGGGTGGGATGTGGTGTGTTGAGGGTGGAGCATAGGCTAAGGTGTTCCAATACACATTAAACCAAACCAAACCAACCCAATCCAATTAAAACCGAGCCATGTCAAAAACCCAAAATACGAGAAATACCAAAATTCCACAAGTTGAGAAAAATAAAATATATGCCAAAATCCAGATACGAGTATAAATACGAAATACGAGAAATACGGGAAATGAGGGTGACAGTTCGGCTCGGGGCGGAGCTTAGCTTGAACGTGCCGAGGCATGGAGTCCTTGGCGTTCAAGAGGAGCTACCTCATAGGCGTTCGGACTTGCGACATGGAGATGTTCGACCGAAGACTACTTGGTGGCTATAAAGAGGCATAATGTATGGAACAATGTAATCCTTTGTGAGCTAGAGAGATCATGAGCGTTGTAGCCAATTGGCATAATATGTTAGGCTATTCAGAGCCTTTGTAATCTTCAGTTTGTTATCAATAAAAGAGATTCTTTTGTTATACTTTGTTTCCTTCCGCTGCTTATGTTATCAGTTTGAGATAAACACTATGTGAATCTGTTATCTTGCCTTACACGAGCGCAAATCCAGGCTCGTGGGGCATCACGCCCCAGCGAGGACGATGATTCGGGTGAAATCTAGCGAGGACGAGCAATTTCCCGGATTGGGGTGTGACAAGTTGGTATCAGTGCGGTTCCATCCTCTGGACCGTGCATGAATTTCTTTGACCCTCAATTGCTTCGCTATCGAATTCAGTTGACTCTAAGTTGTTTTCGCAACCGCGTGGCTCATTGGATGTTCCATACAATAAGTCTATACTAAGTGAGTATGTCTGTGTCACGCCCCAGAACCATAATACTGGAGAGCGGGGGAATGACTCAGCCAGCTACGTATTACGGGTTGAAGAATACCGTATAATACGATCAATGCTATCTAACCAGACGAGGGGGTGCATACTACATGAAAGTCTTACTATGGTCACTTCACATCTATTGTCTCAATTATTCAAATAAGAAACAGAAATAGAGAACATGTAAGATAAAGCAGTAAGGCGTCCCAAACGCTCAGTTAAAATGTTCTTGATATCTGGCTTTACAAAACATAGCCAGATGGTATAGTAACATATACACAATTGTTATCAGCTGCAGTCTGACTTAATTACAATTATGTAAAAGTAAGTGCAAGACAATCCGACTAACATGTCGGTGCCAAACGGCTAAGTATGAAGTAAATGACAAAACGAGCGATGAAGTAAGGGACCCACTCGAGTCCTCCTGCGATCATTCCTCTAGTATTGACCATCTTGGAGGTAGAAGTAAGCTGGATCCTCGGGGACCGGCTCTAAATCTGGCCATACAAAACCAGAGAGGTTAGACCTCTAATAGCAAGTACCACAAGGAAGCACGATATGAAGGATTAAACCAGTAAGTAAGAGAATATAACAATAGATCTCTGCTTTCCACTAGGATTCACATAACATCACGATACTTCGAACCAATCTCCCAACCAAACAAGGACAGAAGTTGGCCCGTCATGTCCTGACATTCTGATCATCTCAGTTAGGCAACAGAGTGGGTACAGTACACAAACAAATCATCTTGAATGGCCAATCAACTCCTACGGCTTGCTATTGTGAGTCCCAAGTTATCCTGGAATTATGCAATTAGGGATTCCTCAGTTCTTACTATGTGCGAGCAAGGCTAGTCTATCCAGTCAATCAATTGCGCCAATCATGTAATTAGACGAGTCCCAGCGGGACGCCCGCCGTTAATATACCATGTACAATTTAATAATATAAGCAGATACCGTTCCCTGCCCGTGTGGCAGGTTTACAGTATCTGTGGGAACCAGTCGGCCCGTCGGGTACTACTAGTCCCAAGGGGGCTGCCATGTAAGAACTCGGGGAGCCATTCTCTCCATGCAATCATTATTTTATTTAACTTAATAGTCTCTACGTTGAGTGAAATCCCATGCCGTGGATCATGGTCATTCAAATGAGTACTTCCGTACGGGGTACGATATGCGCAACTCTACAACGATACCCGTATGGCTAGGTTGTAGGTCTTACATAGCGTAATACAACAATCAATTCTAACCACGGAGTAATCATGCCTTGACCATAAAGTACACATGCTGCCTTTGTAGAAAAATAATTAAATAAGTAAATAAATAGATTGAAGCCTGCATGTGCCTGTACGTCAATATTCGGGATCAGCTAGTCGATTTCAATAGTTCATTACATGAACGTGTCTCATTCATTCAATTCAATAAGACGACTAGCCAGTCTCTTAGTTCCAACTAGGAATGCATGATCAATTTTTAGTCAAGATAACCATCGTCATCAATGGTGACAAGGCATGAAAGTCAATTAGTATTAAATGGGGTCGAGTCTATAACTCTCAGGGTTAAGTTCCAGTCTTACTGGGCATCCATAAACCAATCAAGACACAAGGCACGTTCTACACAACCATATGTATTAAAAATATTAACATGCTAAAATTATCGAGTTCATGCAAAAAGCATAAGGATATAATATGAGAACTATCATGCCACCATTGAATGAATAAATTATAGAACAAATAGAAACACCCAGGTCAGGAAGTCACGCCAACAAGTCTATGCTAAGACCAACAAGTCATACCAAGTCTAGTAGGTAGGAGTGAGCGTATAAACAGCATGAGCGTGAAAAGTGGTTCACGTTGGCACGCACAGCGTGAGCGTGAAGGAAAATTCACGTACGTACAGCGTGAGCGTGAAAAAGTGAGCGTGGAAAATGAGCGTGGAAAATGAGCGTAAAAAGTGAGCGTGGAAAGTGAGCGTGAAAAGTGAGCGTGGAAAATGAGCGTGGAAAATGAGCGTGAAAAGTGACAAGAAATCCACGCACGTACGCAAAGACGTGTGCGTAACTAAAATGTCACGCTGACACGCAAGAACGTGTGCGTGACTAAAAATTCACGCACGCACGTAAGAACGTGTGCGTGACTAAAAATTCACGCACTCATGTAAGAACGTGTGCGTGACTAAAAATTCACGCACTCATGTAAGAACGTGAGCGTGACTCAAAATTCACGCAGACACGTAAAGACGTGTGCGTGACTAAAATTTACGCAGACACGTAAAGACGTGTGCATGACTGAAAATTCACGCAGACACGTAAGAACGTGTGCGTGACTGAAAATTCACGCAGACACGTAAGAACGTGTGCGTGACTGAAAATTCACGCAGACACGTAAGAACGTGTGCGTGACTGAAAATTCACGCAGACACGTAAGAACGTGTGCGTGACTGAACCTTCGTTCCAAGCCAGAAATGAAGTTCCCATGGTTCAGAACCCATGGACAACCGAGAATACACGCCAGGTTGGGAGATCAAAACCCATGAACAACCGAGAATACAACAACTTAGATCTAGAAGAAACAAGCCAAAGAAATCAAAAATACTAAGTACTAAACTCTCTCAGGATCATGAGAGAAAGACAAATGAACCATAAAAATGGTTCTCCAAGCGGAAGCAAGATGTACTTGCCTGCTGTTGGTTGGTGGAAGAGAGTGGTGAGGAAGAAGAAGTAATGGTGAAGGAGAGTTATGAAGAGAGAGAAGGAGATGGGGGCTTAAATAGGAAGGGTGGTGGTAGGTGGGGTTTTGGTCCATGTGAACCGCCATGAACCCAAAAATAACCAGCCATGGCCGAACCACAATAAGACTAAAGCAGAGAAGTTAAAAGCAGGAAATAAAATGCAGATAATTAATTAACATAAAATTAAAGGAATTTAAATACATGATAATACATGATAAATACTAAATAAATATATATGAGTTGTACATGTATAAAAATATGCATTCTGGGAACGGGGAGTGATATCTCTACCCACCTTAGAAAAATTCCGTCCTCGGAATTTCAAATCCAAGCAGGTAGAAATATCGGAGCTAAACTAATACAAGCAATTCTAGTGAGCAAGCAATCATTTTTACCATATCAAAGCAAGTACTATATATGTAAATTCATCATTCTACGATATCAAGTAGCTCTACCCATAAGGTGATAAGCATGAAGAATCAGGACAATCAAGGTATACAGAAAGAGATATACCTTGTGAGTCAAACATGTGTGGATACCGTGATCGGATATCATCCTCACGTTCCCACGTTGACTCTCCCAAGGAGTGATGACCCCAAGCAACACGGACAAGACTAATTGTTCGGTTCTTGAGTATCTTCTCTCTTCGGTCCAAAATGGACACAGGCTGTTCCTCGTAAGACAGGTTGGTACCAACAACCAGCTCAGAATGATCGAGGATATGGCTTGGGTCCGATACATACCTACGTAATTGAGATACGTGAAACACGTCATGCACCTCTCGTAACGAAGATAGGAGGGATAAACGATAAGCAACATCGCCTATCCGATCAAGGATAACAAATGGGCCCACGTACCGCGGACTCAATTTCCCGCGAACGCCAAATCTAATGACCCCATGAGTAGGTGAGATCCGCAAGAATACGTGGTCCCCAACAGAGAACTCTAACGGCCTACGATGCTGGTCCGTCCAATGACGATGCCGATCCTGCGTAACTCGAAGCCGCTCTCTAATTCCCTTAACCACTTCAACCGTCTGAACAATCATTTCTGGGCCTAACATCTTCCTCTTCCCGATATCATCCCATGCAAGCGGCGACCTGCACTTCTTACCATATAGTGCTTCGAATGGCGCTATCTGGATACTGGCTTGATAACTATTATTGTATGAGAACTCGACTAAGTGCAGGTGACTCTCCCAAGACCCTCCAAAATCTAGAGTGCAAGCTCGTAACATGTCTTCTAAAGTCTGAATCGTTCTTTCTGATTGCCCATCCGTCTGCGGATGGTAAGCCGTGCTAAATCTTAACTTGGTACCCAGACTATGATGTAAGCTCTTCCAGAAATGTGATGTAAAACGGATATCTCGATCCGACATAATACTGACAGGGACTCCATGCTGCCTGACTATCTGTTGCATATACAACTCTGCCAACTTTTCTGTAGATTTCCCTACTCTGAAAGGAAGAAAATGTGCTACCTTCGTAAGTCGGTCTACTATTACCCAAATAGCGTCCTTACCACTTGGTGATCTCGGTAAATCGGTCACAAAGTCTATTGTAATATGCTCCCATTTCCATTTCGAAATAGGAAGCGGTTACAATAACCCAGCTGGCCTCTGCTGTTCTGCCTTCATTTGCTGACATACCAAGCAACGGGAAACAAATCTAGCTATCTCCCTCTTCATCCCGTTCCACCAGAAATGCTGTTTGATATCTTGGTACATCTTGGTCCCTCCAGGGTGAATAGAATACTGAGAACTGTGAGATTCTGCCATAACCTCCTGTCTGATATCTCCACTAGGCACACATAGACGTGATCCAAACCTAAGTGTACCATCTTCATGAATTCTCATCTCCTTTCTGAGTCCTGACTCACATTCTGCCCTAAGCTTCTGAATCCTTGGGTCTTGTGCCTGAGCTGCCTTGATCCTGCCTACCAAGTCGGATTGAACTTGCAGACTTGTTAGAACTCCTACATTACTAGGAAGTATAACTTCGATGCCCATCTCCTGAAGGTCTTCTAAGATATGCCTCTGTGTTGTCAACATAAATGCGTCGCCTCTCCTGCTAAGAGCGTCTGCTACTACATTAGCCTTGCCTGGATGATACTGAAGCTCCACGTCATAATCCTTAATCAACTCCAACCATCTTCTCTGCCTCATGTTTAGTTTCTTCTGAGTAAAGATGTACTTCAGACTTTTATGGTCTGTGTACATTAATTTCCACTCGGTCACCATATAAGTAATGCCTCCATAGCTTCAGAGCAAACACTACTGCCGCTAATTCCAAATCATGAGTTGGGTAATTCTTCTCGTGGTCCCGAAGCTGCCTAGATGCATATGCTATCACCTTCCCATGTTGCATAAGGACACATCCAAGTCCTTTACCTGACGCATCACAATATACTGTAAAACCTCCGGGTCCAACTGGTAATGTAAGAATAGGTGCTGATATCAATTTCTGCTTCAATGTCTCGAATAATGCCTGACATTCTGCCGACCAAACGAATGGTACATCCTTCCGGGTCAAGCGGGTCATGGGTGCTGAAAGCTTTGCAAAGTCTGACACAAACCTTCTGTAATATTCTGCCAATCCCAAGAAGCTTCGCTCATCTGCTACGGTCTTGGGTACTGGCCAACTTTCTACTGCTTCTATCTTTTTGGAATCTACTGCTACTCCAGCTCCTGATATGATGTGACCCAAAAATGAAATATGATCCGACCAAAACTCATACTTGTTGAGCTTGGCATACAACCGGTTCTCTCTCAGAACCTGTAACACTTTCCTGAGGTGGTCTTCATGCTCCTCTTCACTAGCAGAGTATACGAGAATGTCGTCAAGAAACACAACGACAAACTGGTCTAAGTATGGCATAAAGATGCGATTCATCAAATCTATGAATATTGCTGGAACATTGGTCAAACCAAACGGTATTACTAAGAATTCATAATGCCCATACTTCGACCTGAATGCTGTCTTGGAAATATCTTCCTTCCGAACCCTCACCTGATGGTACCCTGAACGAAGATCTATCTTGGAGAAAACTCTAGCTTTGTTCAACTGATCAAATAAGTCGTCGATCCTGGGTAATGGGTACTTGTTCTTCACTGTTGCCGCGTTAAGCTTCCTGTAGTCAATGCACAATCTGGATGACCCATCCTTCTTTTCCATAAGTACCACTGGTGCTGCCCATGGTGACACGCTAGCTTAGATGAACTTCTTCTCCTTCAGTTCCTCTATGTGCTGATATACCTTGGCCTGCTCTGAATCCGCCATTCTGTAAACTCGATCTGATATCGGTTTAGTTCCTGGCGCCAATTCTATACTGAACTCAATATCCCTAACCGGTGGTAGACCTGGAAGTTCTTCAGGAAATACGTCTAGAAATTCTTCAACTACCTTCGGAATCTGAACTTCTTCCATTGCCGTTATTACTCCCTGCTCTTGTTGAGTTGCCTCTGATTTGACTAAGGTGAACTGCTTCATGCCTGAAATATCAAAAGATACACTCCCTCTACGACAATCTATTGTCGCATGACTGTCTTTCAGCCAGTCCATGCCTAAGATAACGTTGAAATTTCTAACAGGAAATTCTATCAACCGGGCGGGTAAGGAATGCCCGCAAACTACAACGCTACATGCTAAAATAACTCTACTAACTCCTACGAGCCCATTACCAGTGAGTATATTCAACCTCCCTGGCAATGCCTCAAACTCCATTCCTAGTCGTGTCGCAAATTGTGCAGATATAAATGAATGGGATGCTCCCGAATCAAACAATGCTACTGCGGGATATGAGGCGACGAGAATGTTACCTGCCACAACATCTCCTGATGCCAATGCCTCCTCCAAGGACAAAGTGAATGCTTGCCCTCGACCTCCTTGCTGGTTTCCATGCTGCGGTCTAGCCTGATGCTATTGCTGGCCCCTTCCTTGATGATGCTGGGGTGGTCTATGCTGGTGCTGCTGCATCGGCGGCCCCTGCTGCCGAAACATCTGAGCCTGCGGCATAAACGGATGCTGTGCCAACGGCCTTACTGCCACCGCTGGTCCTCGATACTGGCCTGCCCCTGGTGCTGGCAGAGCAGGAAACTGTTGCCCTGGTCCTCCTGACCTCGAATTCATGGGACATGTGGTAACCCGATGGTCTAGATTTCTACATATCAGACACAGTCCATTCAATATCCGACACACATCTCTAGTGTGCCCCATCTTCCCATAATAAGTACAGCCCGCCGGGGGTTGCTGGTTCTTCCTCTGTTGCTGTTGCTGTTGCTGCTGCTGGGTGGTGGTGCTGGTCCTCGTATTGCCACATCGTGGATACGAATACCAGTGGATGGTGCTGTTGTTCGGGGCGCTGCTCCCCCTCCTCCTTCAATCTGACTGTGGAATCTCTTCTGACCCCCAGTTCTCACCGTAAGCCTCTGAATGGTGATCTCATGCCTTCGAGTTGCCGTCAATACTTCGTCAAAAGTTTGGTAATTGTGCCCCTCTATCAATTGCAAGAGTTCAAGATGAAACCCTTGCTGGAACCTCATGGCCCTCTGGCTCTCTGTTGCTACCATCTATGGGGCGAATCTACTCAATCTGCAGAACTCCGCTGCATAAGCATCTACAGTCTTGCCGGCCTGTCTGAGGTTGATAAACTTCTGTTGTAGCTCAAACTGTGCCACAACTCCATAGTACTTGGTCTTGAATCTTGCAGTAAAATCATCCCAAGCCACAGGACGTCTGATGCCCACTTCCTCTGATTCCCACCAATCACATACGAGATCCTGAAGTAACAACTTCACTAGATCCATACGTTCTTCTGCCGGTACCTTAGCTGCTGTCAGAATAGCCTCAATATCCTTAAGCCATGCATCTGCTGAGATGGCATCCTCCGTGCCCTCAAAATGGCGGGGGTTGTACTTACAAAACCTAGCTGATGCTCCTGAATCAGTCCTCACTCCTCTTTCCAAAGCCGTCTGCAATCCTTGGTTGAGCAACACATTCTGCTCTTGTAGATGAGTATGCATGCGCTGCTGGGCCAACATCTGATGTTGCTGAGCAGCCATCATTCCTCTCACGATCTCCAGAAGGGCTGGTGTGTCCACTTGGGTAGGTGGAACTGTTGGTGGTGGTGGAACATCCGGATACTGCGATCCAGCTGCTGCTTCCACTATCACTTCTTCTTGGATAGTCTCCTGAGGTGAGACTGGCCCTTGTTGCTGACCAACCTGGTCAGGTTGCCCATGTTGCCCTTATTGTTGCTGTCCAGCTCTGACCGATGCGGACGAAGTGCCCCTAAGAAAAGGGACAAGAGAACAATCAAACAACCGGACATGAAGGATCAATGAAGCCAAAGGATACCGGAATGTCAAGCAAGGGTTGAGAATAACGAATCATGAGATCAAGGAGGGACACGTGTGATTGAGACATCCTATAAATCAAAACACCCCACAAGTCTGAAATCAGACCTGCATGGGCCACCACTAAAACCTTGTCACGCCCCAGAACCAGAATACTGGAGAGCGGGGGAATGACTCAGCCAGCTACGTATTACGGGTAGAAGAATATCGTAGAATACGATCAATACTGTCTAACCAGACGAGGGGGTACATACTACATGAAAGTCTTACTGTGGTCACTTCACATCTATTGTCTCAATAATTCAAATAAGAAACAGAAATAGAGAACATGTAAGATAAAGCAGTAAGGCATCCCAAACGCTCAGTCAAAATATTTTTGATATCTGGCTTTACAAAACATAGCCAGATGGTATAGTAACATATACACAATTGTTATCAGCTGCAGTCTGACTTAATTACAATTATGTAAAAGTAAGTGCAAGACAATCCGACTAACATGTCGGTGCCAAACGGCTAAGTATGAAGTAAATGATAAAACGAGCGGTGAAGTAAGGGACCCACTCGAGTCCTCCTGCGATCATTTCTCT
Source organism: Iris pallida (assembly GCA_029216955.1). Taxonomy (NCBI): domain Eukaryota; kingdom Viridiplantae; phylum Streptophyta; class Magnoliopsida; order Asparagales; family Iridaceae; genus Iris; species Iris pallida. Next base: position 25,397,432 of record JANAVB010011399.1, read on the forward strand.
AGTATTGACCATCTTGGAGGTAGAAGTAAGCTGGATCCTCGGGAACCGGCTCTAAATCTGGCCATACAAAACCAGAGAGGTTAGACCTCTAATAGCAAGTACCACAAGGAAGCACGATATGAAGGATTAAACCAGTAAGTAAGAGAATATAATAATAGATCTCTGCTTTCCACTAGGATTCACATAACATCACGACACTTCGAACCAATCTCCCAACCAAACAAGGACAGAAGTTGGCCCATCATGTCCTGACATTCTGATCATCTCAGTTAGGCAACAGAATAGGTACAGTACACAAACAAATCATCTTGAACGGCCAATCAACTCCTACGACTTGCTATTGTGAGTCCCAAGTTATCCTGGAATTATGCAATTAGGGATTCCTCAGTTCTTACTATGTGCGAGCAAGGCTAGTCTATCCAGTCAATCAATTGTGCCAATCATGTAATTAGACGAGTCCCAGCGGGACGCCCGCCGTTAGTATACCATGTACAATTTAATAATATAAGCAGATACCGTTTCCTGCCCGTGTGGCAGGTTTACAGTATCTGTGAGAACCAGCCGGCCCGTCGGGTACTACTAGTCCCAAGAGGGCTGCCATGTAAGAACTCGGGGATCCATTCTCTCCATGCAATCATTATTTTATTTAACTTAATAGTCTCTACGTTGAGTGAAATCCTATGTCGTGGATCATGGTCATTCAAATGAGTACTTTTGTACGGGGTACGATATGCGCAACTCTACAACGATACCCGTGCGGCTAGGTTGTAGGTCTTACATAGCGTAATACAACAATCAATTCTAACCACGGAGTAATCATGCCTTGACCATAAAGTACACATGCTGCCTTTGTAGAAAAATAATTAAATAAATAAATAAATAGATTGAAGCCTGCATGTGCCTGTACGTCAATATTCGGGATCAGCCAGTCGATTTCAATAGTTCATTACATGAACGTGTCTCATTCATTCAATTCAATAAGACGACTAGCCAGTCTCTTAGTTCCAACTAGGAACGCATGATCAATTTTTAGTCAAGATAACCATCGTCATCAATGGTGACAAGGCATGAAAGTCAATTAGTATTAAATGGGGTCGAGTCTATAACTCTCAGGGTTAAGTTCCAGTCTTACTGGGCATCCATAAACCAATCAAGACACAAGGCACGTTCTACACAACCATATGTATTAAAAATATTAACATGCTAAAATTATCGAGTTCATGCAAAAAGCATAAGGATATAATAGGAGAACTATCATGCCACCATTGAATGAATAAATTATAGAACAAATAGAAACACCCAGGTCAGGAAGTCACGCCAACAAGTCTATGCTAAGACCAACAAGTCACGCCAAGTCTAGTAGGCAGGAGTGAGCGTATAAACAGCATGAGCGTGAAAAGTGGTTCACGTTGGCATGCACAGCGTGAGCGTGAAGGGAAATTCACGCACCCACAGCGTGAGCGTAAAAAAGTGAGCATGGAAAATAAGCGTAGAAAATGAGCGTGAAAAGTGAGCGTGGAAAGTGAGCGTGAAAAGTGAGCGTGGAAAATGAGCGTGGAAAATGAGCGTGAAAAGTGACAAGAAATCCACGCACGCACGCAAAGACGTGTGCGTAACTAAAATGTCACGCTGACACGCAAGAACGTGTGCGTGACTAAAAATTCACGCACGTACGTAAGAACGTGTGCGTGACTAAAAATTCACGCACTCACGTAAGAACGTGTGCGTGACTAAAAATTCACGCACTCATGTAAGAACGTGAGCGTGACTCAAAATTCACGCAGACACGTAAAGACGTGTGCGTGACTAAAATTCACGCAGACACGTAAAGACGTGTGCATGACTGAAAATTCACGTAGATACGTAAGAACGTCTGCGTGACTGAAAATTCACGCAGACACGTAAGAACGTGTGTGTGACTGAAAATTCACGTAGACACGTAAGAACGTGTGCGTGACTGAAAATTCACGTAGACACGTAAGAACGTTTACGTGACTAAACCTTCGTTCCAAGCCAGAAATGAAGTTCCCATGGTTCAGAACCCATGGACAACCGAGAATACATGCCAGGTTGGGAGATCAAAACCCGTGAACAACCGAGAATACAACAACTTAGATCTAGAAGAAACAAGCCAAAAAAATCAAAAATACTAAGTACTAAACTCTCTCAGGATCATGAGAGGAAGACAAATGAACCATAAAAATGGTTCTCCAAGCGGAAGCAAGAAGCAATATGTACTTGCCTGCTGTTGGTTGGTGGAAGAGAGTGGTGAGGAAGAAGAAGAAGTAATGGTGAAGGAGAGTTATGAAGAGAGAGAAGGAGATGGGGGCTTAAATAGGAAGGGTGGTGGTAGGTGGGGTTTCGGTCCATGTGAACTGCCATGAACCCAAAAATAACCAGCCATGGCCGAACCACAATAAGACTAAAGCAGAGAAGTTAAAAGCAGGAAATAAAATGCAGATAATTAATTAACATGAAATTAAAAGAATTTAAATACAGGATAATACATGATAAATACTAAATAAATATATATGAGTTGTACATGTATAAAAATATGCATTTTAGGAACGGGAAGTGACAGTCTGCCACAAGTACGTCATGACTATCATGCTATCTCCGGATTCTATCGGAGAGTGTTGGTTGCACGAAGTGCAACAGGTTATGAGATTATGGTCTTTCGAAGTACAAGAAAGTTGTGAGTCGTTGATTGCACGAAGTGCAACGAATATGGTGATGTTGGTTACATGAAGTGCAATGATATACGTATTGTTGATCGCACGAAGTGCGAGGTGTTATGTGTTGTCGGTCGCATGAAGTATGAAGAGATACGTGTTGTCGGTTGCACGAAGTGCAATGAGTCGATATATGAGGCGATACGTGTTATGTGGCTATGCGAATGGTTATGTGTTGTCGGTTGCACGGAGTGCAGCAAGTCATGAATCGTTCGTTGCATCGATGCAATGAGTCGGCATGGTAGGATACGTGTTGTATGGCTATGCGGATGGATAACGACATGTTAAACGAGATTGAGTAAAGACCTTAAGTATCGAGAGTAAATTATTGCACGGGTTGCAACGAGTGAGATCGGAAAATTGCGGATGCGATAGTAACGAGTCGAGTTGGTCGCTAAGTCTAGTTTGTGTAGGCGAACATTTATATTGGCCGAATGTCGCGTTGAGCTTTGAATAAGCGAATGTTGCGGGTGTGATCGATATGATCTCCAAAGTATGGTTAGATTGAATGTATGTCGAACTTGAGCGAACGATAGGGCATGTTGGTTCAGTTGTTGTGCCAACTCGAGTAAGCAAACGCTAGAGCGGGGATCGAAAAGATCGCCATACGGGATAGTTGATTCAGAAATAGATGTCGGACCTATACGAAATGTGATGTCGAGTAATGACTCGATTTCGAGTAGTATATGCAATACCACTTGTGCGATCAGTGCAGTGAAGCATCGTATCGATAATGATAGGCTCGATTTCTGAGTGGTATATGCAATACCACTTAGCGATAGTTATGTTAAGCCGCTTGGTGACTTGCAATAGATCGCATCGAGACTATTGTATCGGTTATGATAGGTTTGTCCGCAACGGATGGAATAATGACAAGACTCGAGTGAGAATGACTCGAATGAAGTCGATGTAAGTATGCCTTGATGAATTGAGTTGAACGATTATGCGCGAGTCGTATGCATAGATAATACGTCGGACGAAGATTCGTTAGCGAAGGAATGTTACGTTGAGAAAATAGTCGACCGGGTCGAATGTACGTGAGTTAGTACGAAGACTTGTTCGGAACGTGTTGAGTAGGTACGAAGAAATCGTACGAACGAATTTGAGTTAGCGCGAGGAGTCGGTAGCACGACTTTGGAAGTGCGAGTTAGGAATATGAGAATGAATATGTGAATTGAAAATTGTGTCACGATTATGGTGGTTAGTTATAATGGAATGAATCTTGATGTGTGCAAGACTTGATTCGTATTCGAGTTCGGATGATAATAGTGATTGCAACGAATTAGAGCTTATAAGAAAGGAAGATGTTCAAGTTATGTATATCGACGATGGTATTGAGGCGTATCAAAGACGATATGTAATAACTCGGGGATACTCTGATCGAATGAACGAAAATTGTGTTGAGCATTGTTGTTGGATGAATAGAATGCAAGTTATGTTGTGGCAATTGGGACGATAACGGTAGGAGTGCTTCGGAGAATTTGAGAGTCGATGGATGTTACTCGGAAGAAAATGAAAGTCCCTGATTGTTTCAAGGATAACCACAATGTTGACATTCTTGTCTTATGCGAGTGCAACTCCAGCATCGCACATGCATCACGCCAAATTAGGGCGATCATTCCACGTGAGTGCTGGTATGGTGATTCATACAGCGGGGATGATTAAACTTACAAGGCATGGCAAATTGGATTCGACTTGTGGTTTGATGCGAAAGTTGTTCGAGGATGGTTTCGAGGAGTATGGAATGTGTCGAACTATGATCACGAATAGATAAACTCGGACTTGAGGTGAGTAAATATCATACGACTAGCAAAAATAGTCGACGGTAATGCATGAGTGATTCGAGTAGTAACGGCGCGCAAGCGCATGAGTCATTCGAGTAGCAAAGGCGCATCAGTTGTAAGGAAGTAGAGAAATTATGGATTGGTAAATTATGTCGAATTGGATAAAGTTCATAGGAATTGTCGGGAATTGATTTGGCTTCGCGATAGGATATAGCATGGTTCGTTGTAACTGTCCCTCGTTGATGATCTTCAATTATCGAGCGTAGTTTCGGGGCAGATGACCCTAGAAGACTTGACCGCCAAATCAAGTGAATATTGAAGTCCCATAGGATGACCCAATGAAGTCGCATAAAGATTTTGTCGAAGATGAGAAATGATGTAGTACATGTTGAAGATAAGTCTAAGTGAGTGAGTATCGTATTTCGAAAGTTAGCGAGTAGCCTTCGATTAGAATGATATGGTCAGAAAAGGAAAATTATGATCGATCGAATAAGTATGCAAATAGACTTGGTTGGTCGATGATCGAATAGATGTTGAGGAACATACTTAGCATAGGGATGTGGTAAGGCGATTGCAAGAATTCTGTAATACGCGAGAGCGACAGATAGTAGAATGACCCTAAGAGTTGTGTCGTAGATCAGTTTGAGTAATGGTTAGGCTATGTGTGTTGAGCGCGCTATCTATGTCACGAAATGAACTAGTCGGGATTGATTCGAGAATTGAGTAAAGGATTCGTACTCGGTCGAGAATAGGAGATGGGCATATCATAAGAGACCTTGGGTCAGAAAGATTGTTGCCTTTGAGCATCGTAGACTCAAGTGGACCTCTTGTGTTGGAGGAGATTAAGCATGATGTCTGGATAAGTTACCTAGCGGGGGTAGCCCCAGATGCGATGCGTAGGCAGTTCGAGAACGTAGGTCGTGTTGGGATAGTTGTGTGCGAGACTTAGTACGGATTGCAGGCAAAGGAATTTATGACATGTTGGACTTAGTCCATGTCGTAAGGCCAAATGTTATGAATGATTGGATGAAAGACTTGAGTTATGTGAGAGATAGAAAACAGTTGGGCGAATAGGCGTTGCGGAGAATTATTGCGATCGGATGCACAATGACTCAATGCAATGCGAGCGTTAGATGGCCAGCGAGAAACTTATGAGATCGAACTAATAGTTTCGAGTTAAGTTATGTGCAAATGTTGGAAGATGATCGCATGTTATGGAATAAACATACGCGGAGTATTTTGGAAATAGGCGCTAAGATTTGACTAAGTCGAGTACGGACTGATTGGTGCTTGAGGATTTAAGTTGAGCTTGTTAGTTGTCCCGATATCCTACAATTGAGCTTGGCTGAAATGCATATACTGGTGGAACGCCTAAAATATGTGTATGATCCAAACTAAGTTGTATGATTCCAACGATAGTAAGCACGAGATCGTGAAACGATCTAGCGAGACACTTGGATTTAATTGTTGGTTTCGATTCGACGACGAACCTTATTTTGAGTGGTATATTATGTAATGCCCCGCTCCATACGGTGCATTATGACAAGTTATTGACTCGAAGAGCTGCGTGGACCCGATGAAGTATCGATGCGAATCGATGCAAGAGTTACGTTGGCCAAAGGTAAGCCTTGAGTCGATTGGAATATATGAATCGAATCAATGCAAAGGATGAGTTCCGTTTGAGCAAGTGCTGATTTTAGTTGATCTGGTGTGCAGTCTATGCTTTTATGCTGGACAATAAGAAGTCGGCATTTTGCTTATTCAGTAAAGTGTTCGCGAAACCAAATCGTCGTCTTACAACGGAATGTGGCAAAGGCGCGATAGGCCGAATCAATCGAGTAGTTCAAAGGGATGGCTAAGTCCGAGAGTTAGCTATGCAACCAAGTTATGGAAATCGAGCCACATCAACTCGACAGAACGACAAGGCATATCGGCTTAAGGTGGGAGGGTTCTTGACTCTCTCTCCCTACTCCTTCACGTCTAATAAAATATATCCTTGTATGCGTGCGTAAGTTATCATTAAGTAAGCGAGCGTGGCTCGAACGGTTACGGGTCTAAGTATATGTTGAACATTAAGATAGAATATTGAACATTGAACAATTGAAGCGACGTGCATCAAGTGTACGGGTCGCGGTAGGGCATGATGATAGAACATTAAAAGACAATATCGAGAAGTGCATCACGTGCACGGCTCCGAAAACATTGAACGCTAGGTCTAGAGCATTGATTACAGCGTTAAGCGTGCCCTCGTGCACTTAAGCTACGAAAAGACTAAGTAACTATGGAACTAGGTTATGTGAATAACTTATGAAAGGAACGCGTTGAATAAAAATACGAGAAGTCTAAGCCGTTGGGCGTCGTGCATCAATACGGATGTGTTGGAGCATAATGCCGTCGGAACTTGAGATAGAGAGAGAACGGATTATGTTTACGGAACATGAATATGTTTATGGAGCATGAATATGTTTATGGAATGTAAGATTTGGTTGGAATGATATGACTTGTATGCTATGGCGCGTATTGCATGGTCAATGGAATCGGATGGCCCGTGCACGAGTGCGGCTTCCCTCGGACGGTTACAACCGGGGCACCGGGACCGTTCGGCCAAGGAAGGAATTATGTATGGTATTTATGGTGCACATCATTTGGACGGTTCGCGACCGGCCAGTGTTGTGATAAGCTATGGTATCAGTAAGTTTAGGATCCTTCGGATATTGGGCTCGCAACCCGTATCGAAGTGATCATAGACTTACACATAAGAGATGCCAAGTCCATTACGGTGCGAAATATCGTAACTTTCATATAGATAGGGCCGGTGGGCTGAGATTAGAGTTGGGTACAGGCGTCAGGCCTGCTATCTTATGCATATGGCTATGTTTATGGTTGGTTGCGTGAATAGTATGATTTCTTATGTTAAGTTCTAACCATTGCAGGCTAGACAAAAAGGGGACGGAGAGGAGCACGCACTATGTGTATATTCATATTATGGCTAACTGTATCTGCCGCAGGGACACGGTATCGGAGAGGAGCACGCACTAAGTTACTATGCATGAATATTTCCATGAAACTGATCCTAAAGCTAAATAGAAAGATCACAAATTAAGATGCATGTTTTACTAAATATATTTAGTGTTTGGTTTGGGTACGAGCGGGTCTTGATCAGTACGAAGCGAGGACGAAAGCACTAATCTCCTACTAGTTTATGTGCAGGTTCAGGTATGTTTGGCTCAGGACGGAGCTTAGCTTGGACGTGCCGATGCATGGAGTCCTTGGCGTTCAAGAGGAGCTACCTCATAGGCGTTCGGACTTGCGACATGGAGATGTTCGGCCGAAGACTACTTGGTGGCTATAAAGAGGCATAATGTATGGAATAATGTAATTCTTTGTGAGTTAGAGAGATCATGAGCGTTGTAGCCAATTGGCATAATATGTTGGGTTATTCAGAGCCTTTGTAATCTTCAGTTTGTTATCAATAAAAGAGATTCTTTTGTTATACTTTGTTTCCTTTCGCTGCTTATGTTATCAGTTTGAGATAAACACTATGTGAATCTGTTATCTTGTCTTGCACGAGCGCAACTCCAGGCTCGTGCGGCATCACGCCCCAGCGAAGACGATGATTCGGGTGAAATTTAGCGAGGACGAGCGATTTCCCGGATCGGGGCTTGACAGCTACCCTCTGACAGCCCCGCTCCGGCTCTCCTCCTTCCCTTCCTTGCTCCGACCAGTACTGTCGGCTCCCTTCCTCCCCTTTGGTGCTCCAGTTGCCCTCCGGCAGTCCCTCTCCGACTCTTCTCCTCCCCTCCACCACCGGCCCTCCTTCCCTCCGGTCGACCCCCCTCTTCGCTCAACCCTCCGTCTCGGTAAACCCTAACCCTATCTCTCTCTCTCTGTCGTAGCACAGACACTGATCACACAACACGATACACACAAACATGGCCTACACACACTGACAAGATACACACACTAACACAAACACGCACACACACTGACAAGGACATATTTGAGTTGGACACGGACAAGTTTGAGTTGTTAAAAAAGAAGCTATTGATTTGTGATTTTAGGGGGGTGTGCTATGTTAAATAGCTAAATAGAGTTGTACTGGTGTTTCATGTTGTATGTGGTGGTGGTGGTGGTGGTGTAAGAGTGACATGCATGGTATCGCAAAGAGAGAAAGTGGGTTATAAAAGAAGATTGGCTCTTAGTAGAAAAATGATTGGGGTTCAAATAATTTTATATGGAAATAGTAGGTTAGGTCATGATCAGCTAATGGTTGGGTAAGGTTAAAACACAAACTGTAGAGCTTTACAGGACGATAGAGTATTGGCCTAGAACTATAATAAAATATCTCATATACTTGAACTTTATTGTGAATCCTACCTTGGACCTTTGACGGTATCTTGGGTCCTGAAAGGGAGTACGGTCCTCTCTTATATCCTTGTCTAGTGCCTAGTTAATTATAAGATATTGCTTTATGTATCCATCTATTTAATGATTGAAATCGAGAAGATATTATTTTATTTATGCCCATCCCCATAGTTGACAAGATAATATATGGATCAATTACTCTTTTCTAATGTGCACTTCTACCTGTACAATTTTACTAAACGATTACCTATTTAACAAGTCATTGACAAAACTAATTTTGTAAGAATGAGAAAAACAAGTCTTCGTGCTAGAGAAAATGGTAATATTATCGTACAAGTTGGTGTTTTAGGAAGACAAAATTAATTCAATATTATTTTTGTTGATAAATATAGTTTTTCTTCTTAAATTTATGCAACTTTTGTTGTGTATATCCTTAGATTATTGATATGCCACTGAAGTTCTACAAAATTAAGAAGAAAACTACATTTACCACCACAACTTTTGTTTTAGGAAGTCCAAGGACATAAAGCCGTGCTCTGATACTATTATGTCACGCCCCGGTCCCGTATGACTGATCATCCTCGCTAAGGCGTGATGTCGCGTGAGCCTAGATTGCACTCACGCAAGACAGGTTCCATAACGGCCGATTATAGGCTAAGCGACGAGGTCGTCTCACAGAAGTCCCAAGCAGAAATATTGAATAACAGTAGCAAAAATTTAAAGCAAAATACAAGTCATTGAAACTGCTCTTTATTGATATTGAAACAAAGATTACGTACAATGTGGCGCGAGGCCAAGATTATAATCACTCAAGCTCACTCTTTTCACAATTATAAGTCACTCTGCTCTCTCTCATCTCTCAATATAATTTGAGTAGTCCAACGGATGCTTCGGATAGGCTATGTCCATACATTATGTCATGTATAAGTTCTGACTCCATGCGGCTGCATGCCTCGAAGCACCAAGGAACTCCGTGCCTCGACTCATCCAAGCGAGCTCCGCGCCAACGAGCTTCTACCTGTGCCTGCACATAAATACTGTGTGGGTGTCTGTACTCAACTATACTGGTGAAGTGAGCTCCACGCCTACCCATACAAAACTAACACATTTCTTTACTTTGTGTAACATAATCCCTTTATGATTGTCTATATATTCTTGCCTTAGGATCGATTTTAGGACATAGACGCCTGGCCTATTTGTGTCTCTAAACCATCATCGTACTATCGCACCGATAACTTTCTTATCCTTGCCTCTAGACCATTCTCGTGCTTACAACATCAACGCACCGACTCGTGCTTGCCTTATGGCCCATACTTTGGGACGCTACAACATAGTCGTGCTATACTCTATTCGTGCTTCAGTATAATCGAAGCAGTGCCTCCCCACTTAGTCTTTCACCTATGCTCGTGTCATAACAGCGTGGTCGTGCCATGACATATAGAGGTCATGCCTCGTAACTCATGATGCCTTAACCAAATTGCCCTACGACCCTTCCTGACTTAACTTTGGAACGATCAATTTGAACATACGCACTATGTGCCAACGAACTCATTAGTCAACCCATATCTCGTGTCGAAGCATGTGCCTTGGCTATAACCAAATCTTAGACTTATCGACTGTGTTGCATACCAAACAAATAATTCGTAACCCACTCAAACTGTGCTCACACATCTTGACTCGCTTAAGGCATGCACGCGGATAGCCGCTCCTATGCCAACTTATCTATATCAAAGGGTCAATAACACCACAAGCTATACTTGGACCTTAATTGGATAATATGGTACGTTCGTTTACAACGAGGTACGATCTCACCGAATTTCTCGTACTACCCGCTCTATGACGTACCCCTCGGGTCAGGTCGTACACCATCCGAGGGTCCCGCAAGCATGTTCCTCCTAGGCCAAACCGGTCCTATGGCCAAAGGTACCGTCTGAGAAATAAAATCATCCTTGTCGACAAGTTGTCCAATGACCATGCAAGACTCAACATAATTTACCATGTCATTCCTTATTCATGACCATGCTTTCCATATTTTTATCCTTTTAAAACCCAAGGAACGACTACTTCTTCCAGCTTAACTTAGACCAAACATGTGTTCTTTAACCGTGGCATACTTTCCCTTGAACCTACTGTATGCTCGTGCCTTAAACCAATTTATTTTCTAAGCGACACTATCGCTCAAGTCATACTTTATATGACGAGCCTTGGGATCGTAGAATTATGCGACTTGACAACCGCAGAAAACATGGGATAGTGCTTGCTATGACTTTGATAGCGCAACAAAACTCTTGCCTAACTTAATCGTGCAACAACTTAACCAGTGGGACGAGCAAGGACTATGCCAAGCCTTGTATAATAGAAATGTGTCGTGCACGCATTCGACTTGAACAACCAAGTTCTTTGGGTACCTAGACTCATGCCACGAATCGTGCAACGCAACTTAACCCGTGGAACGAGCAAAGGCTAGGCTTAGCCTTGGACGATGATACCGTGCATGCTTTATTATGTATTTATGCGGGCGACGCCTATGATTTAGGCTAATTCATAATTTTGTGGCGAAGACCGACTTTCCTTCTTCCAAGCCATGTGATGAAGGACTGAGTGTCATTCTGAAAGCCATCGTACAATATTTTTAAGCCGACTATGGGACGTTTTCTATGTTCTAACTCAATCGACCCAAGTTGAGATTATTTTTTAGCTATGTGGATGCGTCTCTTTTATTTATCAAGCCTACTTGTGCAGTTGAAAACTTTCGATTTATTAGTGTGAAGGCCAAGCTGAGGCAAGTTCACCGAAGCCACCCACCTGAGCGAGGAGTCGCCTCGACCGAGCAGGTCTTCGAGCAGCCATTGCATGGCTAAGTCCGAACGCCATCGGCATTTTGATTCCTCCGATTGACTGAGCGGGACGAGGCATTACATAGTACACCACTCAGAAAAAGTTTCGTCCTCGAAACTAACTGAGTACACTTATTGACTTATAATTCGACTCATTATCCAGTGACTCTCGCAAGCACTTCGCCTCAATCAATATTCAAGTTCATTTCCAAACTAACGATCGCACTACTATCAATCTTTTACTTGAGACACGATTTTGAAATCCTCGATACCCTTTCGTTCCTTTAGTCTCATTTGAATTCAACGTATCGTTTGGTTGGATCGTGCACATATTCCAGATGTCCCTAAAATATATGTATTTTAGCTGAGCCTCATGATAGAGAATTCTTCATTCTCACTCGAGTCGGATCGTGTACATATTCAGGCGTCCCTAAAAAATATATACATTTCAGCCGAGCCTTGTGAGTGGGGTTTTCCTCTAGTTGAATCATTTTATCCATCCATACCATTTCCAAATCCTATCAATCCTCCAGATCAATCATGCCAATATTATCTCTCGAAACATGGACGTCTCGCCTAACCGCTAGGCCATCTCTCAAGGCTAAAGTCAATGTCAGGATTGGAATCATAGTTTTCCAAAAATAATACCAACACTGACCCCAATCCTAGGGTCAAACCAAAGTTGATAATACGGGGTTTTCTATCCAAGCTTCCATCACTCCAATTTCTAAACTTCGAGCATAGATTCCTCATATTCGTACTCGCAACACTTTGTCCAAGGGGTCTGAGTCATTCAGCAAAGCCATCCTATGATAAGTTTTGTTCAACCGATTCCACGACATATCAATATCACTCGTCCAACAAGCAATTCGCATAGTCTATCTCCTCGAACACGTTCGATAAAATCCACCTATCTATTCTTTCCAAGTCAAACACGCTACGATACGATTTGTAGCTAAATCATAATTTTTATTCCATATTCTCTAAGTCGTTTATCACAATTTACGTATTCGATCGCCAGGTCGTCTAGCTTAATAATATGCCACGTCCCAATCTCACGTGAGTCAGATTATCCATAATGGACATAAAATCACCATGCAACGCTCCTGTGGCATAATCATCATCATCGGGACGTAACTCTTGCTTTGAGTCTAGACTAATTCATTCTCGATATGCAGATTGGATCTACTCAATCCTCACGTTTACTTAATCATCAATCACTAATCCGAATAATCCTTGAATTCACCTTCACATCAAACTACAAGTCGAAGCAATCCAAATTGCCACGTCCTGATTTTTTGAGTTCGATCCTTCCTGCGACATGAATCACCATGTCAATGCTCATGTGGAACGATCACCCCAATCTGACGTGACGTATGTACGAGACTAGAGTTGCACTCGCGCAAGACAAGAACGTCGATATTGTGGCTGTCGTTGAAGAAATCAAAATACTTTCTTTACATCCAAATATTTCTTTCAATCAAAATCCCCAAGCATAGAGTCCATCGAAACAATAACATTTCACACGATCGTCATTTTCTCACTCAGAGTACCCCTGAGTTATCGCGTATCAATCTTTGATACGCCTCAATACCATCGATGATATGCGTAACCTGACGATCTTCATTTACAACGAATTTCGAGTCGTGCGACTAATGCTATTGTCCAAACTGGATAATCTCCTCAATATTCAAGATCAAATTCGATCATTATCCCTCGAACTGGCTACATGTTCAATTCATTCACAACCAAAATCACGTGTATTCATCCGACTATCTTAAGTCATCGAGCAACATATTCCTCAAAATGCACCCATCCATGCAAACTCAATCATCGAACAACATCTATTCCAATCCTTAGAGTCATTCTTAAATATTTGAATCATTTTTTGTGCACACTATTATCGGATCATGCTAACTTTTTGTATATGATTCATATCAATTTCTTCGATTGAGTCATCCATTTGTACACCTTAACTTTTCTTTGATTCAAATTGCCTACTCAATCATTTCCATATTTCATAATTGCACAATCATAATCCCGTGCGTATCGTTTCTAATTCATTCAAATCAATTTCATGCTAGCTATCAAGTCACGACTAACTTTGAACCACTCTTTCTAAGGCTTTGCGTACTCGTCGCTTGCAGATAGACTCGTTGGCACCCCATATCCTCAATCGATCAATATTCCCGAAACTATCCCATACACCACTCAGGGATGAAGTTATTTGACACATCCTCAAAAAAAAGTTGAATCAAAATCGAATACTTCGAATGTCCGTTCGAACCATTCCTCAAATTTCAAGCACGATTCCAATGTATCGTATTGACGATATCATCTCTTTGTTAGTCCTCCAATCGATAGTTATCCCATATACTCAATCGAGTTCAACTCATTGTCGTTCGAAACGAATTGAATTTCGTACTCGACTTTGCTAAGGTCGACACAATTCTTGGTGTATATGCCCAGTCCGACTTAGCCAACCGTGCTTACTTGAAGTTAACTTGTTCAACCAAATTTTTCTTTCGTGAATTTTTTTAAAATATATAGACTTATTGTATAGACATCCCGTGGGAAATTTGAGAGAGAGCGCCAACGTATCAATCGCGGCAACAACATCAGAGTTTGCGGAAGCAACATCGAAGTTAAAGAATTCAATCGAAGTCCAAAGACATAAACCCGTACTCTGATACCATTATGTCACGCTTCGGTCCTGTTGGATCGATCGTCCTCGCTAAGGCATGATGTCGCGTGAGCCTAGATTGCACTCACACAAGGCAGCTTCTATAACGGCCGATTACAGGCTAAGCGACAAGGTCGTCGCACAGAAGTCCCAAGCAGAAATATTGAATAATAGTAGTAGAAATTTAAAATAAAACACAAGTCATTCAAAATGCTCTTTATTGATATTAAAAAAAAGATTACAATGTGGCACGAGGCCAAGATTACAATCACTCAAGCTCACTCTTTTCACAATTACAAGTCACTCTGCTCTCTTCATCTCTCAATACAATTTGAATAGTCCAGCGGAAGCTTTGGATAGGCGATGTCCATACATTATGTCATGTATAAGTTCTGACTCCATACGGTCGTACGCTTCGAAATGCCAAGGAACTCCGTACCTCGACGCATCCAAGCGAGCTCCGCGCCAACGAGCTTCTACCTGTGCCAGCACATAAATACTGTGTGGGTGTCTGTACTCAACTGTACTGGTGGAGTGAGCTCCTCGCGCACCCATACAAAACTAACACGTTCATTTACTTTGTACAACATAATCCCTTTATGATTGTCTCTATATTCTTGTCTTAGGATCGATTTTAGGACATAGCCGCCTGGCCTATTTGTGTCTCTAGACCATCAACGTACTATTATAACGATAACTTCCTTATCCTTGCCTCTAGACCATTCTCGTGCTTGCAACATCAACGCACCGACTCGTGCTTGTGGCCCATACTTTGGGACGCTACGACATGGTTGTGCTATACTCTATTTGTGCTTCAATATAATCGAACCAGTGCCTTCCCACTTAGTCTTTCACCTATGCTCGTATCATAACAGTATGATTGTGCCATGACATATAGAGGTCGTGCCTCGTAACTCATGATGCCTTAACCAACTTGCCCTACGGCCCTTCCTGACTTAACTTTGGAACGACTCAACTCGAACATATGCACTCTGTGCCAACGGACTCATTAGTCGACCCATATCTCGTACCGAAGCACGTGCCTTGACTATAGCCAAATCTTAGACTTATCGATTGTGTTGCATACCAAGCAAATAATTTGTAACCCACTCAAACCGTGCTCACACATCTTGACTCGCTTAAGGCATGCACGCGGATAGCCGCTCCTATGTCGACTTATCTATATGAAAGGGTCACTAGCACCACAAGCTATACTTGGACCTTAATTGGATAATACGGTACATTCGTTTACAACGAGGCACGATCTCGTCGAATTTCTCATACTACCTGCTCTACGTCGCACCCCTCGGGTCAGGTCGCACACCATCCGAGGGTCCCGCAAGCATGTTCCTCCTAGGCCTGACCGGTCCTGTGGCTACAGGTACCGTATGAGGAACAAAACTATCCTTGTCGATAAGTTGTCCAATGACCATACAAGACTCAACAAGATTTACCATGTCCTTCCTTATTCATGATCGTGCTTTCCATATTCTATAGAGACTCCCAAGTAGCGGGACCGATCTCGACGATAACCAGTCGCATAAACTTTCTATCGAGACTCCCAAGTAGCGGGACCGATCTCGGCGATAACCAGTCACGTATACCTTCTATCGAGACTCTCAAGTGGCGGGACCGATCTTGGCGACAGCCAGCCGCATGAACTTTTTATCCTTTTAACCCTAAGGAACGACTTCTGCATAGTCTTCCAGGTTAACTTGGACCAAACATGTGTTCTTTAACTGTGGCATACTTACCCTTGAACCTACCGTGGCTCGTACCTTAAACCAACTTATTTTCTAAGTGACACTATCGCTCAAGTCATACTTTATATGACGAGCCTTGGGATCGTAGGACTATGCGACTTGACAACCGTAGAAAACATGGGACAATACTTGCTATGACATTGATAGCCCAATAAAACTCTTGCCTAACTTAATCGTGCAACAACTTAACCAGCGGGACGAGCAAGGACTATGCCAAGCCTTGCATTGTAGAAACATGTCGTGCACGCATTGGACTTGAACAACCAAGTTATTTAAATACCTAGAATCATGCCACGAATTGTGTAACGCAACTTAACCCGTGGGACGAGCAGAGGCTAGGCTAAGCCTTGGACGATGGGACCATGCATGCTTTATTAAGCATTTATGCGGGTGACGCCTATGACTTAGGCTAATTCATAACTTTGTGGCGAAGACCGACTTTTCTTCTCCCAATCCATGGGACGAAGGACTGAGTGTCATTTTGAAAGCCATCGTGCAATATTTCTAAGCCGACCGTGGGACATTTTCCACGTTCTAACTCAATCGACCCAAGTTGGGATTATTTCCTTAGCTATGTGGATAAGTCTCCTTTATTATCAAGCCTACTTGTGCAATTGAAAATTTTGATTTATTAGTGAGAAGGCCAAGCTGAGACAAGTTCACCGAAGCCACCCACCTGAGCAAGGAGTCGCATCGACCGAGTGGATCTTCGAGCAGCCGATACATAGCTAAGTCTGAACGCCATCGGCATTTTGATTCCTCGATTGACTGAGCGGAAGGGGGCATTACAATATGTGTGCATGTGTGTATTTGTTTTATTATCATATGTTGTTATCAGGTATGACAGGACGATGCAGATCGTTCAGCTAGCCCCGAGGTAGAGGATTTAGACGGAGTGCTCCCCCGGTATCGAATACTGGTTTCGGACCCTCGTTTCGGAGTACTTTATTGTTCCAACCACTCACATCTTCGACTACGTCGACGGTACGTGACGGTACTCCTGGGACGAGCAGTTCCATGCTTGAGGCTACTCTCCTACCCAGCATTCCTCCTATTGACAACACCATGGAGACAGAGGATAAGATGGAGGAGGTTGATCCGACTCCATATTCGTATCAGAGCAATCCTCCATACGTGCCTCCAAACGTGGTGAGGATGGAGATTTAGGCTGTCGAGCCTACAAAGTAAGCTAATTAGTTAATATTTTCTTTTATATATATATATATATATATATATATATATATATATATATATATATATATATATATATATATATATATATATATATATTCACTTTTTTATGAATGTAATTATCTCTGCATAAGTATCGTCCCTCGGCGATACACAAAGCACTAGGGCAGTTTCTGAGGCATAACTATAATGGCTCTTGGATCAACTACTCAGATGTTGCAGATGAGAGGAAGGCATTTTGGTTTGCGTACTTGAAGGTAAAAGTGTATTTGATTTTAATATCAATTATCTAATTCAGGCATATTATATAACTCACTACTTTACTTCTCGTAGAGAACATATTTCTATCTACCACACTGGACTGAGCATATCAAGAAGAAGTTTCCTGCCGTGGCCGCCAAGCTAACCCGTGATACGATCAACGACTAGAAGGCTCATGATCGCTTCGGACAACTAATCCAATGTTTGATCATGCCTGAGAAGTGGAGTATGATGAGGGCTAGATTCGACGATCCTACATACAAAGGAAAGGTCAGAGAAGGCGAAGGCGGCCATGATGAAGGCAAGAAAGTAGTGTGGTGGCTCAATTCTAATGATGGAACATTTTTATCGTCTGGTATGTATTTTATTAAATATATATTATTTTAAAATAAGTTGGATAAAATGTTTAATTTTAACAACAAATAGTATATTTTTAATAAATTCAGAGGCGTGAGTATGCCAATATTGTGATCGTCTTCCTGGCCACCCATCATAAGGACGAAAATCTTATCGATGTAGTTAATAATAAGTACCTTAGACACGTAGTTTGTAAGAAGTATTGTCACGATCCGCTCCCGCTTTTCGGATATGAGACGTGTCCAAGCCCAGCCTACGCCGCGGTATCGGCAGTAGAACACTGTCTAGTACACACAATAACACCCTCCACAGATACAATAGAACACAAATACAAATCGTACTCAGCAGCGACACAGACCAAGGAAACAAGAGTACGATAGATAATGAAATAATAATATCCAAATCCAATGACAAAGAGACTGAAATCCAGAACAATAAAATATCGTCCATCCATGAACAAATCTGATCCATCTAAGAAAATAAACTAAGGCATGCATAAAGGCAAATCTAGATCCCTCCAGAGATCAACCATGGCTCCTGAGTCTCGGTACCAATAACGTCAGTACTACCCACTGCTGGTCCATAACATGAAGTGCTAGCGATACTCGTCCTCACCTATAACAATGATCCAGTCAGGAAAGGAGCAGAGTACAACCATATTACAATTAATGTTGTTAGTCCAAAATAAGTTAGAACAACGAGAAACGATGATGGTAAAGAGGATATAAAGAACTAGTACTAGCAAGGTATGAACGATCATGATATGAACTAGCAAAATGTAAACTAGCAAGATGGGATAACTGGCAAGATGTAAACTAGCAAGATATGAACTAACAAGATAATGGACTAGATAAAGAAAAAATAGGAACCACTATGTGTGTGAAATACCTTTTAATACGTGAACGGTTGGACTAATACGACACATCATACGATGGCTATCCACAATAACAGGGTACGGCTAACTCATACGTGGGGTGTATGACTTAGCTATCCACAAAAAAACTAATTGGGTTTGTTCATGTACTTACTGAGTATTTCCCCTTCTGACTCTCTAACAATCAATAACGGTCAATGATACACTAAGAAGGATACGATAAACTACAGTGTCACAATCGTGTCTCAATGGAATATCAAGCAATGACTCAACGAGATATCAAACAAGAAAACTATAGAGTAAACGTTATAATGAACTAAAACATAAATACAATATTGTACTTGCCTGAATCCTTGCACAAACCGTAGCCACAAGTAGAGGATGAGGGAAATGCCGATCTAGAAGCTGTCAACCTATAACACATATCGTACCATGAACCGTGTACGAAAACCATAACTCAATTCTAATATTCTAGTTCTAAATTCATGGAATAATGGCTAGTTGGATTACTAATCTAATAATAATTAATTCTGGAATAATTCATTTAAAAACCTAATTTAACCTAATAATAATCTAAATATGCAAGTTTGGCCATCAAAAGTCATGTTTCCAATTTTGGAAACCATGGCACGCAAATCGAGGCATACCGTTGACTATTTAGTCAAATGCTGTGAACTCTAGATTTTGAAAGAGCACCTTGGTAGATTTCAGTGCCACGAGTGTGCTGGAATCAACCGTGCCGCAAAATCACGCTTTGGTCAAAAGATATCGCCGTTATGGCTAATCGTGACCAAAACGGTGATCAACCGATCAATTCTGAGTTCAACAGAATAACTAAAATACTAGATGAATGAAATAATTTCTGGAAAAATTATATGTCGTAGAGCTCTGTGTTATCTTTCCGAAACTTCAAACTGTTCATGATTTCGATTTTTGATTCTCCCAAAATCTCGAAAACACCGAAACGTGTCAAGTTTCGGACAACCTACACTCTACGAATTTTTTTAGAAATTTAGAAATAATATCTAAGAAAATAAATTACATATTCGGAAAGTTTACCTCGATACAAATCCAACAAAAAAAATAGCGCACGAAAAGCACGTCGGAGTTGATGGCAATTGCTTCGGGAATCGGGGTCTCCTTGGAAGCAAAATCTCAAGGTCGGCCAAAGAATTTTTTAGGGTTTCTACAGAACCGAATATATATATATATATATATATATATATATATATATATATATATATATATATATATATATATATATATATATATATATTGGGTCGGCTCAGCGGGTCGGTTGAGCGGCTAGCGGGCGACACGTGTCGGCCATCCGTGCAGCCCGCTCAAAAGGGTGAACGGCCGGATGGCCATGTTGCTTGAGGAGCCGACTTGGGGTCGGCTAAGGAGCCGAGCTCCAAATCATGATGAGTCAGCGCCTATGCTGACTGACAGGCGGGCCCTCCCCCATTCAGCGGGTGGCTGACGGGTGGGCCTGCCTTGCTGACTGGGATATTAAATTAGGAAAATGGTTTTTAATAATCTAGAAAACAGTTTTTAAAGCAATATTAATTACAAAAAATTATAATAAATATTAAAAATATCCAAAAAAATATGAAATTTTTTTTAGAAAATGTAAAATAACATAATGAAGCCTAGAAAAATATTTGGGGTCAATAATTGCTCATAGGCTTGCACAGTAAATTCTAGAAGTCTTAGAAAATAGGTTTTTCCTATATTTAATTATCTAAAAATTGCCGAAAAATTGTAGAAAAATACAGAAAATATATTTAACCTAATAGAGCCTAAAGAAAAATACTGGGTCTCAAAATAGTCACAAATGGCCTCAAAATAAATTATGAAAGTCATTCATAAATATAAATCTTCATAGAATAAATATTTAAAAATATATAAAAATGTTTAAAAATTATAATAAAATATAATATAGCTATAGAATGCATATAGACCCTATCTAGAGATCATGTGACCTCAAGATGGTCATAAATCACCTGTGGACTTAGTCACAACTCCTATGATCATAGAAAATTAAATATAAACTATTCAAATAAAAAAGAAAAAAATATATCACTAAATTATAATCGGGGTGGCAGATGCCACAAGTATGCTTATTGAGATATGCATATTTTTCAAGGACAAGGATCTTAGGCTCCGTGAGCGGGCGAATGCCAGTACACCAATCGAGAGAGAGAGGCTAGTACTTCCTCACAGCCTGTCTAGCTCCGTCGATGGACGAGCTATGGATGACCGTCGTTTGTGGTATTTAGATGGGTACGTACTAAAGTACAGGATCCTACGATTCCCTTGTTGAGATACAGTCCTCCAAGGGCCCCTTTGCCATCGTGCATTCCCCACAGCCCTCGCAGGAGTCATTCCGAGTCAAGGAGTTGCTATGGAGGATTACAGAGCAGGCCTAGACGGACGATCCGACGATCATCACACGATTTGATATGCTCAAGCACAGAATCATGGAGCACATAACTTTGAGCCAGAGGACATAACGTGACATTACGATACTACATGGGTCTCATGGGGCGGCCCTGGGCAAGTCCTTAGCGAGGATGCATGATAACTTGTCTCGGAGCACATCGAGGATGATATCTACCATAGATTCATACAACACTCGATAGCAACGTTGGAGCAGATACGTCCTCCTGGTGTTCCTAAATGGACACCAACTCCACCGACGACGTTGCCTCTCCCGAATTTACCTCCATCGGCATCGGTGACGATTTCACAGGTGGAGTATGACCTTCTAATATCCCATGTGCGTCGTCGTGCTCCTTCTCCTCTGTCACTCCCATTTCCTGTTATACGTATTTTCGTATACGTATATGAGATTTTTGGTATTTACCAGGTGGACAGTAGTTAGACTTATTTTGCTTAGCCTAGTCTTGGTTTAATCTTGAATTGGTTTATTTGATTGGTTTGCTTCAATTTGACTTGGTTTGACTTGGCTTGGTTTGGTTTGAGATGGAGAGGGTTGATATATAACCCAACTACTTTTCTCTCTCTCCTCATTCACTTCTTCATTTACTTCTTCATCTTCTTCATTTACTCCTCCCACCTACCAAGTCCTAGGCAAGTGCAACTTGCTTCAAGGAGGAACTCCATTTTTGTTGTTCCATTGTCTCCCTCACGAGATTCTAAGACACTTTAGTACTTAGCATTTTTAATTTCCATAATTTATTTCTTGTAGATCTAAGTTGGTTGTATTTTCAGTTTTCTTGGGTTTTGATCTATCAAACTTTATTATTTTCAAGTTTTGATTGTTCGATGTTGTAGATAATTCAATTTTACCCAAAATAGACCTTTAAAAAGTTAGATTTTGACTTGTTTTGACTAAGTTATGGCCAAAATAAGATTTGAACATTTTCTAGTTCATCTGTCCTGAATTTGGCTGGGACGATGAATAGTACAGCAGGAATGAATAGTGCTGCAGGAATGAATAGTGCCGCATGGATGCATAGTGCCGCAGGAATGAATAATGCCGCAGGAAAGAATAGTGCCGCATGGCTTGCATAGTGCCGCATGGATACATAGTGCCGCAGAAAAAAATTATGCCGCAAGAATGAATAGTGCCGTATGGCTTGTATAGTGCCACATGGCTGCATAGTACCGCAGAAGGCTGCATAGTACCGTATAGTGCCACAGAAGGCTGTATAGTACCGCAGAAGGCTGCATAGTGCCGTATAGTACCGCAGAATGCTGTATAGTGCCGCAGAATGCTACATAGTGCCGCAGAAGGCTGCATAGTGCCGCAGAATACCGCATAGTGCCTATTTTGGCAGTTTTTGGCTATTTAAGTCCTATTTGGCTGAATTGTGGTCAGACTTTCTCCCAACTTCCAACATGAAAGTTGTAGATCTTTTTCTTGGCTTCAAGAATATGTTACTAGCTATTTATGCAAGTTTCTTTCATTCATGATAATTAATGTAAGGATAGAACACGATAGTGGCCTGTTAAGGCGCACTCTTAACCAGTAACAAGTAACATGACATGATAGTGGCCCGTCGTGGCACACTCTTGACAAGCAACCTTGGCATGATAATACATGATAATAGTGGCCCGTCGTGGCACACTCTTGATAAGTAAACCTAACATGATAATCTTGATATACTGTTGTGACGGCTATCTTAACTTGCTAACTCTTATCTTGACACCGTGGATGTTTGTGCTTATATAAGCTACATGTCTTGTCTTGTATCATGTCTAGGACATGAATTCCTGGTTACCACGGTCAGGGATTCATACTAAATCTGACTAAGATAATGACTAGATTGATCAAGTAGTTCATGAAGAGATTTCTCAGCTACAGGCAGTTCCGTTATCTGGGCGCTCTAATTGGACTTGTAGCCTGTCGTCGAGTATGACACATTTCCAGCACACTGTCATGTGTTGCACCCCCAAGTCACCTAATCCAACTCTCTTAACTTGTGATCGGATAACCTGGATTAAGACTGCAGGGCTTATGGCTGTTGGAACATCTCGATGCATCTTGTTAGTAACTAAGCTTGTGATAACCCTAGTTAGTTAAAGTATCAAGCCGTACTCATTGCTTGGCCATGATTGATTGATGAAGTCCCGTCTAGTCTTGCCTAGGCAAGACCACTACATGGTTATTTCAGTACATTACTGTTATACTTTACCTTATCGATAATTGGTTAGAGACTAAGTTCTTTTCAGGTAAAGGGTTACAATCCCGGTCCTTATTTGGTTTACGGGTTATAACTTGGCTACCAGAATAGTCTCTTAGTTGTCTTATCGTTTATCACCTTATTTTCTCTAACTCATGTCTTTTATTATCCTTTGTCTCATGTGCTAATATGCTGATTTTAGTTCTTAAGTGAAGCCTTCCTTGTGGCACTTGCTCTTTTCGGGGTCTGACCCAGCTGGTTTTGTATGGCCATATTTTGGAGTAGCACCCGAGGATCTTCCAGCCTTCCAGCCAGATGGTGAACACTAGGCGCAACCCTAGCAACGAGTGGGTTTTATTTTGCTCTCCCACTCTATTGTAAATTATTCTTTTGAGGCGTTTAGCCGTCGAGCAAGTGTTAGCTCGGGTTGAATTTACATTCTTGTCTGCCTAAGGGCTGTAACATGATTAACAAATCCTAGGGTTGATCATGTATGACTTAAACTCTTGCTAGTCTTTGCATTTTGTATGACTAGCTTCATGATTATCTGAATATGTAATATTTGGGACGCCTTACTTTGTATGTTTGATGATCTAACATCTTATTACATTTACTTGTTTGCTTGAGATTGAGATACTGGGCTTGCTCTTGACCATAAGTGACCTTTGGCTTGTAGTAAAACCCTCATGCATCTAGACAGCCGTGACCATATATCGGGGTAGATTACACTTCTATATACGTAGCTGGCTGTGTCTGTCCCCCGCTCTCCAGTATTCTGGTTCTGGGGCGTGACACGGTGTAAGTGGTGGCCCATGTAGGTGTCATGCCCCAGAACCAGAATACTGGAGAGCGGGGGCAGACATAGCCAGCTACGTATATTGAAGTACAACCCACCTCGCTATACGGTCACGGCTGTCTAGATACATGAGGGTTTAACTACAAGCCAGCAGTCTCTTAAGGTCATGAACAAGCCTATTGTCTCAATCACAAGCAAGTAAGTAAAAGTTACAAGATGCATGATCATTAAATATACAATAATAAGGCGTCCCAAATATTACATATTTAGCTGATCATGAAGCTAGTCGTACAAAATGTCAGGACTAGCAAGAGTTTTAGTCATACATGATCAACCCTAGGATCTGTTAATCATGTTACAGCCCGTAGGCAGACAGTAAGTGCAACCGAGCTAAACAGGTGCTCGTCGGCTAAACGCCTCAAAAGAATATTTTTACAATAGAGTGGAAGAGCCAAAAATAACCCACTCGTTGCCAGGATTCCTTCTAGTGTTCACCATCTGGCAGGAATGTCGGTAGATCCTCTGGAGCTGCTCCGAAATCTGGCCACACAAAACCAGCTGGGTCAGACCCCAGAAAGAGCAAGTGCCACAAAGGAAGCTTCACTTAAGAACTAAAACCAGCAATCAGCACAGGAATATAAATAATATAATAAAAGACAGGAAATATAAATAACTGGTAAAAACTGGAAATAAGAAAAACATGCTAGGATGATATACGACGAGATAACCATGGAACTATTCAGATAGCTAGGTTACAACCCGTAAACCAAACAAGGACCGGGGTTGTAACCCTTCGTCGGAACGGAGCTTGGTTTCTCACCATTTATCGAGAAAATAAATACAAGCATGCTGGTCATGTAACAGTTTGGAACAAGATCAGGGCAAGACTAGACTTGTTAGACTCCATCCAATCATTTCACGGCCCAGCAAGACCTACGGCTTGATACTTTAACTAACTAGGGTTATCACAGTCCTAGTTACTAACAAGATGCAGTGAGATTATTCCACAGCCACAAGCCCTGCAGACTATCCAGGTCACCCAGGTCGAGAGATTAGGGTTGAATTCAGGTGGGTACATCGTCCAGGAAACGCATGTACCCTTAAGCAGTTTGAAGGGTGCAACACATGACAGTGTGCTGGAAATGTGCCCTACTCGACGGCAGGCTACAGATCCCAAGCGCGCCCAGGTAACGGGATTACCTGTAGCTGGAAAATCTCTTCATGACTAATGTATTAATCTAGTTGTTAACCTTAGTTCATTTTAGTAGGTACTCCTGACCGTGGTACTCAGGAGTCCCCTCCTAGACATGATACAAGACAGGACTGGATTATTTGTACAAGCACAATCGCCCACGGTATCCAGGTTATTCATTCTTGTCAAGTCATGTCATGTCAGGTAGCCGTCGCAACAGCTTATCAAGATATAACACGTCAGGTTTATCATGTCAAGTGTACTAGTCAGGAGTGCGCCACGACGGGCCACTATCAGGTCATGTCAGGTTACTCATGTCAGGAGTGCACCACTACGGGTCACTGTCGTGTCATGCTCAGGTATCATTTCTAAACATATCAAGTAAATTCATGATTATCAAGGGTAATCAGGCTACGCTCAAGCTAGCGTACGAAAGGAGCCAGCGTACGCCTTGCTCGCTTAAGCTAGCGTACCAAGGCACGCGTACGCTCAAGCTAGCGTATGCTCAAGACACGCTGCCAACAAGCAGCGTATCAAGGTGAGCGTACGCTCGCTAAACAGCAGCGTACGAAGGCTAGCGTACGCTCGCTAAATAGCAGCGTACGAAGGCTAGCGTACGCTCGCTAAACAGCAGCGTACGAAGGCTAGCGTACGCTCGCTAAACAGCAGCGTACGAAGGCTAGCGTACGCTCACTAAATAGCAGCGTACAGCTCAGCGGCATAAGCTAAAAAGCTAGCTCACTGTTCACTGTCTTCTCCAAAGGGCAAGAACAGCAAGAACAGCAAGGACTCTATGGATGGAACCTAAAGCTCCAAATGCTCATAACTTGGTCAAAATAAGTCCGAATCCAACTTTCAAAAGGTCAAAATTGGGTAGAATGAAATTCTCTCCAACATAGAACCATCAAAACTTGAAAACAAGGAAGTTTAATAGATCAAAACACCAAAAATTCGAAAATAGCAAAACTCTAGATCTACAAGAATTAAAGCCTCAAAATGGAAAATGACAAGTTCTAATGTGGTTTAGAATCATGAGGAGAAGCTAATGAAACCATCAAAGGAGTTCTCTTGTGGAAGCAAGTTGCACTTGCCTATGTTTGGGGAGTTGTGGAGAGGAAGGAAGAAGAAGAAGAAGAAATAAATGAGAGTTATGGAGGAGAGAGAAGGTTGGTGGGGAAATAAATATCATGGGTGGTGGTAGCTAAGGGGTTCACCTTGGTCCATAATGGACCAAGCAACCAGCCGGCCAAACCAAGTCAACCCAAACCGAGAGTTAAACCAAGCCAATAGCTAAACAAGGAATAACACAAGAAAAGACACGTACACGTATTTCCAAAATACGTAATACGAATCACAGGCATTACAACTCTACCCACCTTAAAAGAATTCCGTACTCGGAATTTAATCAAGGGGCTAGAGGGGCAAGAACAAGCTACACTAATAACAAGCAGGCTATACTAGACAATCAATCAATCATGCAAGCAAGGAATTGATGGCATGAGGCATAAGAAAGACATTATACCTCACGAGTCAAACAAGTCGGGATATCGTGATCGAATATCATCCTCACGCTTCCACGTTGACTCCCCCAAAGAGTGATGACCACAAGCAACTCGGACTAACTTGATAGTCTTGTTCTTGAGGATCTTCTCTCTTCGATCCAATATAGACACGGGCCTCTCCTCATACGAAAGGTTGGTACCAACAACCAATTCCGAATGATCCAGGATGTGGCTCGGGTTCGGGATGTACCGTCGTAATTGGGATACATGGAACACGTTATGCACCTCGCTTAGCGACGGTGGAAGAGCGAGACGATATGATACATCTCCTACTCGTTCCAGAATGTCAAACGGTCCTATATACCTAGGACTAAGCTTGCCCCGTACGCCGAAACGAATGACGCCACGATTAGGCGAAATTCTCAGGAATACATGATCGCCGACCGAGAACTCGAGAGGGCGCCGATGAGAATCGGCCCAATGGCGCTGGCGATCTTGGGCAACTCGAAGGTGATCTCTGACTCGCCTGACCACTTCACCTGTCTGGGCAATCATTTCTGGACCAAGCATCTGCCTCTCTCCAACATCATCCCAGGCTAACGGGGATCTGCACTTCCTGCCATACAGTGCCTCGAACGGTGCCATCCGGATACTGGCCTGGAAACTATTATTGTATGAGAATTCCACCAGGTGCAAATGATCTTCCCATGAACCACCGAAGTCAAGTGTGCAAGACCGTAACATGTCTTCAAGAGTCTGGATCGTGCGCTCCGACTGGCCATCCGTCTGCGGGTGATATGCCGAACTGAACTGGAGATGAGTCCCCAAACTCTCTTGGAAGCTACGCCAAAAGTGCGACGTAAATCTTGAATCTCGGTCCGAGGTGATACTGACTGGCACTCCGTACAATCTGACAATCTGCCTGAGGTACATCTCTGCTAGCTGAGCCGTCGACTGACCAACTCTGAACGGGAGAAAGTGCGCTACCTTGGTAAGCCTATCCACAATGACCCAAATAGCATCTCTACTAGCTGGGGATCTAGGTAATCCAGTCACGAAATCCATGGTCACATGCTTCCACTTCCATTCTGGAATCGGTAAGGGCTGAAGAAGTCCAACCGGTCTCTGATGTTCGGCTTTAACTTGTTGGCAAACCAAACACCGAGAGACAAACCGAGCTATCTCCCGCTTCATGCCATTCCACCAGAAGTGCTGACGGATATCACGGTACATCTTCGTACTGCCAGGATGGATGGAATACTGAGAACTGTGCGCCTCTGACATGATCTCCTGTCTGATATCTCCATTGGGTACACAAAGACGCTTACCATGCCTAAGTGTACCATCCTCATGAATACATAACTCTGGTCTTTGTCCTGCTTCACACTCTGCTCTGAGTCGCTGAAGCTTGAAATCTGCCGACTGCGCCATCCGGATCCTCTCGACTATAGTGGACTGAACTTGCATGCTGGCCATCAAGGCCACACTGGAAGGGAGAACGACTTCAATACCCATCTTCTGAAGATCTGCTAACAGCTCTGGTTGTGCTGTTAGGAAATAAGCTCCGGCTCTCCTGCTCAATGCATCTGCTACGACATTGGCCTTTCCAGGATGATACTGCAAGCTGTCATCATAATCCACAAGAAGCTCCAGCCACCTCCTCTAACGCATGTTAAGATCCTTCTGGGTGAAGACATACTTCAGGCTCTTGTGGTCGGTGAAAATCTCCACCCTATCTCCGTACAAGTAGTGCCTTCATAACTTAAGTGTAAACACCACTGCTGCCAGCTCCAAGTCATGGGTTGGGTAATTCCTCTCATGATCACGAAGTTGTCGTGATGCATAAGCTATCACCTTCCCATGCTGCATCAGAACACATCCTAAACCTCTGCCTGAAGCATCATAATACACTGAGAATCCTCCGGTTCCATCTGGAAGCGTGAGAATAGGAGCTGTTATCAGGTCTCGCTTTAACTGCTCAAAAGAACTCTGACACTCTGCTGTCTAAGCAAACTGCGCATCCTTGCGGGTCAACTGGGTCAATGGTGCTGAAATTCGAGCAAAATCTGAAACAAACCGCCGGTAATAGCCAGCCAATCCGAGGAAACTGCGAACTTCTGCAACGGTGCTGGGTACTGGCCATGACTCAATAGCTATAATCTTCTGGGGATCCACTTCTACTCCTCCTCTGGTGATGATATGACCCAAGTACGAAATGCGGTCGAGCCAGAACTCGTATTTACTGAACTTGGCATATAACTGGTGCTCTCTGAGGATCTGAAGAACTATATGGAGATGCTGCTCATGCTCCGCCTCACTCTTGCTGTAGACCAGGATGTCATCCAAGAACACAATCACAAACTGATCCAAGTAAGGCATGAAGATGCGATTCATGAGGTCCATGAATACTGCCGGCGCATTAGTTGCTCCAAAAGGCATAACAAGGAACTTCCAATGCCCATATCTCGATCTAAAAGCTGTCTTCGGGATGTCCTGCTCTCTGACTCTGATCTGATGATAACCTGAGCACAAATCAATCTTCGAGAATACTGATGCCCCCTTGAGTTGATCAAACAAGTCATCTATCCTCGAAAGAGGGTATCTGTTCTTGATTGTCACTGAGTTCAAGGTACGATAATCAACACATAACCTGGATGTACCATCCTTCTTTTTTACAAGAAGCATCGGGGCTCCCCAAGGCGATCCACTAGCACGAATGAATCCCTTGGTTCTGAGTTCTTCAATCATCTTGTACAATATCTCCAACTCTGACGGCGCCATCCTGTAGACTCTCTCTGACACTGGGGCTGTCCCGGGAATCAAGTCTATAGTGAACTCGATCTCCCGCTCCGGAGGCATACCTGGAAGCTCTTCTGGAAAAACATCTGGGAACTCATCCACTATCCTGGGCAACTGAACTGCTGCTACTGCCATCCGTAATATCGAAGAAGAAGGCTCAACCTCGCCTCGAGAGAAAGAAAACTCCGGCTCTCCTGGAATGCTAAAAACAACCCTACCAATATGGCAGTCTATTCTAGCATACTGGTTCCTCAACCAATCCATCCCTAAGACCACATCATAATCGGCCATCGGGAACTCTATCAACCTAGCGGGGAATTCTCTACCGCTAACTACGATCCGACACGAGGTAAACACTCTATCTACTCCCACAAGTCCGTTACCAGTAAGTATATTGAGCCTTACTGATAATGACTCGGGCTCCAATCCTATCCGTGTCGTGAATCGTGCAGACATAAAAGAATGCGATGCACCAGAATCAAATAAAGCTGAAGCTGGAAAGGAGTTGACGAGAATAGTACCTGCCACTACCTCACCTGGTGCCAACTCTTCCTCCACGGTCATCACCATAGCCTGACCGTGCCCTCGGGGTGCTGGTCCCCTCTGCTGAAATCCTCGCTGCCTATTCTGACTCAAGGCCTGGGCTTGCGCATACTGCTGGGAGCTCTGCTGCTGAAATGCCTGGGACTGAGGCGGCAAGGGCCTCATCAATGGATACTGCTGCTGCTGCTGGACTGGTGCTGGTCCTCTCACCGAAGAACTAGAAAGGTTGGACGAGGATGAACCACCCCTGTTCGGGCAGGATCCAACCCAATGGTCTGGTGCTCCACAAGCCAGACACAATCCCTGTGCCCTGCGACATTCTGCCACCACATGGCCTGGCTTCCCACAATGAGAACATCCCACTGCGGAAGACTGCTTCTGCTTCTGCTGCTGAGGGTGCGTCGGAGTTGAATGCTGAACCGACGTCACTGAGGCTGCTTGCCTCGGAGCTCCAATAGTCAAGGCCCTGGCTGCCGGGGCCGGTGCTGAAGACTGATTCATCTGGCCGTGAGATCTCTTCCGACCTCCGGTCCTATCCACAATCCTCTGGGAGGTATACTCATGCCTCCGGGCTGCTCTCAAGACCGCATCGAAAGTCTGATGCTCAAACTGCTCAACTGCCAACAAAATCTCCAGGTGAAGTCCCTGCTGGAACCGCTGGGCTCTATCATACTCGGTTGCCACCAGGGTGGGAGCAAACCGACTGAGTCTGGAAAACTCGGCCGCATATCCGTCGACCGTCCTGCCTCCTTGCTTCAGATTGGTAAACCTCGTCTGTAGATCATACCGAGCTACAGCATCAAAATATTTGGTCCAAAATCTCTCCCGGAATACTGCCCAAGCAATGGGGGCTGCTAATCCAACGGCCTGCGCTGCCTACCAGCTGCGGGCAAGATCTAATAGCTGTAGGCGCACAACTGCCACCTTCTCGTTCTCTGGGGTCCTGGCTGCTTCTAGAATTATTTCTGTGTCCTGAAGCCATGCATCTGCCGCGATAGCATCTTCACTACCGTCGAAGAATGGAGGGTTCAAGCGCTTGAAGCTGTTGGCAGCGCTGTTCCCTGGATGACTGCCTCTGGTCAAAGCATCTGCCACTGCCTGGTGTAAGGCATCTCCACGCCGGTCTTGGAAAGCTATCAAGGTCCTGACGAGCCCTACCAAAGTGCCGTCATCAGGCTCGACAGGCTGAACTGGCTGGACTAGTGGTTCTCCGTCAGAGGGCACGACTCTGGAGGCTACTCGGAATGCTGGGCTTGATCTCCAGGTTGCTGCTGGTCCGCGGTAGGTGCTCCGCCTTGCTGGTCGGTAGGACCACGAACAATGCCGCTGAAGAAGACGACATAGGGAACAATAAGGAAGGGCCAGGACAGATCAACGATACAAGCATATGATCAGGACAAGAATCCAGGGATTCAGAAGATATGAGCAGAGATCAAGGACGAATACTGATTGAGACATCTATTCGGTAAACCCTCACATATCTTGATTTATAAGACCTGCATGGGCCACCACTTAAACCATGTCACGCCCCAGAACCAGAATACTGGAGAGCGGGGGCAGACATAGCCAGCTACGTATATTGAAGTGCAACCCACCTCGCTATACGGTCACGGCTGTCTAGATACATGAGGGTTTAACTACAAGCCAGCAGTCTCTTAAGGTCATGAACAAGCCTATTGTCTCAATCACAAGCAAGTAAGTAAAAGTTACAAGATGCATGATCATTAAATATACAATAATAAGGCGTCCCAAATATTACATATTTAGCTGATCATGAAGCTAGTCGTACAAAATGTCAGGACTAGCAAGAGTTTTAGTCATACATGATCAACCCTAGGATCTGTTAATCATGTTACAGCCCGTAGGCAGACAGTAAGTAAGTGCAACCGAGCTAAACAGGTGCTCGTCGGCTAAACGCCTCAAAAGAATATTTTTACAATAGAGTGGGAGAGCCAAAAATAACCCACTCGTTGCCAGGATTCCTTCTAGTGTTCACCATCTGGCAAAAATGTCGGTAGATCCCCTGGAGCTGCTCCGAAATCTGGCCACACAAAACCAGCTGGGTCAGACCCCAGAAAGAGCAAGTGCCACAAAGGAAGCTTCACTTAAGAACTAAAACCAGCAATCAGCACAGGAATATAAATAATATAATAAAAGACAGGAAATATAAATAACTGGTAAAAACTGGAAATAAGAAAAACATGCTAGGATGATATACGACGAGATAACCATGGAACTATTCAGATAGCTAGGTTACAACCTGTAAACCAAACAAGGACCGGGGTTGTAACCCTTCGTCTGAACGGAGCTTGGTTTCTCACCATTTATCGAGAAAATAAATACAAGCATGCTGGTCATGTAATAGTTTGGAACAAGATCAGGGCAAGACTAGACTTGTTAGACTCCATCCAATCATTTCACGGCCCAGCAAGACCTACGGCTTTATACTTTAACTAACTAGGGTTATCACAGTCCTAGTTACTAACAAGATGCAGTGAGATTATTCCACAGCCACAAGTCCTGCAGACTATCCAGGTCACCCAGGTCAAGAGATTAGGGTTGAATTCAGGTGGGTACATCGTCCAGGAAACGCATGTACCCTTAAGCAGTTTGAAGGGTGCAACACATGACAGTGTGCTGGAAATGTGCCCTACTCGACGGCAGGCTACAGATCCCAAGCGCGCCCAGGTAACGGGATTGCCTGTAGCTGGGAAATCTCTTCATGACTAATGTATTAATCTAGTTGTTAACCTTAGTTCATTTTAGTAGGTACTCCTGACCGTGGTACTCAGGAGTTCCCTCCTAGACATGATGCAAGACAGGACTGGATTATTTGTACAAGCACAATCGCCCACGATGTCCAGGTTATTCATTCTTGTCAAGTCATGTCATGTCAGGTAGCCGTCGCAACAGCTTATCAAGATATAACACGTCAGGTTTATCATGTCAAGTGTACTAGTCAGGAGTGCGCTACGACGGGCCACTATCAGGTCATGTCAGGTTACTCATGTCAGGAGTGCACCACTACGGGTCACTATCGTGTCATGCTCAGGTATGCTCAAGCTAGCGTATGCTCAAGACACGCTGCCAAGAAGCAGCGTATCAAGGTGAGCGTACGCTCGCTAAACAGCAGCGTACGAAGGCTAGCGTACGCTCGCTAAATAGCAGCGTACGAAGGCTAGCGTACGCTCGCTAAACAGCAGCGTACGAAGGCTAGCGTACGCTCGCTAAACAGCAGCGTACGAAGGCTAGCGTACGCTCGCTAAACAGCAGCATACAGCTCAGCGCCGTAAGCTAAAAAGCTAGCTCACTGTTCTCTGTCTTATCCAAAGGCCAAGAACAGCAAGAACAACAAGGACTCCATAGTTGGAACCCAAAACTCCAAATGCTCATAACTTGGTCAAAACAAGTCCGAATCCAACTTTCAAAAGGTCAAAATTGGGTAGAATAAAATTCTCTCCAACATAGAACCATCAAAACTTGAAAACAAAGAAGTTTAATAGATCAAAACACCAAAAATCCAAAAATAGCAAAACTCTAGATCTACAAGAATTAAAGCCTCAAAATAGAAAATGACAAGTTCTAATGTGGTTTAGAATCATGAGGAGAAGCTAATGAAACCATCAAAGGAGTTCTCTTGTGGAAGCAAGTTGCACTTGCCTATGTTTGGAGAGTTGTGGAGAGGAAGGAAGAAGAAGAAGAAGAAATAAATGAGAGTTATAGAGGAGAGAGAAGGTTGGTGGGGAAATAAATATCATGGGTGGTGGTAGGTAGGGGGTTCACCTTGGTCCATAATGGACCAAGCAACCAGCCGGCCAAACCAAGTCAACCCAAACCGAGAGTTAAACCAAGCCAAGAGCTAAACAAGGAATAACACAAGAAAAGACACGTACACGTATTTCCAAAATATGTAATACGAATCACAGGTATTACAGTAGGTCTTATAAATCAAGATGTGTGAGGGTTTCACTAGATAGATGTCTTAATCAGCACTCGTCCTTGATCTTTACTCGTGTCTTCAAATCTTTTTGAAATCTTGACCTGATCACATGTTTATATCCTCGATCTATCATGGTCCTTCCTTATTGTTCCCCATGTCATTTCTTCAGCGGCATTGTTCCTGGTCCTACCGATCAGCAAGGCGGACCACCTCCAGTGGACCAGCAGCAACCTGGAGACCAAGCCCAGCACGCTGGAGCGGCATCCTGAGTCTTGCATTCCGGGGATCCAGAGCCCCCAGTTCAGCCAGTTCCGCCTGCAGAGCCTGACAATAAAACCCTGGTGGGTCTCATCAGGGAATTGCTTGCATCTCAAGATCGTCGTGGCGATGCCCTACACCAGACAATACAAGATGCCATGGGCAGAGTTGGTTACCAAGGGAACAACGCGGCCAATAGCTTCAAGCGTCTGAACCCTCCTTTTTTTGACGGCAGTGAAGATGCTATTGCTGCTGATGCATGGCTTCAGGACACAGAGGTTATCCTGGAAGCCGCTAGGATTCCTGAGGAAGAGAAGGTGGCCGTTGTGCGCCTGCAGTTATTGGACTTAGCCTGCAGCTGGTGGGCGATACTAGCAGTTGGATTACTGATGCCTGTCTCATGGGTGGTGTTCAGCAACAAGTTCCAGACCAAGTACTTCAACGCAGTAGCTCGGTATGATCTGTAGACGAGATTCACCAATCTTAAGCAGATGGGTAGGACGGTCGATAGATATGCGATCGAGTTTTCTAGACTCAGTCGGTTTGCTCCTACCTAGGTGGCAACCGAATTGGATCGAGGCCAGCGATTCCAGCAGGGGCTCCACCTAGAGATCACCATATCAGTGGAGCAGTTTGAGCACCAGACGTTTGATGCCGTCTTGCGAGCAGCAGAGAGGCATGAGTATACTTCGCAGAGGATTGTAGATAGAAGCGGAGGATGGAAGAGGTCTCATGGGCAGATGTCCCAGTCTTCAGCACCAGTCTCGACAGCTAGGGCTTTGACTATTGGAGCTCCTAGAAGGACGACCATAGTTTCGTCGGTTCAGCACTCAACGCCGGCGTATCCTCAGCAATAGAAGCAGAAGCAGTCTTCCGCAATAGGCTATACTCATTGTGGGAAGCCAGGACATATAGTATCAGAGTGTTGCAGAGCACAGGGATTGTGCTTGTCTTATGGGGCACCAGATCACAAGATAGGGTCCTATCTGAATAGAGCCAGTTCATCGTCATCAAACCTAACCAGTCCATCGATTTGGGGTCCAGTACCAGTGCAGCAGCAGTACCAGCCTCCGAGGCCATTGTTGCCTCCGGGACAGTAGTATGCCCAAGCTCAGATTCAGAACCAGCAAAGAGGTCACCAGCAGAGGGGACCAGCACCAAGAAGGCAAGGTCAGGCTGTGGCTCTGACCGTGGGGGAAGTGTTAGCTTCAGGTGAGGTGGTGGCAGGTACTATTCTCGTCAACTCTTTTTCAGCATCAGTATTATTTGATTCGGGTGCATCGCATTCATTTATGTCTGTACGATTCGCTACACGGATAGGACTAGAGCCCGAGTCATTATCAGTAAGGCTCAGTATACTTACTGGTAACGGTCTTGTGGGAGTAGATAGAGTGTTTTCCTCGTGTCGAATCGTAGTTAGCAGTAGAGAGATTCCCGCTAGGTTGATAGAATTTCTGATGGCCAACTATGATGTGGTCCTAGGAATGGATTGGTTGAAGGAGTAATACGCAAGAATAGACTACCATATTGGCAGGATTATTTTTGGTATTTCAGGCGAACCAGAGTTTTCATTTTCCAGAGACAAAGTAGAACATTCTCCTCCAGTATTACGGATGGCAGTAGCAGTAGCGGTTCAGTTTCCCAGAGTTGTTGAAGAGTTCTCAGACGTGTTCCCCGAAGAGCTTTCAGGCATTCCCCCACCATTGATTTGCTTCCAGGGACGGCACCAGTGTCAGGGAGAGTCTACAGAATGGCACTGTTTGTAAAAACAAAAGTTGATCTTTATTTCACAAACTTTGTAAGAAGATTACAAACATTTTAGGAAAGTACAACTATAGGAATCCGATCTGAAGACGATCGCTTTATCCCTTGGACGATGTGAACTTTGAAGACGATAGCCTCTGAAGTTGAAGGCGATAGCCTCTGAAGAATGCAGCAGCACTTGGGCAAGAACTCCTGAACTCTCTGCTCTTGATTCTGATTTTTTTGATCTCTATGTGATCTCTGTTGATCTAGGATGATCTGTGATTGATAATGAAGACTTGAAACTCTATTTATAGAGTTCTAGAAATAACTAATTTTTAGTTATTCTAAATTGTGCAGGATGGATTGTGCAGACATTGTATTGCGCACGTAGCAAACTGCGCAGACAGTTACTCGATCGTGGACCACCTGTATGTGACGCGTGGCATTGTTTGATTAAAATACGCTTGGTCGTGTACAGACGGTTGCCACATGGTGAGTAATTGATGGCATGTAGGCCACGTATAAATTGTCAGTTATCTTGATGGAGTGCGCCGCATGAACTGCGCTGGCTTCAGATTGCGCTAGATTGAATTGCGCTGTAGAGAGTCTGGTAGATTACGCTGCATGTACAGCTGTCCTCGAGCGCTGTGCTGCACGAGAAACGAACAGTTTCCTCGTTCTTCGTGCTGTCAGCTGTCAGAAGATATGATTTTCTGTCAGATAATGATGACGTTGCCACGTTAGCTTGCGCACTTGGATGTATGCGCAATTCAGCTTGCGCACTTGAGTTGCTGCACAATCTGTCTCCTGTGCAATTCTTTTGAAGGGTGCACAATTTGATTTTTCTTGCTTTTTTGATGGGTGCAACTTGATTTTTAGGACCTACAAGACCCCCTACAAAGTTTTCGAAGTTTGAAGATATTCAAAGCTTCGAAATACTTTGAATTTTGATTTTTAAAATCAAGTTACGCAAGTGATGCCCTGTCTGCGCAATTGGAGGAATTAGTTCCTATTTCTTCGGCGCAATCTGAGGCGTCTGTTTAGTTTCAAAAAACTATAAATAGTTCTCATTCTTCTTTCTGTCATTCTTTACTAGTTTCCAAACGTTTGAGAGAGAGAACTCCTGAGCCAACTCCGACCCTTCTTCGTCTTCTCCATCGACATCAATGGCTCCGAAACGCTCCGCCGCCGAGAAGGGCAAAGCCCCCGTTGAGTCTTCGACTCGGGCTGCGCCTCTCATTTCTCGTCACGAAATCGGTCATCCCGCACTGCAAGGTAGTGAACTCGATCAAAAACCCCTTTTAGGGTTCTTTGACATTGTCGAACTTTCGAACCTTTCTCTTTTTAGAGATTTGGTTGAATTGCGTCGCCCTGTTTAGGGTTTTGGTTTCATAAACTCAATAGTTTTTATTTTTATGAAAACTATTTTCTTGTGCAATCGGTGGAAAGCGCTGGCAAATGTTCAGCACAATCTGCTGATTTGCGCAAGGCTGTCCAGCACAAACTGATGCTTTGCGCAAGTTGTTCAGCGCAATCTGATGGCTTGCGCAAGTGGATGAGTTGGCACAACTGGATAGTTTGTGCACGTCGGCTGTATTAGTGCAATCTGATGCTATGCACCTAGCGCAATCTGATGCTTGCGTACTTTGCTGATTTTTTTGAACAAACTTCTTTGTTTTGACATGTACTAAATTCTGTCTTTCTGTTTGATGCAGTTAATATCAGGGAAGACCCGAACTATGAAGAATTTGCAGGGACCCTAGCTGAACCTGAATTTAAGGAGGATCTGTCCCATGTGATATTTCCTCAGTATGCTTTGCCATCTTTCCGACAGGCCATTCTAATAGCACAGGACAATGAGACCTTGCTAAGTCTGATGAACGGGCAGCCACTACAAACTGCTGACGCCGTTACTCATAAGAAGCCTTTATTTCTGTTCGGTAAGGCTCTTGATAAGAGTTCTCAGCCGAGGCCTCGAGTTGAACAAAGACTCTTTCAGAAAGGCGAGAAAAGAATACTGTTACCAGACATTGCCAGGTGCCTCCCTTTATCTCGCTATGCTTATACGAGTTATCCCAAGAGGATTGACTGGGATATTACTCCTCTCCAGCAAGCCAGAACAGAAAATATTTGTGTGAAGAAAGGACCGAATAACAAGGATATGTTCTATAGCTCCTCTGAGCGTCACCAAATAAAAGTTGGCGACTCTGCTGGGGACGACTTTCTCCTCCGACGAGGAAGTGACAACTCAATGTGACGTTGCGTCTTTCGGAAAGATGCAGAAGACGCTGGTTGTAAAGGTCAACCAGACGGCCTACGAGGCGATGATCAACTCCAGGTACACCCCTCGCACTGCAACAACTTCTGCCACAAGTAAAGTTCACTCAGTGTGGGTCCCTAAGACTGCTGCACAGTCTACTGCCTCTGCTGCTCAGCCTACTGCGCAGTCTGCTGTCTCTGCTGCCAAAACTATTGTGCAGTCTGCTGCTACTGCCCATGCGCAGTATGCTGCTCCCCTTGCCAGTGCACAAACCACTTCCTATGCTGCTCTGTCAAAGTGCAAGACTCCTCTTCCCCTGGCACAGTTGGCTGCAACTCTGCCTACGCAGTCCACCACTCCAGCAACCAGAGTGAAACTCAAACACTCTGAAGTCAAGACTCCTGCTGCGCAATCTGCTGAGACTGTGGCCAGAAGACTTTCTGCCAGAGTTCCTCATGCGCAACCTGCCAGTGCGCCAACAGCCACTTCATCCCCTGCGCAAACTGCGCCAGCATAGTCTAAGAGGGACAGCCCTTTGGCTAATCTCTTTTCTTCTCACAGCAAAGGAAAAAACTCTGCTCCTCTTCCCAAACACCCTGTTGCTCCAGCGCAATCCACTGGAGGTAGTCTGTTGACTACTCCTCCACCTCAGGACAAAGGAAAAGGCCCGTTGGTCTTTTTTCAAACTTTTTCGTCTCACGACTTGGAAGACAACAGAGGGAAACGCTCTTTAGCTAACCCTTCCTCACAAAACAAAGGAAAAGGCCCTTTGGTCTTTTCTCAGTCTTCCTCGGTTTTTACCGTAGAAGATCAATCTGAATGTGCTCCGGCACCAATCAGTACAAGAACTCTCTCCAACAAGAGTTCTTCTTCCCTGCTTGCCAAAGGAAAGTGTACTGATCAAAGAGGTATTCTGCCTACTCCGGTAGCAGAATTTTAAGATCTCCCAACTCTCAAAATATCCCGCTCGAAACAGGAAAAATTGCTGATGTCTCAGACAGAAACTCCTGGGAGTTGCTGATCTAAGAACTTATCTCAATAGACCAACTTCGGCGAAACGCAAACAGCCAATGCCGAAGACCAACTAGTATCAGAGGCAAACTTCCAGGATCAAAAATCCTGACACCTATGCTAATGAAGTGAGTACTTCCCTGTACACTCAAGGGACAAAACATTTGAAGAATCGGAACCATGTTCCGAATGTTGTCAAAGAACATATCCCTCGAACTTCTTCTCGTCCCGTCATTGTTCCCGTTCTCCGAGAACACCTCAAACAAAAACGGGACAACATCTCAACACCTCCAGTGCAATCACTTGGACACCATTATAATCACAAGGTTGTCATCAAGTGTTGCTGTCAGACAACAAAATGATCTCTCTTCGATAGTTTGAATTTTAGAACGTCTGAACCAATGTCAGAAGATGAAGACGAAGTTTTGTACGCTTCTGTTAACATGACTTCCAGAGACACTGGGGATAGGAAGTGATCCAAGCACGGCAAGCCTCGCAAGCCAAGCCAGCGCTATTTAGATCTACTCCAAGAATCTTCTGATAGAGTATTCCAACATACCCGATCCCGAAGCCGAGATGCAATTGGCCAAAAAAATCTTCAAGATCCTCCCGGTCATCTCCCACTTTCTCACTCAGGAGATGATTCTTTCTCCGACTATGATGCATACAACGAAAGTTCGGAACAGACAGTGTCCTCCACTGTACCTAGAGAAGTGACAGCTTATGTTGTCACTAAAGACCCAGATACTTCCAGTTCAGCTAGTCAAGAACAACGAATCACTGCACTAGAAGACAAGTTGAAGATCATGGCCGAAATGGTTGCAAGTATGCATTCTATCATCGTGGCCCAACATACAGTACCATCGACTGTACCTGCTGTAAATCCTGAGATCATAGCATCGTCGGTGCCTGTCAATACAGGGCTGGGGGTAGCGTCTCCTCAAATACCTCCTGTAAAGATTCAACCTACACCCAGTCAGTCAGGTGCTGGCGGTAGTGCTTACCACGCTGTTCCTCCCCCTAATACTCTGATTCAGCCTGCTCCTTCTACATTATTAGAGGATGCTAATGAAGCTGTCAAACTTCTATGCACTCAATTCGAGGCCTTCAAAGAGAAGGATAACTTACAAAGGTTGGGGATCAAACAACCTTACCCAGTTGAATGAAAGGAAGTCCCATTTCCTCCAAAGTACAAGATCCTAAAAATCTTCCTGTTTGATGGCAGCACTTCTCCCAGTCAGTTCATTAACCACTTTGAGGTAATGACTGTCCAACTCCAGCCAAATGACGCCCTTCTTACCAGGGTATTCGTCGGCTGTTTAGCCGGTATCGCGTACGATTGGTACAGGAGCTTGCCCGATGGATGTATCACCTCTTTCTCAGGTTTAAAACAAATCTTCTTGGAACGATTCTATGAGAGGATCAACGACATGACCATGTCGGCCCTTAATAAAATCAAACAAAGACACAATAAAACTACTGAGAGTTTCATTGAAAGGTTCCGCCGAGAAGCTTTAAAAATGCCTCCTGGAACTCCGGCTGCTGTCACGATAGACACCTGCAAGGCAAATCTTTTGCCTATCATCAGCATGTGGACAGGGTCAACTCAGTTCCAAGACTGGCCATCCTTCATTGTCAACGCTAAAGCAGCTGAAGTTAGTGCTGACAAATTCAAACAGCTAGGGGTACACATGTCTAACCCGACCGAGACGAACATCAGATATCGGGTGGTGGTAATCGCCAAAACAACCGCAAAAGAAAAGAAACTTTGAACATCAACTTGAAGAACAAAGAATCTCTGGCGGTCAATGTAGCTCCACCTACGCCTGCTTCTACTCCTTCTGCACCTCCAACAAGGGAACCTCGTCCGAAAGTAGAATACTCCTTTGACGAGAATGACACCGTGAGCATCTTTGATTGCTTGATCAAAAGCAATAAGCTCCAACTCCCAGACCCGAAGAAGCCTGATGAGGTCGGTAAGACTGATCATCCTAAGTACTGTGTCTATCACAGGTTCATTGGGCATCCACTCGAGCATGTTATGTGCTCAAAGACAAGATTTAGGAGCTAGTCAACGCTGGTGTTATCACTCTGCAGCAAGACGAGAAGACGGTTACCGCAAACATGGTCTCAGTTCAGTTTGGTGACTTCCCTCCGCAGATGGTACAGCACAGTGTCATCCCTATCCCCAAAGCTACTCTTGAGATTGAGAATCTCCCTCCTCCACGAAGTGAAGGTCTCGTTCCATTGTCTCTTGACAACGGCGAGATTATGTGGATTCACCCTGATCTTGCTTCAGAGTTCAAAGTTCCCTCTTCCACCTCCAAGAAGAAAGAACGCTCTAAGGGCAAAACAAAAATCTGCAATATGGTGTCTTTTGACCCCATAGTTGACGAGGAAATCCTGCTGGGCACCAGATCAGGAAAAGCCTATCTAAAGGATTATCCCGAATCTCAGGAGAATCCTGCTTCTTTTTCTGAGCCTGCTTCAGTACAACCTGCTTCCACTGAGGATATTCCTACTGCATCCTCATCGGTTGTAGAACCTACTCTTCCCAAACCGACAGCAGCCGACAAAGGCAAACAACAAGTCCGCTTCGACAAACCTTTGAAGAAGTCATCTCCTTCTGGACTTGAGAAGCCTTACAACTTTGATATCTTGGCTCAACTAGCCAATACACCGGCTAGGCTGTCAATCTTCGAGCTCTTGCGCCTCTCCAAAGAGACTCGAGAAACTCTGAGTGAAGCTCTCATGCAGACAGAAACCTGACTAACCCTTCTGAAGAAGCCGAAGGTAGAGCCTGTCTCTTGCCTTCATTGTCATAGTGTGTTGGAGTTAATTCCAAACATTACTTTCACTCAGGATGACATGCTGATGGAAAATAATAGGCATGACCGTCCTCTATACTATACAGGATATGTCAACTCGATGAAAGTCGATATTATTCTGATAGATCCTGGGTCTGTCCTCAGCATTATACCGAAGACAATGTTAGATGCACTGAAGATCCCAGTGCATAGTCTTTCCAGTACAATCACCACCATCCTGGGGTTCAACCAGGGAAGGAGTGAGCCTCTGGGCAAGATTCGCCTAAAACTCCAAATAGGCAATCTTCGCACAAAGGTGACCTTTTACATCATAGACAACCATGGTTGTTCTTATAATGCTCTGTTGGGGAGACCATTCCTGCATGAACATAATATAGTTCCTTCGACTCTCCATCAATGTTTCAAATATGGAGAGGTTCAAAAGGAGGTTGCTGATCTCTATCCTTTCAAAGGTGTCGAAGCATACTGCAACGATGCTCGTATGTACAAGGATGAGTTCATGAAAGTAGTATTGTCTCTGAACACCGAAGAATAACAAGAAGCAGTGCCTAATGACACCCTCATCATACCTGTCAAAGGGCGTGTTTCTCGTCCTCAATCCTCCAAACCACTGGCTATTCACTTGCCAGTCCAGAAGCAACCAACTGATGGAGGTCAAGATCAAAG
This sequence comes from Iris pallida, assembly GCA_029216955.1. Classification (NCBI taxonomy): domain Eukaryota; kingdom Viridiplantae; phylum Streptophyta; class Magnoliopsida; order Asparagales; family Iridaceae; genus Iris; species Iris pallida. Next base: position 25,440,472 of record JANAVB010011399.1, read on the forward strand.
GGAGCTCACCTCTTCTGAGCCACTTGTTATTGACTTACGTCGTAACAAGGAAAAAAAGGAAGCTCGCCTCTTCTGAGCCACTTATTATTGATTTATCTCATAACAAGGAAAAAAGGGAGCTAACCTCCTCTGAGCCACTTGTTATCGACCTCCGTCGTAACAAGTCCAATCCTCCTCCATGTTCTTCTTCTCCCCCTCTTGTAATCAATCTGACCAAGTCTGTTAAGGCTAAAGGTCCTGCTGTAAATACAGATGTACAAATCAATGAAAAAGTATCTCCTTTCCAGTATACTGATGTCATTTATCATGCTAAGTGCTATTTGGATATGTTAGATAGCTTTCGGTCATTTACAAGGGAGTTGTACAGTCTCTTCAAACAGAAGTCTCACTCGAACATCCAAACGACTCATATCGCATTGTTTCCGCTCGAAAGAGAGCCGAGAGTCTAATACTTTTTAGTAAAGGACCGGAACAACAATTCAGCGATACGGATGATAGCAAAAGTAACGATACGGGACATCTCCAACTGTGTCGTTACAGTCAACAATCAAAAGACATCATTCGAAAGATGGGTTATGACTTCAAGAATAGCCTCAACTACAGTAAGGGTAGAAGAACTCCTATCCGTACGACTGTTCTGAAAGGAAAATCAGAGATGTATTACAGCAGGACCAAAAGAGGTCTCGGATATGCTTCTCCTCCGGTATTATCCCCAGCAGTCTCCGAATCCGATAGTGATGAGCGCTCTAATTCTTATGATTCCAGCTCATGGGATTCTGATACAAGCATCGGTCAAGTTCATCGATTGATCGTATCTTCTAACATGGTCTCCGTTGAACTTCCAGAAGGCTATGACGAGGACATTGAAGAAAATCTTGAAACAGACCCCTGGGCTCAACGAATGGATACTCAATGGAAACTCCAATTCGAACAACGAGAACCTCCTACCGAAGATCAATTAGTTCAAATTGACGTAGGAGAAAGCGGGTCACCTCGTCCAATATTCATCAGCAAGAACCTTCCAGAGGCAGATAAGCAAGAATTAATTCTTCTTATTCATGAATACATTGATGTCTTTGCCTGGAGCTATGAAGACATGCCAGGTCTAGATCCCAAAGTTGCTACTCACAAATTAAATATCCTGCCAAATGCAAATCATGTCAAACAGTAACAACGGCGCTTCAAGCCAGAAATGATGGACGCAATCGACGATGAAGTCAAAAAGCTCATCGCTTGTGGCTTTATTCGAGAAGAACAATATCCAGATTGGGTAGCCAATGTCGTCCCAATTTTGAAGAAAATCAGAAAAGTTCGAGTCTGCATCGACTTTTGGGATCTTAATGAAGCCTGTCCAAAAGACGAATTTCCTCTCCCTATCACGGATGTCATGATTGACAACACCTACGGATACAATCAGATTCGGATGAATCCTGAAGATGAAAAATATACTTCTTTCCGTACTCCTCGTGGAGTCTACTGCTATACCGTAATGCCATTTGGTCTCAAGAACGCTGGTGCAACATACCAACGAGCAATGAGTACCATTTTTTGAGATCATCTGTGCAAAACTGTCGAATGCTACGTTGACGATGTCGCTGTCAAAAGTCGTCTAAAGGAAGATCACATCCAAGACTTGAGAACTATCTTTAATCTCATGTGCCAACACCAACTCAAAATGAATCCCACCAAGTCATTCTTGGGTGTCTCTAGTGGCAAATTTCTCGGCTTCGTCATTACCTCTAAGGGTATACACGTGGATCCCGAGAAGATCAAAGCCATTCAAGAGATGCGTCCTCCACGCAACCTAAAAGAGCTACGAGGATTCCAGGGTCGACTTGCGTACATCAGGAGATTTATTTCAAATCTGTCTGGACGCTGCAGGCCATTTACTCAACTAATGAAGAAGGGTGTATCTTTCATTTGGACTGAAGAATGTCAACGAGCATTCGACGACATAAAGCGATATCTCATGAACCCGCCAGTCTTGGTGCCACCAATTTCAGGCATACCATTCTTAATGTATATCCGTGCTATGGATCATTCATTGGGTGCTTTACTTGCCCAAAAGAACAAAGAAGGTCACGAACAGGCCATCTATTATCTTAGTCGTACTATGATTGGTGTCGAACACCGTTATAGTTCGGTCGAAAAAGATTGCCTAGCTCTTATGTTCGCTATTCAAAAGACTCGGCATTACATCATTGGCCAAACTATTCATGTCATATCCCGAGTTAATCCTCTTCGGGTACTGGTGAAGAAACCAAGCACACTCAATTCTCGGCTGGCTACATGGTCCATTCTGCTAGCCCAATATGACATGGTATATGTTCCTCAAAAGTCTGTCAAAGGTCAAGCACTGGCGGATTTCTTAGCAGCTCATCCTGTTCCAGAGACATCCAAACTCTATGATGAAATTCCAGACGAGACATTGGAATCAAACATGATCTCCAAAGAATTTCCTACTTGGCGTCTATTCTTTGACGGTGCATCCAGGATTGGACCCAATGGTGCCATTATTGCAGGAGTTGGAGTTGTCCTTGTTTCTCCAGACGGGTCAACTATTCAAAGAGCCTACTCTTTAGATGAACCTTGTTCCAACAACGTGGCAGAATACAATGCTCTACTCATTAGCCTTCAGCTAGCTAAACAATTGGATGTCGAATATCTTGAAGCCTATGGTGACTCCAAGCTGGTTGTTAACCAGGTTAAAGGAACCTATGAAGTTCGCCATCAAGATCTAGTGCCCTACTATGAAGCGACAATTAATATGGCTACATCATTCAAAGCCTTCTTCATCGAATATATTCGACGAGCTTGCAATACTGAAGCAGATGCTTTGGCCAATCTTGCAGCAGTCCTAGCCATCCCTATCAAAAGACAGCAAGTGGTGGTCGTCTCTAATCGGGAATTGTTCTGTATCGAAAACAATCGTAATATTGAGTTCAGTAATCTTACTGAAGTCAATGTTATCAGTGAAGATTGGAGAACTCCTTTCATCGACTTCGTAGTTCATGACATACTTCCTGAAGATCCCAAGGAAGCTACGAGTATTCGTCGGCGGTCTTTGCGATTCTACTATAATCAGACCAACAAAACTCTTTACCGGCGGACTTATGACGGCCTACTTTTGCGCTGTCTTGTTGGTGATGAAGCAAAGCAAGTATTGCGTGAAGCTCACGACGGTGTCTACGGAGCACATCAACCCGGTCCTAAGCTACAGGATCGTATCCGACGCATGGGTTACTACTGGCCCTCTATGGTATCTGATGCCATCGAATATGCAAGAAAATGTCGAGCTTGTCAAATCCACGCAGATTTTATTCATCAACCATCAGAATTCCATCATCCGACTGCTGCCTCATGGCCTTTTGAAGCTTGGGGCATGGACATTATAGGTCCCATAAATCTTCCTTCTTCTAGAGGACATCGGTTCATATTGGCAATAACCGATTACTTCTCCAAATGGGCCGAAGCTATACCCTTGGCTGAAGTCAATACCAGCAGTGTCATCAACTTCGTCAAATACCATGTCATCTATAGATTTGGTGTACCTCGACGAATCATCCATGACAACGGACCTCAGTTCATCAGCCAAAAGTTTACAAGGTTCTGTGACGATCATCGGATTGACATTGTCGCTTCGACAGCCTACAATCCTGCTGCTAATGGTTTGGCTGAAGCTTTCAACAAAACTATCATCAAGCTCCTCAAGAAGTTTGTGTCTACTAACAAACGAAACTGGAGTGAAAAGCTTGGGGAATGTCTTTAGGCCTACCATACTACGGTCAGCAACCCCACAGGCTGTACACCCTTCTCTTTAGTGTACGGCTGTGAAGCAGTTCTACCCCTGGAGCTTCAAATTCCATCTTTAAGGATTGCCATCGCCAATGAACTCACTACAGAAAACAATGACCTTCTTCGACTCCAAGAATTAGAGGCGCTCGACGAGAAACGGCTATTGGCTCAACAGCATATTGAGTTATACCAAGCCCGCATCTCAAAGACTTTCAATCGCAAAGTTAAGGTCAGAGCCTTTCAGAAAGGAGAGCTCGTTTTAACTGTTAGACGTCCTATGACTATGACTCATATGAGCAATGGTAAGTTCGACGCGAAGTGGGAAGGACCATATATTGTGAGCAAAGTCTTCTCAAATGGAGCTTATCAACTTTCTGAGCTAGACGGTCGAGTGGCAATGATGCCCATCAATGGCAAGTTCCTCAAAAAGTATTATGTATAAATGTAAAAGATATTACTTGTAATCATCAGACAAGTTCATAAATAAAATTTGATTTTATTTCATCATGAATGATAGTACATAATATCAAGGAAGGTCACTATCATTCTTCTTAAAATTGGGACGAGGACCACTACCGTCCTTCTCAAAAACATAATCAACAAAAGAGCCGAGAACATCTTTGCTCGAACCCACCAGGAACTTGCAAGCAGCCATCCTCATGGCTTCTTCTTCCGCAGTCTTCCCTAGTTCAAGAAGGAAGTCTAAAATATCCCTTGACGGCTTGGATACCGATGAACCTTCGCCTACCTCTGTCTGCTTTGGCTGGGCCGGTTCGAATGGACGTTCTTCAGTAACCGCTTCAACCTTCAGGGCGATCTCAGCCTTCTTGGATGCTTCTCCAGACGACATCTTTATGTTGAAAAGTGGAAGTGATCATTCAGTCTGATTTTCTGTTCTATTTATAGACGAAGATTCGTAGAACAACAAAGCGACATATTCACCCGACGGTTCACCCGTTCATTTCATTCACCCGACGGTTTGTCCGTTCATCATATTCATCCGATGGTTCGTCCGTTCATCACATTCATCCGACGGTTCGCCCGTTCAAAACATTCATCTGACGGTTTGCCCATTCATCATATTCATCCGACGGTTCGTCCGTTCATCACATTCATCCGACGGTTCGTCCGTTCATTCACAATCATCTGACGGTTCGCCCGTTCATTCACAATCATCTGACGGTTCGCCCGTCCATTAGATTTATTTGACGGTTCGCCCGTTCATTTCATCTATCAGACGGTTCATTCGTTTATTCCATTCATTTGATGGTCCATCCATTTTGTTCACATATTTTGATGAATCATCCATTTCGTTCATATCAGCAACTTGTCATCTTTGATTAAGTTGTCTACTGAAATAATGATATTCAACAAATTATATTCTGCCATGTCCACATTACCTCTGAGCAGATATAATTGAATATAATTATTTTCTAAAAATCAAGAAATATATCATGTCTTGCACCTCTGAATATATTTTCTATCACTATTATTTATATCTGAATAAGATATGCAATAAATAATAGAGCCACCAAGAAAATATCTTTTTATTGATTGATCAAAATTGAAAGACATTACAAAATTACATGTCACAAAAAATTGAAGATACAAAAAGTCTTTCTCATTCCGCTGGCGGGGTCATCAAGCTAGTCATCTGCTGCTTTAAAGATTGCAGTCACTCCTCACGAGAGTCCATCACTCGTTTCCTAGCTTCCTCCATCCCAGACTTATCATCGAAAGATGGCATGGTTACTAGTCTGTGAGAGATTTCAGCCTGGTGAGTTGCGACATACTCATCTCTTTCCTGAGTCAGAGTGTCCAGTTGTTGAACTGCAACCTGATGTTGTGTGGCCTTATCCTCCAGAGCAAGCTGAACAAGTCTCAGCTCTTCTTGAAGACGGGCAGATTCTGCTTGCAGCTCAGCAACTTTCCTCTCATTCTCCTCAACAACAGATGCCACTTGGGAATTGTACTCAGCAGACTTAGTAGAGAAAGTATCCAAGAGAACTTGGAGATCAACCTTCGTAACTGCAACCTCTTATGACATCCTCTCAAACTCGGCCTGTACCAAAGGCTCCACCTTCCCCCGATTCAAATCTTTGTAGATCCTCACCGACTCCTCTAGCTCATCCAGGATGTGCTCAAGGTAAGCAGCTTGCGCTTCATCACCTTGATTCCGGATGGCAGCTATCAGATAGGAGGTTGGACCCCTAACAGTTGTGAAACCAATGTCTTCTCTCCCCATTATCTACTAAGGGTCCTAGGGAACTGAAGAAAAGATTGGTAAAAGAACCGATGATGAATCTGTTAGTGGCAACAGCACCAAGAGTAGCAGATACTCCTATAGAAGTCGAAGCAGCAGCAGGCACCTGTGCAGATGGACGTTCAGCTTCTTGTCTATGGGTGGAGGTCTCTCTAGATAATGGAGCCATGGTAGAGCTAGTAGCCCCTCCCAAGTGTTTCTCTGTAAATCAAATAAACACCATCAGCTGGCTGTCATTAGTAACTATCAAGAAGGATCAAAAGTGAGGGCAGTCTTACCATTGCTAGGTCCGGGGACAAGTCTGTCATCTGTTGGCACAGGTTCCAACCTAGCAGAAGTAGTCTCAGACATTACTGCCTGGCTACTACCGGCCTCAGAGCCACCCGAAAAATGTCGGCTACCACTGGCTATAGCCGTTATTGGCACTATGTTTGTCCATACGGGAGGAACTGGGGAAGATTCAAGTTCTGCATGGATAAAAATATAGATGTCAGCTATTTAATCTATGAAAAGAAGATTGATAAAATCATTTAATACCTTTGGGATCAGCATGAATAGTTTCCTCAGGTGCTACTTCCTCACCCACATTCTTTTCTGGAGACACATGCACCTCAACATCCTTTTCAGGATCCAGTGTGTCATCAACAGTTTCGGGAGATATATGGATATCAGCGTCCTCTTCTAGATTTAAAGTATCATCAACAGCTTCTGTTGATGTATCTTCATTGCTTATACTATCTTCTGGTGCTTCTTCGCTGGCAGTTGCGGTGGCCTGATCGACATCATCCTGCAAGCCGAAGTCGCAATCATTTAGAGCTTCAATCATTAAACAATCTTCTTCTTCACGGAGTGTTCCTGGTGTAGCAGAAAGCTGGGTAGTTTCCACCGCAAGTGAAGGAGATCGCAAAACTTCATCCTCTCTCTCCACAATATCTTCCCTGGGCTTTACGGCCTCATCCCTCTGTTCTGGACTAGGAGTTTCCTGCCTGGGTTCAGGGGCAGGAGTAGGAGATGACATTGTAACTCTGGCCATAGTACTAGCTACGACCGATGACATAGGTCGAGGAGTGACTACCTTCTTTTTCGGAAGACTATCTTCTTTCTATGTAGAGGTCTCTCTGGACTCTCTACATCTATAACATTGTGTTGCCTTTGGATAGAGGTCGGGGTCGCCGCCTCTTCTCTTTGAGTTGATTCGGCCTGCTGCCGAGATTGTGATCGGGTCATCACCCTTTCTGATGGATCCAAGACAAGTTTCTTCTTCGCAACTGGAGAAGAAGTTTCTTTTCTCCTTCTCTTCCTCTCCTTGGCGGAAGATTTGACAACTTTCAAAGAGATACGCAATGGCTCGTTGATTTCTTCCGGGAAGTTGGCTTCCCTTGAAGCTTCCAACGGCGCATCGGCCGGTTCACGCTCTTCTTCGTTGCCAGGAGCCACCACAACAGTTGTTCCCTTCTTCAATCTGGTTGCTGTCGCGAAGCTGTCGGCGAGACTAAAGTTCTCCGCAAAGGTATTCACCGAGGTGTAGAAGATTGAATATGTGTACAGCATCCACGGGCCGTGGTTGCTCTTCGTCGGCATCGAGAACATTGTTCTTGTGTCTCGAGCGTTATAATAAGCCCAAGCCCGGACGCCATCGATCAAATAACCTTGTCCTTGTAGGCACATTATGGCGTTACCCACATGGGACTGGTCATAGCCGAATTGATGGGCAAAGCGGCTGGGAAGATATTGTTCCAAGTAACATTCATCTTCAAATCTATAAACCAAGTACGACGGCCTAATTGTCCTCAGCCAATCAAATGCTGCACGACCCAAAGGCTGTCTCCCAAGATCAACTAGATTTGTTGACATATGTTCATAACCAGTCGGAGGGGGAACACAGTAGAAATTTCACCCTTTCCTGAGATTCAAAGCTCGTCTGCAATCTCTTAGGCTGGTATATATCCATTTGCTCCTAGAGAATCTCCGCAAGAAGCTTCCGCTGACTGTCCCCATATCGGGGTCCATTAATGAAGGATGGTGCAGAAGCAACCATCCGAACAAATAAGTGTAGGGAAGCTCCAGCCGAGGGAAGTTCCCTTTCTCTTCTTTCCCCTTGAGCATTGAATCAACAAAAAGACGAAGACCTGCGTTCACTCTACAGGTCATCGCCGATAGCAGATCCATCCGATAGCCAAAGACTAACCAGACAGCAGCAAAAAGCACGCCACGATGGAAATGATCGACGACACTGGCTCCGGGGACGACGAATCGTCGAAGCCAGTATGTGAGGAAACCCGCCAGCTGGGCTTCCTTTGACATGGGCCTATAGCCCATTCTTATGAAACTTCCAATAACATCTCCTATCTTGAAAGGAGGATATTAAAGTTCATCATCGACCCTGATGTCCATCTCTTTGTTCTCCTCCATTAATCCTATCACCTCACTATGGCTGGGTGGTCTGAAGAAGTTAGGGTTGCACGTATCGTGCTCCTTAGTCTTCTTCTCCATGATGTGGTTAAAGAAGAGATAAGGCAACCACTTTGATGAGTAGCAAGTGCCAGAGGAACCACTCTTGTAATACATGGAGCAGATCTTATAGTGGCACAGCAGTTCTTCAAAAACGGCCACCATGTCGGCGTTCTCCCGACGAAGACGGTCCAACTCGTCATTTGTGGGAACAAATTCTTCATAGGGGAAGTCTTCCATTGGTAAGCTCGAGATATACTTCATCTCATGAAGAGCTAGTCCAATCTCTCCACAGGGTGTCATGAAAGTCCCTGTCCTAAAATTGTACCTCTCCGCCAAAGCGAGAAAAAGATGAGGATTGGGGTGGAATCCATATACGGTAGAGTATACCGCCTGGTACAGCTTAATTTCTTTGAGCTTTTCTTCGAACTGAACCAATATCCAATTGGTTATGCAGTTCCATCTTTTGTTATCTGGGTTTACCAGACCTGTCAATCGGATATCCTGATCCGGATATCTTCCCTCAACCTTTGCAAATTCATTCGTAAAGATCGGTGTTCTAACTGGCAACAGCAGAGAGGAGATCTCCGGTAGGATACAGCTGGGATTCAATCCTCTGAGCAAAGAGCTGTGACGCTCAGAGGAGCTATAGAACATATCCTTGTTATTCGGTCCTTTCTTCACACAACTATAGGAATCCGATCTGAAGACGATCGCTTTATCCCTTGGACGATGTGAACTTTGACGACGATAGCCTCTGAAGTTGAAGGCGATAGCCTCTGAAGAATACAACAGCACTTGGGCAAGAACTCCTGAACTCTCTGCTCTTGATTCTGATTTTTCTGATCTCTATGTGATCTCTGTTGATCTAGGATGATCTGTGATTGATAATGACGACTTGAAACTCTATTTATAGAGTTATGGAAATAACTAATTTTTAGTTATTCTGAATTGCACAGGACAGATTGCGCAGACATTGGATTACGCACGCAGCGAACTGCGCAGACAGTTACTCGATCGTGGACCACCTGTATGTGATGCGTGACATTATTTGATCGAAATGTGCTTGGTCGTGTACAAACGGTTGCCACATGGTGAGTAATTGATGGCATGTAGGCCACGTGTAAATTGTTAGTTATCTTGATGGAGTGCGCCGCATGAACTGCGCTGGCTTCAGATTGCGCTAGATTGAATTGCGCTGTAGAGAGTCTGGCAGATTGTGCTGCATGTACAGCTGTCCTCGAGCGCTGTGCTGCACGAGAAATGAACAGTTTTCTCGTTCTTCGTGCTGTCAGCTGTCAGAAGATCTGATTTTCTGTCAGATAATGATGACGTTGCCACGTCAGCTTGCGCACTTGGATGTATGCGCAATTCAGCTTGCGCACTTGAGTTGCTGCGTAATCTGTCTCCTGCGCAATTCATTTGAAGGGTGCACAATTTGATTTTCCTTGCTTTTTTGATGGGTGCAACTTGATTTTTAGGACCTACAGGCACCTTCAGAGTTAGAGATCTTGTACAAGATGATTGTAAAACTCAGAACCAAGGGATTCATTCGTGCTAGTGGATCACCTTGGGGGGCCCCGATACTTCTTGTGAAAAAAAGGATGGTACATCAAGATTATGTGTTGATTATCGTACCTTGAACTCTGTAATAGTTAAGAACATATATCCTCTACCAAGGATAGATGATTTATTTGATCAACTCATAGGAGCGGCAGTATTTTCGAAGATTGACTTGCGGTCAGGATACCATCAGATCAGAGTTAGAGATCAAGACGTCCCGAAGACAGCATTCAGATCCAGATATGGACATTGGGAGTTCCTTGTTATGCCATTTGGAGCGACCAATACGCCAGCCGTATTCATGGACCACATGAATCGTATCTTTATGCCTTATTTGGATCAGTTTGTGATAGTGTTTATAGACGACATCTTGGTCTATAGCAAGAGAAGCGGATCATGAGCAGCATCTTCGTGTAGTTCTTCAGATTCTCAGAGAGCACCAATTGTACGCGAAGTTCAGTAAGTACGAGTTTTGGCTGGATCGTATCTCGTACTTAGGTCACATCATTACCAGAGGTGGATTGGAAGTGGACCCCCAGAAGATAGTGGCTATAGAGACATGGCCAATTCCCAGTACCGTCGCAGAACTTCGGAGTTTCCTAGGATTGGCTGGCTATTACCGGCGGTTTGTATCAGACTTCGCTCGGATTTCAGCACCATTGACGCAGTTGACCCGCAAGGATGTACAGTTTGCTTAGACAGCAGAGTGTTAGAGTTCATTTGAGAAGTTGAAGCAGAGATTGATGACGGCTCCCATTATTTATATGGAGATCGAGTGGAGATTTTTACCGACCATAAGAGTCTTAAGTATGTGTTTACCCAGAAGGATCTTATGTAACACCCCAGAACCAGAATACTGGAGAGCGGTGGCGTACATAGCCAGCTACGTATATAGAAGTGCAATCCACCCCGCTATACGGTCACGGCTGTCTAGATACATGAGGGTTTAACTACAAGCCATCAGTCTGCTATGGTCAGGAACAAGCCTATTGTCTCAATCTCAAGCAAGTAATAACAGTTACAAGATCTCAGAGCACCAAATATACAATAGTAAGGCATCCCATACATTACTTATTTGGATGATCATGAAGCTAGTCGTACAAAATGTCAAGACTAGCAAGAATTTCAGTCATACATGATCAACCCTAGGATTTGTCAATTATGTTACAGCCCGTAGGAAGACAGTAAATAAAGGTGCAATACGAGCTAACACGTGCTCGCCGGCTAAACGCCTTAAAAGAATAATTTTATAATAGAGTGGGAGAACAAAAAGGAAACCCACTCGTTGCCTTGGTTACGCCTGGTAGTCACCATCTGGCTGGAAGGTAGGTAGATCCTCTGGAGCTGCTCCGATATCTGGCCATACAAAACCAGCTGGGTTAGACCCCAGAAAGAGCAAGTGCCACAAAGGAGGCTTCACTTAGGAACTAAAATCAGCATATAACAAGGTAATTATAAAGATACTGATAATAACAGAATTAATAATAATAAATTGAGTTCGAGAAAACCATTCAAGTAGCCAGTTTACAACCCTTAAACCAAACAAGGACCGCGGTTGCAACCCTTCACTTGAATAGAAACCCGTCTCAATACTCGTTGGTAAAGTAATAAGATAATAAACGAAGAAAGGACACATAACTGCTCCGGGAGCCAGGTTACAACCCTTAAACCAAACAAGGACCGGGATTGTAACCCTTCGCCTGAACAGAACTGGACCCCTGATCTTTATTGTTAAGGCCAACATAAATAATCATGCTATTGAAGTAAGGTAAAACATGAAAAGCATGACATGGGGTGCAATAAGACAATAAACGAAGAGAGGACACAGAACTGTTCCGGGAGCCAGGTTACAACCCTTAAATCAAATAAGGACCGAGATCGTAACCCTTCGCTTGAACAGAACAAGCCTCCTGATCATTATTGTTAAGGCAAGCATAAGTAACCATGTCGTGTCATAATCTTGTACAGGATCAAGATGAGACGAAGCTATACTAGACCCCATCCAAATCAATCATGGCCAAGTAATGAGTACGGCTTGATACTTTAACTAACTAGGGTTATGACAGGCCTAGTTACTAGCAAGATGCAATGAGATTGTTCCATCAGCCACAAGCCCTGCAGACCATCCAGGTTATCCAGGTCGAATATCCATTCATGAAAGTTACAACACATGACTGCGTGCTGGAATTGTGCCCTACTCGTTGGTAGGCTACAAGTCCACTTATATTACGTCCCAGAACCAGAACACTGGAGAGCGGGGGCAGACATAGCCAGCTACGTATAATAAAATGGGATCCACCTCATTATACGATCACGGCTGTCTAGATATATGAGGGTTTAACTACAAGCCATCAGTTTTCTATGGTCAAGAAGAAGCCTAGTGTCTCAATCACAAACAAGCAATTAAATGTTACAAGATGTAAGATCCCCAAATATACAATAGTAAGGCGTCCCAAATATTACATATTCAGCTGATCATGAAGCTAGTCGTACAAAATGTCAGGACTAGCAAGAGTTTAGTCATACATGATCAACCCTAGGATTTGTCAATCATGCTATAGCCCGTAGGCAGACAGTAAGTAAAAATGTACACGAGCTAACACTTGCTCGGCGGCTAAACGCCTCAAAAGAATAATTTTACAATAGAGTGGGAGAGCCAAAATAAACCTACTCGTTGCCCTGGTTACGCCTGGTGGTCACCATCAGGCTGGAAAACCGGTAGATCCTCTGGAGCTGCTCCGGTATCTGGCCATACAAAACCAGCTGGGTCAGACCCCAGAAAGGGCAAGTGCCACAAAGGAAGCTTCACTTAGGAACTAAAACCAGCACTTAGCACAAGAATAATAATATATAATAAAAGACAGTAATTAAAGAAAAGTATGACAGGTGATATACGATGAGATAACCATGGGACTATTCAGATAACCAGGTTACAACCCGTAAACCAAACAAGGACCGGGGTTGTAAACCTTCGTCTGAACAGAACTTGGTTTCTTCCACCATTTATCGACAAGGTAAAATAAGAATTCAGGTCACGTAACAATCTTGTTCATGAGCAAGACAAGACTAGACAGATTATACCTCATCCAACATTTCATGGCCAAGCAATAAGTACGACTTGATACTTTAACTAACTAGGGTTACCACAGGCCTAGTTACTAACAAGATGCAGCGAGATATTCCTCCAGCCACAAGCCCTGCAGCTAATCCAGGTTATCCAGGCGACTTGGATTTATTAAGCAATGCCTCGTTCTACTCCACATATCAGTGAGTCTAGACTTGTGTCCTACTCGTCGGCAGGCTACAAGTCCAACAATTGTGGCCGGGATAACGGGATCGTCTGTAACAGGGGAAATCTCTCATGACTACTGGATTATTCTAGTTATTAGCCTTAGTAAATTTTAGTGGGTACCCCTGACCGTAGTACTCATGGGTCCCTGTCCTAGACATGATGCAAGACAAGACGAGTTCATTTGTATAAGCACAATCATCCACGGTGTCTAGGTTATTCAATCTTGTCGTGTCATGTTGGCCGTCGCAACAGCATTTCGAGAAATATCATGTCAGGTTTTACCATGTCAAGAGTGCGCCACGGCGGGCCACTATCATGTCATTATCATTATTACTTATTCAAGAGTGCGCCACGACGGGCTACTATCAAGTCATTATTATTCATCCTGTTACCAATCTGGAGTGTACCACAACGGGTCACTATCGTGTTAAGCAATTCATTATTTAAGAAATAACAAACTATTAAGTGGGTCGTCGCAATTCAGGCCAGAATAGAAAATATACACTGTGATTATAAGCCCCATATTAAGATGAGAGAACTTGCAATAAAATAATTAAATAACATATCCTTGAAGCCAAGGAAAAGATTTACAACTTTCATATTGGGAGTGGAAAGAAATTCTGACCACAATTCAGGCAAATAAAATATTTAAACAATCAAAGTGGACCCCATACGGCCCAAAAGTGGGAGAACATACATGCGGCCAAAGAGAGTGGGAGGCCACCCAAGCGGCCAGCCAAAGCTTATACGGCCAGAAAATAACTGAAGGGGCCATGCGGCCAGCAAGAAATATTCATGCAGCCAGAAAAGACAAGGAGAGAGGAACCCACAATAAATGCAAGCTTCCACTCAAGCAAAAGAAAAGGACACGTGGCCACTCAAGTACTGGGGCCATGTGGCCTAAAATTACATGGATACAAACCTTGTGGGACCCTACTACAATTAATGCTAGTATGCCACGCGGCTCAATTAAGTATTCATGCAAGCAATCATGCGGCCATAAATTATTATTTAACTGGCCATGCAAGCAGTTGGCCATATGCGGCTCACTTAAATTGCATGCAAGCAAAGCCATGTGTGTTACAATGCAAGCATGCATTAAAATGCCTGCAGAGCCACGTGGGTTACCATACAAGCATACATTAAAATGCAAGCAAAGGCTTGCATTTGCATGCGGCCAATGGATTTCTTAAGCCATATGCGGCTAAGAAACTTCAGTATGCGGCCAATGGACTGGTACATGCTAACACAGGCATTAATGCATCTAACAAATGCATTATACAAATGCGTTAAACAATTTCATTTATTATGCATGTATGGCATATGCATGAAAACTTACTAACCATGCATTAAACCTCTACACGTAAATGCAAGAATGCATCTAGCAAATGTATTAAACAATTGCATTAAATTATATGCATGAAATATACCTACAAGCAAGCTTGCCCGGCCATGCGGCTCAATTAAGGAATTGGCCAAAAGCAAATGCTAAAAAGGCATGCTTGCTTTAAAATATACTTGGTATTAAATATACTTGGTAGCCTATGCAGCTCAATACTGAATCCATGCGGCCAATGGATTCCATACATTATTTAATGCATGCAAATGCATGTAGAATGAGCTAAAGCTAAAAGCTTAAAAGCATGCAACTAAAGCTAAATATGCAAGCTAAGCTAAGGCTAAAGCTAAATATGCCATTGCATGCAAATGATAAAGGGACCATACGTGCAAGCATGCAAGCATATGCATACCTAGGCGGCTCCAGCAAGTAGTTTATGGCCTATGCGGCCAACTCAAAATGGTCAGCAAACAAAATGGCCAAGCAATTATTAATAGCTTATGCCACCGAAAATAATTATTAAGGCCATGCGGCTTAGGCAATTAACTAGTGGCCCATGCAAATAAATACTTACACATGGTAAGCTAATGCATGCAATTAAATACTCAATTAAATGGCCATGCGGCTGGGAAAAACACTTGCCGCATAAAATAGTCATGCGGTCAAGTACTGTTCTCCTCCTCCAATTTTCGAGAAGAAAAACACCATGAAGCCATGCTTCCAAGCTCCATAATTCCATCATCCAGAGTCCAAATCCGAACTTCCATAGGTCAAAATAGGGTAGAACGAAATTCTCTACAACATGGAACCATCAACTAGCAAAAATATGCAAGTTTGATAGATCAAAATTCATGGAAACTGAAAATACCACAAAACTAGATCTATAAGAAATTAACTACAGAAATAAAAAATGATAAGTACTAAAGTAGGTTAGAAACACATGAGGAAGACAATGGAACAATAAAAATAGAGTTCCCCCATGAAGCAAGATGCACTTGCCTAAGCTCTCCACTCTCTCAGGTTGGTGGAGAAGTAATGGTGGAGAAGAAGAAAGTTAATGAAGAGAGAGAATGAGGAGATGGGATATTTAATGAAGAGGGTGGTGGTAGGTAGGAGTGGTTTGGTTTACTAAAATCAAGCAAAATTGAACCAAGCCAACAAACCGAACCGAACCAAGATAAACCCATCAATGAAATGCCAAAATAAATCAAACAGGAAGACATGCAATACGGGTTAAAATACGTACACATATTCCAAATACTTAATACGAGATATGGGCATTACAACTTAGTGCGTCCAGATAACGGGATTGTCTGTAGCTGGAAAATCTCTCCATGACTACTGGAATTTTTAGTTATTAGCCTTAGTCAATTTCAGTAGGTACCCCCGACCGTGGTATTCAGGGATCCCTATCCTAGATATGATGCAAGACAGTACTGATTTATTTGTACAAACACAATCGTCCATGGTGTCCAAGTCATTCATTCTTGTCAGGTTAAGCTAGCTGTCGCAATAGCGTATCGAGATATATCAAGTCAGATTTTCTTATCAAGAGTACGCCACGGTGGGCCATTATCGGGTTCATGGACATATGTGCAAAATCTACATAGTACAAGCCTTCACAAAGAGTCAGAAAACATGAGCATAAATATAGCATTAAATATAATAGTATAATAAAAGAGGACTATGGAAGGAGCCATGCGGCTAAGAAAAAATAAGCTCATGCGGCAGCGAAAAGCATTGCCATACGGCTAATTGGATTCATACGGCAGAAAGGATGCACGCTTATACGGCTGCGGGGGAGTAACGCCATACGGCTAATCAATGCGTACATATGTGACTACAGAAAATAACTTCATGCGGCAGGATAGAAAATGGGTGTATGCGGCTCAGGAGATGCGGTGCCATACGGCTGAGGATGCTGGTGTTCATGCGGCTAAGGACCAAGGACAGCTTATGCGACTGCGAAACAATCACGCATATACGGCTGCGGGAAAATCGACTTCATGCGGCTGGGATAAGTGATAGCTATGCGGCTAAGTCAAGCCAGGGCCATATACGGCTGCGGGAAGATGGGTCGTATGCGGCTGCGGGTCATATGCGGCTGTGGGTCATATGCGGCAGCGAATGATTAATTTCATGCGGCAGGATTAATCAGGGTCATGCGGCTCAGAGTTCCATGCGGCTAAGAATGAAAGTTCATGCGGCTGGAGAATTTTCCATACAGCCGGCTAAGGCCATACGGCCAGGGGAAAACTTGCCTCATGAATTGCCATGCGGTCAAGCACTTTCTTCTTCTCTAATCTTCCGAGAAGAACTGTGAGACCCGTCTCACCGTATCGATATTTTATACGAATATATGTTTATTTGAGCCGTATTTTGTATTTATCGTTTTGCGTGATATTTTAAAAATTTCCTAAGTATAGGATTTCATGACTTGGTTTAACTTGGATTTAGTTTTATTTGGTTCGGTTCCACTTTGACTTGGTTTGGTTTAGTTTGGTTCTTTATGAGATGAGGTGTATGGTTTAGATTTAGTGGAGAGGAATGAATGGTGGAGATCACTTGAGCTTGTTATATAAGCCACTTTTCTCTCTCCCTCTTCATTTAGCCTCATTCATTTCTTTTCCACCAAACCATAGCCATTAGAGAGAGAGGCAAGTACACCTTGCCGAACCTTGAACAAATTTATTTCTGTTTGTTCCATCTTCTTCCTTGCATGATTCTAAGCATCTTTAGAACTTAGAGTTTTTGGTTTTACCGAGTGGATTGTTGTAGATCTAGCTTTGTGATATTTTTGGTTTTCATGGGTTTTGGTCTGTCAAACTTGTATATTTTAGTCAACTGATGGTTCCATGTGGTAGAGAATTTCTTTTTACCCAAATTTGACCTACGGAAGTTTGGATTTGGGTTCCTATTGTTGTTTGGAGGAGCATGAAGGCCATGGTATTTTCTAGGGACATGTTCTCTGTGAGAGTCATTAATTTTACTTCTGGCCGCATGAGCATTTTTAGCTTGGCTGTATGGCCAACACTTGGGTACTTAATACATTTAGCATTTTGCTTGAATTGCCAAGCTAGCTGGCCGTATGAGAATTTGTAAGCTGACCGCATGGGAATTCTTTAATGAGCCGCATATGGCTATTCCTAAATGAGCCGCATGGCTTATTATGGAATTATATTATTTAAGGCATTAAATACTGCATACACCAGCATGCAATGAGCCGCATGGCTTTAATATTGTATGCCTCAGCATTCTTGCTTGTAATTGCATGCATTAGCCATTAATGCATTGACATTAGCACTAAATTGCACCAGCCGTATGGAAAATGCAATGCATCAGCCATTATTTAATGGCATGCATTAGCCATTAGTATTTAAATGCAAGCTTTTAGGCCATTAATATTATTTAATGCATGCAAAGTGCATGCTTGCTAAATAGCTTTGCTGGCCAACTCCTTTAGCCGCATGAGAAATCTTTATTGGCCGCATGGCCCTTTATTTTATTGCCATACATTTTGCAAGCAAGCAAATGCTTGCATGCATGGCCTGGACACATTATTGGCCGCATACACTTGATGAGCCGCATGGGTTATTAGCTTGGCCACATGCATTTTGCTTGCGTCAGCAATATTATTTTGCATGCAATTGTATTACATGCATGCTTGTACATTTAATTAATAGTTTGGCAACTTTGCATGCATTTGCATGCATTAGTGCTAGGCCAATAATTACCTTGGCCGTATGGATTAAATTCCTGGCCGCATGCAAATTTTTACTTTGGCCGCATGGGAATCTTTTATTTATGGCCGCATGCATGGCCATTTATATTGCTGGCCGCATGAGAATTTTGGTCGCATGGACCTTCCACTTGCATGGCTTATTAAATTATATGGTATCAGTGGCATGGCCGCATGGACATTGTACTTTTGGACCTTGTATTTTAATATTGGCCGCATGGCTTTTCTTGAACAGCATGTACTTGCACGATATATTATAATACTTGTCATCATTGCTTGGCCACGTGAACCCTTTCCTTGCTGCATTTATTGTTGGGACCCACATGGCCTCTGTACTTGAGTGGCCACGTGTCCTTTTCTTTTGCTTGAGTGGATGCTTGCATTTATTGCGGGTTCCACTCTCTTTGTCTTTTCCGATTACATGAATATTTCTTGCTGGCATTTAATGTTGGCCGCATGGCCTGCCACCCATTCTTGGCCGCATGGCCCCTTCAGTTATTTTCTGGCCGCATAAGCTTTGGCTGGCCGCATGGGTGGCTCTCCCACTCTCTTTGGCCGCATGTATGTTCTCCCACTTTTGGGCCGCATGGGGTCCACTTTAATTGTTTAAATATTTTATTTGCTTGATTTGTGGTCTGAATTTCTTCCCACTCCCAACATAAAAGTTGTAGATCTTTTTCTTGGCTTCCAGAATATGTTATTTAATTATTTTATGCAAGTTTCTTTCATGGAGTTTCTGACTGCTATTGTGTATTTTCTATTCTGGCCTGAATTGCGACGACCCACTTAATAGTTTGTTATTTCTTTAATAATGAATTGCTTAACACGATAGTGACCCGTTGTGGTGCACTCCAGATTGGTAACAAGATGAATAATAATGACTTGATAGAGGCCCGTCGTGGCGCACTCTTGATAGGTGATAATGATAACGATATGATAGTGGCCCGCCGTGGCACACTCTTGACATGATAAACCTGATATGATACTCTTTGAAATACTGTTGCGACGGCTAACCTGACATGACCAGTATGAATGGCCTGGACACCGTGGACGATTGTGCTTGTACAAATAAACCCGTCTTGTCTTGCATCATGGCTAGGACAGGGACCCTTGAGTGCCACGGTCAGGAATACCCACTAAAATCGACCAAGGTTAACAACTAGAATAATCCAGTAGTCATGAAGAGATTTTCCAGCTACAGGCAATCCCGTTACCTGGGCGTGCTTGTAGATTTGTAGCCTGCCGACGAGTAGGGAACACTTCCAGCACACTGTCATGTGTTGTACCCTTATTGTACTAATATTTGCCTGGATAACCTGGATGGTCTGCAGGGCTTGTGGCTGTGGAACAATCTCGCTGCATCTTGTTAATAACTAGGCTTGTGATAACCCTAGTTAGTTAAAGTATCAAGCCGTACTTATTGCTTGGCCGTGAATGTTGGATGGAGTTCAGTCTGTCTAGTCTTGTCTTGATCTTGTACATGATTGTTATATGTCTTGATTTTTTATTTTATCTTGCCGATAAATGGTAGGAGAAACCAAGTTCTGTTCAGACGAAGGGTTACAACCCCGATCCTTGTTTGGTTTACGGGTTGTAATCTGGTTATCTGAATAGTCCCATGGTTATCCTATCGTATATCACCTTTCCAGTCTAAGTCTTGTCTAGATCCAGTTCCTAATTGTTCCAGGATAATGATTGCAATGATTGTCACTCTAATGTATTGTACTCTGTATTGTCACTCTCTGATTGTCACTTAATGATTGTCACTCTATTGTATTGTACTCTATATTGTCACTCTCTGATTGTCACTTAATGATTGTCACTCTAATGTATTGTACTCTGTATTGTCACTCTCTGATTGTCACTTAATGATTGTCACCTCTAGCAATAAATGATCAGAGACCAAGTTCTGTTCAGGCGAAGGGTTATAATCCCGGTCCTTGTTTGGTTTCAGGGTTGTAACCTGGCTTCCGGAATAGTACCGTCGTCCTCTTCGTATATTGCCTAGCTCTATTTATTTAACATGTTTTCCAGAAATGATGATTTACTTACTGTCTTCCTATGATCGAAATGAGTGCATTGGTACTGCACGAATCTCGATCCTCCCTTACTTATTGCTTTCCCTCCCTGTTGATTGCCTATAATTGCTGGTTTTAAGTTCATAGTTCGGCCTCCTTTGTGGTACTTGCTATTTGGGGTCTGACTCTACTGGTTTTGCATGGCCAAGTTCCGATAGAAGGGCCCGAAGGATCTACCGCATCATCTACTCGACGGTGACCAGCCGGAGCACCAGAGTGCCTCAGTGGGTTTCTTCTTCATCCTCCCACTGATATATAAATTCTCCTTTTGTAACGTTTAGCCCCGAGCACGTGTTTAGCTTGTGTTTTGGTATTTTCCTTGATATTGTAGCCTACGGACATAAACATGATATGTGTATTCTAGACTATAGCTATTCCTTATCATGTACGACTAATACTCTAGCTAGTCATCAGATCTGTGGTACAGGCTTCATGATCATTCATGTATATATGGTTCGGGACGCCTTACTATTGTATGTATGATGATCGTACTCTTTGCTCTTGTATAATTACCTGTGATTGAGATACCTAGGATTGTTAAACCTTAGGATTGACTGATGGCTTGTAGAGTAACCCCCATGTCTTGACAGCTTATACGTGATTTCAGAGTATTAACGTACTTTGGGATTGCGTTGCTGTCTATGTCTGCCCCCGCTCTCCGGTATTCTGGTTCTGGGGTGTAACATGGTTTTAGTGGTGGCCCATACAGGTCTCGATTTTTAGATTTGTGGAGGTTACCATCTTTAGATATCTCAATCACGATTATCCTTACTGATCTCCTTCGGATTATTCTCTATCTCTGATACTTGACTTGATGTCTGTTTTGATCATTGATCATTCCTGTTTCCATGATTTGATCTTGTGTCCTTCAACTTTCAAGGGCACTGTTCTTGATCCTTCTGATTATCTTGTTCGTGTTTTGACGAGGGCAGCTCAGCATTCTTCAGCCAGGCCAGTTATGGAGGATCAGTCTCAGCATGCAGGCAGAGATGTCTGTCCATCCCGAATCAGCCAGCCGCTTCTGTCTTCGTATCTTGAGACAGGTGATAAAGTTCATGCATCTGTTTCAACTACGATGATACGTCCTGGGTAGAGTCATGTCTTGAACTAAGTCATTGGTACCGACTTACCTTGAAGCTTGACCTTATCCATTTTTGGAAGTCAGCTTAGGCCAGCGAGGACGTTGGTTTCTACACAACTGTCTCAGGAGTCATATTGATCCATATGCCTCCAGCCCTTCTTGATCATGATTGTATTTATTATTGTGCATTTGTTTACCGCTTACGCATTTATTTACATTACCGATTGTTTTACTTTACTTATATGCCATGCTT
This sequence comes from Iris pallida, assembly GCA_029216955.1. NCBI lineage: Eukaryota > Viridiplantae > Streptophyta > Magnoliopsida > Asparagales > Iridaceae > Iris > Iris pallida. The sequence continues at coordinate 25,462,326 of JANAVB010011399.1, forward strand.
GATTTATTGAGATTGTTGAGTTTCCTGGAGCTTTTGTTTTGTTATCTTGCTCGACTAGCCTCAGGAAATTTCGAGGACGGAATTTTTCTAAGGTGTGGAGAGTTGTGAGACCCGTCTCACTGTATCGGTATTTTATACGGATATATGTTTATTTGAGCCGTATTTCGTATTTATCGATTTGCGTAATATTTTAAAAATTTCCTAAGTGTAGGATTTCATGACTTGGTTTAACTTGGATTTGGTTTTATTTGGTTCGGTTCCACTTTGACTTGGTTTGGTTTAGTTTGGTTCTTTATGAGATGAGGTGTATGGTTTAGATTTAGTGGAGAGGAATGAATGGTGAAGATCACTTGAGCTTGTTATATAAGCCACTTTTCTCTCTCCCTCCTCATTCACCCTCATTCATTTCTTTTCCACCAAACCCTAGCCATTAGAGAGAGAGGCAAGTACACCTTGCCGAACCTTGAACAAATTTATTTCTGTTTGTTCCATCTTCTTCCTTGCATGATTCTAAGCATCTTTAGAAATTAGAGTTTTCGGTTTTACCGAGTAGATTGTTGTAGATCTAGCTGTGTGGTATTTTCGGTTTTCATGGGTTTTGGTCTGTCAAACTTGTATATTTTTGTCAACTGATGGTTCCATGTGGTAGAGAATTTCTTTTTACCCAAATTTGACCTACGGGAGTCTGGATTTGGGTTCCTATTGTTGTTTGGAGGAGCATGGAGGCCATGGTATTTTCTAGGGACATGTTCTCTGTGGGAGTCATTAATTTCACTTCTGGCCGCATGTGCATTTTTAGCTTGGCCATATGGCCAACACTTGGGTACTTAATGCATTTAGCATTTTGCTTGAATTGTCAAGCTAGCTGGCCGCATGGGAATTCTTTAATGAGCCGCATATGGCTATTCCTAAATGAGCCGCATGGCTTATTATGGAATTGTATTATTTAAGGCATTAAATACTGCATACACCAGCATGCAATGAGCCGCATGGCTTTAATATTGCATGCCTCGGCATTCTTGCTTGCAATTGTATGCATTAGCCATTAATGCATTGACATTAGCACTAAATTGCACCAGCCGCATGGAAAATGCAATGCATCAGCCATTATTTAATGGCATGCATTAGCCATTAGTATTTAAATACAAGCTTTTAGGCTATTAATATTATTTTATGCATGCAAAGTGCATGCTTGCTAAATAGCTTTGCTGGCCAACTCCTTTAGCCGCAAGAGAAATCTTTATTGGCCGCATGGCCCTTTATTTTATTACCATGCATTTTGCAAGCAAGCAAATGCTTGCATGTATGGCCTGGACACATTATTGGCAGCATACACTTGATGAGCCGCATGGGTTATTAGCTTGGCCACATGCATTTTGCTTGCGTCAGTAATATTATTTTGTATGCAATTGTATTACATGCATGCTTGTGCATTTAATTAATAGTTTGGCAACTTTGCATGCATTTGCATGCATTAGTGCTAGGCCAATAATTACCTTGGCCGCATGGATTAAATTCCTGGCCGCATGCAAATTTTTACTTTGGCCGCATGGGTATCTTTTATTTATGGTCGCATGCATGGCCATTTATATTGCTGGCCGCATGAGAATTTTGGCCGCATGGCACTTCCACTTGCATGGCTTATTAAATTATATGGGATCAGTGGCATGGCCGCATGGACATTGTACTTTTGGACCTTGCATTTTAATATTGGCCGCATGGCTTTTCTTGAACTGCATGTACTTGCATGATATATTATAATACTTGTCATCATTGCTTGGCCACGTGAACCCTTTCCTTGCTGCATTTATTGTTGGGACCCACATGGCCTCTGTACTTGAGTGGCCATGTGTCCTTTTCTTTTGCTTGAGTGGATGCTTGCTTTTTATTGTGGGTTCCACTCTCTTTGTCTTTTCCGATTGCATGAATATTTCTTGCCGGCAATTAATGTTGGCCGCATGGCCTCCCACCCATTCTTGGCCATATGGCCCCTTCAGTTATTTTCTGGCCGCATAAGCTTTGGCTGGCCGCATGGGTGGCTCTCCCACTCTCTTTGGTCGCATGTATGTTCTCCCACTTTTGGGTCGTATGGGGTCCACTTTGATTGTTTAAATATTTTATTTGCTTGATTTGTGGTCCGTTCCAACATGAAAGTTGTAGATCTTTTTCTTGGCTTCCAGAATATGTTATTTAATTATTTTATGCAAGTTTCTTTCATGGAGTTTCTGACTGCTATTGTGCATTTTCTATTCTGGCCTGAATTGCGACGACCCACTTAATAGTTTGTTATTTCTTTAATAATGAATTGCTTAACACGATAGTGATCCGTTGTGGTGCACTCCAGATTGGTAACAAGATGAATAATAATGACTTGATAGTGGCCCGTCGTGGCACACTCTTGATAGGTGATAATGATAACGACATGATAGTGGCCCGCCGGGGCACACTCTTGACATGATAAACCTGACATGCTACTCCTTGAAATGCTGTTGCGACGGCTAACCTGACATGACCAATATGAATGGCCTGGACACCGTGGACGATTGCGCTTGTACAAATAAACATGTCTTGTCTTGCATCATGTCTAGGACAGGGACCCCTGAGTACCACGGTCAGGGGTACCCACTTAATTCGACTAAGGTTAACAACTAGAATAATCCAGTAGTCATGAAGAGATTTTCTAGCTACAGACAATCCCGTTACCTTGGCGCGCTTGTGTATTTGTAGCCTGCCGACGAGTAGGGTACACTTCCAGCACACTGTCATGTGTTGTACCCTTATTGTACTAATATTTGCCTAGATAACCTGGATGGTCTGCAGGGCTTGTGGCTGTGGAACAATCTCGCTGCATCTTGTTAGTAACTAGGCTTGTGATAACCCTAGTTAGTTAAAGTATCAAGCCGTACTTATTGCTTGGCCGTGAATGTTGGATAGAGTTCAGTCTGTCTAGTCTTGTCTTGATCTTGTACATGAATGTTACATGTCTTGATTTCTTATTTTATCTTGCCGATAAATGGTGGGAGAAACCAAGTTCTGTTCAGACGAAGGGTTACAACCCCGGTCCTTGTTTGGTTTACGGGTTGTAACCTGGTTATCTGAATAGTCCCATGGTTATCCTATCGTATATCACCTGCCCAGTCTAAGTCTTGTCTAGATCCAGTTCCTAATTGTTCCAGGATAATGATTTTAATGATTGTCACTCTAATGTATTGTACTCTGTATTGTCACTCTCTGATTGTCACTTAATGATTGTCACTCTAATGTATTGTACTCTGTATTGTCACTCTCTGATTGTCACTTAATGATTGTCACTCTAATGTATTGTACTCTGTATTGTCACTCTCTGATTGTCACTTAATGATTGTCACCTCTAGCAATAAATGATCAGAGACCAAGTTCTGTTCAGGCGAAGGGTTACAATTCTGGTCCTTGTTTGGTTTAAGGGTTGTAACCTGGTTTCCGGAACAGTACCGTCGTCCTCTTCGTATATTGCCTAGCTCTATTTATTTAACATGTTCTCCAGAAATGATGATTTACTTACTGTCTTCCTATGATCGGGATGAGTGCATTGCTACTGCACGAATCTCGATCCTCCCTTACTTATTGCTTTCCCTCCCTGTTGATTGCCTATGATTGCTGGTTTTAAGTTCATAGTTCGGCCTCCTTTGTGGTACTTGTTATTTGGGGTCTGACCCCACTGGTTTTGCATGGCCAGGTTCCGATAGAAGGGCCCGAAGGATCTACCACATCATCTACTCGACGGTGACCAGCCGGAGCACCAGAGTGCCTCAGTGGGTTTCTTCTTTATCCTCCCACTGATATGTAAATTCTCCTCTTGTAACGTTTAGCCCCGAGCACGTGTTTAGCTCGTGTTTTGGTATTTTCCTTGATATTGTAGCCTACGGGCATAAACATGATATGTGTATTCTAGACTATAGCTAGTCCTTATCATGTACGACTAATACTCTAGCTAGTCATCAGTTCTGTGGTACTGGCTTCATGATCATTCATGTATATATGGTTCGGGACGTCTTACTATTGTATGTATGATGATCGTACTCTTTGCTCTTGTATAATTGCCTGTGATTGAGATACCTAGGATTGTTAAACCTTAGGATTGACTGATGGCTTGTAGAGTAACCCCCATGTCTTGACAGCTTATACGTGATTTCAGAGTATTAACGTACTTTGGGATTGCGTAGCTGGCTATGTCTGCCCCCGCTCTCTGGTATTCTGGTTCTGGGGCGTGACAAGAACAATGAAGGCCAAGTTTCCAAGCTCCTTAAATCCTTCATCCGAGGTCAGAATTCGAACTTCTATAGGTCAAAATAGGGCAGAATCAAATTCTCTACAACTCAAAACTAGATAATAACAAGGTTAAATAGATCAAAACCCAAAAAATCCGAAATACAATAAACTTAGATCTACACAAATTGAACCATGAAAATTAGAAATGCTAAGTATTTAAGTGTGTTAGAATCTCGTGAGGAAGAGAATGGAACAATAAAAACTGAGTTCCTCCATGAAGCAAGCTGCACTTGCCTAGGCTCTCTCTCTCTCTCTCTGGTAGGTGAAGAGAGTAATGGTGAAGAAGAAGAAGTAAATGAAGAGAGAGAAGGAGTGGGCGGCTATAAAAGAGAAGAGTGGGGGTAGGTGGGGGTTTGGTCCACATGTAGAAAAACCAATCCAAACCGAACTAAGCCAACCAAGCCGAACCAAGCAATAGAAATACCAGGATAAATCATGCCAGGAAACATGCAATATACGTATACGTATAGCAAAATACATAATAAGAACCACGGTCGTTACAACTCTACCCACCTTAAAAGAATTTTGTCCTCGAAATTTAATCAAGATGCTAGAGAAGCAAGGACAAGCTATACTAATTACATGCAAGCTATAACAAGGCAATCAATCAAGCAATCTTTCAATTAAACAAAGAATGGAGAGCATAAGACATAAGGAAGATATTATACCTTACGAGTTAAACAGGTCGGGATATCACGATCGGATATCATCCTCACGCTCCCACGTTGACTCACCCAAAGAGTGATGACCCCAAGCAACACGGACTAACTTAATAGTCTTGTTCTTGAGTATCTTCTCTCTCCGGTCCAATATAGACACGGGCCTCTCCTCATACGAAAGGTTGGTACCAACAACCAATTCTGAATGATCCAGGATGTGGCTCAGGTCTGGGATATACCGTCGTAGTTGGGATACATGGAACACGTCATGCACCACACGTAGCGACGGCGGAAGAGCGAGATGATAGGATACATCTCCTACTCGCTTCAGAATATCGAACGGCCCTATATACCTAGGACTAAGCTTTCTCCGTACGTCGAAACGAATGACGCCACGGTTAGGCGAAATCCTCAGGAATACATAGTCGCCGACCGAGAATTCAAGAGGGCGCCGATGAGAATAGGCCCAATGGCGCTGGCGATCTTGCGCAACTCGAAGATGATCCCTGACTCTTCTGACCACGTTGACTATCTGAGCAATCATTTCCAGACCGAGCATCTGCCTCTTTCTAACATCGTCCCATGCTAGCGGAGATCTGCACTTTCTACCATACAGTGCCTCGAATAGTGCCATCTGGATACTGGCCTCGAAACTGTTGTTGTACGAGAACTCCACCAGGTGCAGGTGATCTTCCCATGAACCATCGAAGTCGAGCGTACAAGATCTTAACATATCTTCCAAGGTTCGTATGATACGCTCTGACTGACCATCTGTCTGCGGATAATAAGCTGAGCTGAACTGGAGGCGAGTTCCCAAACTCTCCTGCAGGCTACGCCAAAAATGTGACATAAATCTTTAATCTCTGTCCGAAGTGATGCTGACTGGTACACCATGAAATCTGACAATCTGCCTGAGGTACATCTCTGCTAGTTGAGCCGTCGAATGACCAACTCTGAACGGAAGAAAGTGAGCCACCTTCGTGAGCCTGTCTACAATAACCCAAATAGCATCTCTACCGGCTGGGGATCTAGGTAATCCAGTCACAAAGTCTATGATTATATGCTCCCACTTCCATTTTGGAATCGACAAAGGCTGAAGAAGTCCATCTGGCCTCTGATGTTCAGCTTTAACTTGTTGGCAAACCAAATACTGAAAGACAAACCGGGCTATCTCTCTCTCTTCTTGCCATTCCACCAAAAGTGCTGATGGATATCACGGTACATCTTCGTGCCGCCCGGATGAATAGAATACTGCGAATTGTGAGCTTCTACCATCCTCATGGATACATAACTCTGGTCGCCGTCCTACCTCACACTCTACTCTGAGCCGCTGAAGCTTAGAATCTGCTGACTGCACCACCCGGATCCTCTCGACTATAGTGGAATGAACTTGCATACTGGCCATCAATGCCATACTGGTAGGAAGGACAACTTCTATACCCATCTTCTGAAGATCTGCTAACAACTCTGGTTGTGCTATTAGGAAATAAACTCTGGCTCTCCTGCTCAATGTATCTGCTACGACGTTGGCCTTCCCAGGATGATACTGCAAGTTGACATCATAATCCACAAGTAGCTCTAGCCACCTTCTCTGACGCATGTTAAGATCCTTCTGGGTGAAAACATACTTCAGGCTCTTGTGGTCGGTGAAAATCTCCACCCTATCTCCACCCTATCTCCATACAAGTAGTGCCTCCATAACTTAAGTGCAAACACTACCGCTGCCAGTTCTAAGTCATGGGTTGGATAATTCTTCTCATGATCATGAAGTTGTCGTGATGCATAAGCTATTACCTTTCCATGCTGCATCAGAACACATCCTAAATCTCTGCCTGAAGTATCACAATACACTGAGAATCCTCCGGTCCTATCTGGAAGCGTGAGAATGGGTGCCGTCATCAAGCCTCGCTTTAACTTCTTAAAAGAATCATGGCACTCGGCTGTCCAAGCAAACTGCACATCCTTGCGGGTCAACTGAGTCAATAGCGCTGAGATCCGAGCAAAGTCTAAAATAAATTGCCGGTAGTAGCCGACCAAACCAAGAAAACTACGAACTTCTGCAACTGTTCTAGGTACCGGCCATGTCTCAATGGCCACGATCTTCTGGGGATCCACTTCTACTCCTCCTCTGGTGATGATATGACCCAAGTATGAAATGTGATCGACTCAGAACTCCTATTTACTAAACTTGGCATACAACTGGTGCTCCCTGAGAGTCTGAAGAACCACACGGAGATGCTGCTCATGCTCCGCTTCACTCTTGCTGTAGACCAGGATGTCGTCTATGAACACAATCACGAACTGATCCAAATAAGGTATGAAAGTACGATTCATGAGGTCCATGAATACTGCCGGCGCATTGGTTGCTCCAAATGGCATAACTAGGAACACCCAATGCCCATATCTAGATCTGAAAGCTGTCTTCGGGATGTCCTACTTTTCTGACTACGATCTGATGGTATCCTGACCGCAAGTCAATCTTCGAGAATACTGCTGCCCCCTTGAGTTGATCAAACAAGTCATCTATCCTCGGGAGAGGATATATGTTCTTGATTGTCACTGAGTTCAAAGTACGATAATCTATACATAACCTGGATGTACCATCCTACTTTTTTTATAAGAAGCATCGGGGCTCCCTAAGGCGATCCACTAGCATGAATGAATCCCTTGGTTCTATGTTCTTCAATCATCTTGTACAATATCTCTAGCTCTGACGGCGCCATCCTGTAGACTCTCTCTGATACTGGGGCTGATCCGGGAATCAAGTCGATGGTGAATCGATCTCTCGCTCTGGCGGCATCCCTGGAAGCTCTTCTGAGAAATCATCTAGAAATCCTCGACTATCCGAGGTAACTGCACTGCTGCTACTGCCATCCGCAACACTGGAGGAGAAGGTTCAACTTCGCCTCGGGAAAAAAAAAACTCTGGTTCGCCTGGAATGCTAAAAACAACCCTGCCAATATGGCAGTCTATCCTAGCATACTGGTCGCTCAACCAATCCATCCTTAAGACCACATCATAATCGGCCATCGGGAACTCTATCAATCTAGCAGAAAATTCTCTACCGCTAACTACGATCCGACACAAGGAAAACACTCTATCTACTCCCACAAGTCCGTTACCAGTAAGTATATTGAGCCTTACTGATAATGACTCGGGCTCCAGTCCTATCTGTGTCGCGAATCGTGCAGACATAAACGAATGCGATGCACCAGAGTCAAATAATACTGAAGCTGGAAAGGTGTTGACGAGAATAGTACCTGCCACCACCTCACCTGGTGCTACTCCTTCTTCTCCCATGGTCAAAGCCAGCACTTGACCATATCCTCTGGGTGCGGGTCCCCTCTGCTGAAAACCTCTATGCCTGTTCTGGATCAGGGCTTGGGCTTGGGAATACTGCTGCGGTCTCTGCTGCTAGAATGCATGGGCCTGCGTCGGCAATGGCCTCGGGAACAGGTACTGCTGCTGCTGCTGGACTGGTGCTGGTCCTCTAACTGAAGGACTAGAGAAGGCTGATGAAGATAAACTCCCCCTGTTCGGGCAGTTCCAAACCCTGTGGTCCGGGGCACCACAAATCAAGTACAAACCCTGTGCTCTGCGATACTCTGATACCACGTGCCCAGGCTTCCCACAGTGTGAACATCCTACTGCGGAAGAGAACTTCTGCTTCTGCTGCTGAGGGTGCGTCGGGGTTGGATGTTGAACCGACGTCACTGAGGCTGCCCGTCTCGGAGCTCCAATGGTTAAAGCCCTAGCTGCCGGAGCTAGTGCTGAAGACTGATTCATCTGGCCATGGGATCGTTTTCGACGCCCAGTCCTATCCACGATCCTCTGGGAGGTATACTCATGCCTCCTGGCTCCTCTCATCACTGCATCAAAAGTCTGATGCTCAAACTGCTCCACTGCCAATAAAACCTCCAAGTGAAGTCCCTGCTGGAACCGCTGGACTCTATCGAACTCGGTCGCTAGCAAGGTGGGAGCAAACCGGCTAAGTCTCGAAAACTCGGCCGCATATCCGTCGATCGTCCTACCCATGTGCTTCAAATTGGTTAATCTCGTCTATAGATCGTACCGAGCTACAACATCAAAATACTTGGTCTGGAATCTCTCTCTGAATACTGCCCAAGCAATGGGTGCCACTAATCTACCGGCCTACGCCGCCCACCAGTTGCGGCCAAGATCCAATAACTACAGGCACACCATGGCCACCTTCTCGTCTTCTGGAGTCCTGGCTGCTTCTAGAATCACCTCTGTGTCCTGAAGCCACGCGTCTGCGGCAATAGCATCTTCACTGCCGTCGAAGAAGGGAGGGTTCAAGCGCTTGAAGCTGTTGGTCGCGCTGTTACCCTGATGACCTCCTCTGGTCAGAGCATCTGTCACTGCCTGGTGCAAGGCATCTCCTCGACGATCCTGAGAAGCTAACAACGTCCTGACGAGACCCACTAAAGTGCCATCATCAGGTTCTACAGGCTGGACGGGCTGAACTGGTGGCTCTCCTCCAGTAGGCATGACTCTGGAGGCTACTCCAGAATGCTGGGCTTGATCCCCGGGTTGCTGCCAGTCCACAGGTGGTGCTCCGCCTTGCAGATCGGCAGGTCCAAGAACAATGCCACTGAAGAAGACGACATTAGAAATAATAAGGAAGGACCAGGACAGATCAAATATACAAGCATGTGATCAGGTCAAGATTTTAGGGAATTAGAAGATACGAGCAGAGATCAAGGGCGAGTGCTGATTGAGACATCTATTCAGTAAACCCTCATATATCTTGATTTATAAGACCTGCATGGGCTACCACTTAAACCATGTAACGCCCCAGAACCAGAATACTGGAGAGCGGAGGCGTACATAGCCAGCTACGCATATAGAAGTGCAACCCACCTTGCTATACGGTCACGGCTGTCTAGATACATGAGGGTTTAACTACAAGCCATCAGTCTGCTATGGTCAGGAACAAGCCTATTGTCTCAATCTCAAACAAGTAATAACAGTTACAAGATCTCAGAGCACTAAATATACAATAGTAAGGCGTCCCATACATTACATATTTAGATGATCATGAAGCTAGTCGTACAAAATGTCAAGACTAGCAAGAGTTTCAGTCATACATAATCAACCCTAGGATTTGTCAATTATGTTACATCCCGTAGGCAGACAGTAAATAAAGGTGCAATACGAGCTAACACGTGCTCGCCGGCTAAACGCCTCAAAAGAATAATTTTACAATAGAATAGAAGAACAAAAAAGAAACCCACTCGTTGCCTTGGTTACGCCTGGTGGTCACCATCTGGCTGGAAGGTAGGTAGATCCTCTGGAGCTGCTCCGATATCTGGCCATACAAAACCAGCTGGGTCAGACCCCAGAAAGAGCAAGTGCCACAAAGGAGGCTTCACTTAGGAACTAAAATCAGCATATAACAAGATAATTATAAAGATACTGATAATAACAGAGATAACAATAATAAATTGAGTTCGAGTAAACCATTCAATTAGCCAGATTGCAACCCTTAAACCAAACAAGGACCGGGGTTGCAACCCTTCACTTGAATAGAAACCCGTTTTAATACTCGTTGGTAAAGTAATAAGATAATAAACGAAGAGAGGACACAGAAATGCTCCGGAAGCCAGGTTTCAACCCTTAAACCAAACAAGGACCGGGATTGTAACCCTTCGCCTGAACAGAACTGGACCCCTGATCTTTATGGTTAAGGCCAGCATAAATAATCATGCTATTGAAGTAAGGTAAAACATGACGAGTATGACATAGGGTGCAATAAGACAATAAACGAAGAGAGGACACAGAACTGTTCCGAGAGCCAATCTACATAGTACAATCTACATAGTACAAGCCTTCACAGAGAGTCAAAAAATATGAGCATAAATGTAGCATTAAATATAATAGTATAATAAAAGAGGACTATGGAAGGAGCCATGCGGCTAAGGGAAAATAAGCTCATGTGGCAGAGGAAAGCATTGCCATGCGGCTAATTGGATTCATGTGGCAGAAAGGATGCGCGCTTATGCGACTGCGGGGGAGTAACGCCAAGCGGCTAATCAATGCGTGCATATGCGGCTACAAGAAATGACTTCATGCAGCAGGATAGAAAACGGATATATGCGGCTCAGGAGATAGGGTGCCATGCGGCTGAGGATGCTGGTGTTCATTGGCTAAGGACCAAGGACAGCTTATGCGGCTGCGGAACAATCACGCATATACGGCTGTGGAAAAATTGACTTCATGCGGCTGGGACAAGTGATAGCTATATGGCTAAGTCAAGCCAAGGCCTTATGCGGCTGCGGAGAGACGGGTCATATGCGGCTGCGGGTCATATGCGGTAGTGAATGATTAAGTTCATGCGGCGGGATTAATCAGGGTCATGCGGCTCAAAGTTTTATGCGGCTAAGAATGAAAGTTCATGCGGCTGGGGAAATTTTCATGCGATCGGCTAAGGCCATGCGGCCTGGGGAAAACTTGCCGCATGAATTGCCGTGCGGTCAAGCACTGTTCTTCTTCTCCAATCTTCCGAGAAGAAGAACAATGAAGGCCAAGTTTCCAAGCTCCATAAATCCTTCATCCGAGGTCAGAATCCGAACTTCTATAGGTCAAAATGGGGCAGAATCAAATTCTCTACAACATGGAACCATCAAAACTAAATAATAACAAGGTTAAATAGATAAAAATCCAAGAAATTTGAAAATATAATAAACTTAGATCTACACAAATTGAACCATAGAAATTTGAAATGCTAAGTATTAAAGTGTGTTAGAATCTCGTGAGGAAGAGAATGGAACAATGAAAACTGAGTTCCTCCATAAAGCAAGCTGTACTTGCCTAGGCTCTCTCTCTCTCTCTCTCTGGTAAGTGAAGAGAGTAATGGTAAAGAAGGAGAAGTAAATGAAGAGAGAGAAGGAGTGGGCGGCTATAAAAAAGAAGAGTGGGGGTAGATGGGGGTTTGGTCCACATGAAAAAAAATCAATCCAAACCGAACCAAGCCAACCAAGCCGAACCAAGAAAGAGAAATACCAAAATAAACCATGCCAGGAAACATGCAATATACGTATACATATACCAAAATACATAGTACGAACCACGGTCGTTACATCTTAACATGCGTCAGAGGAGATGGCTAGAGCTACTTGTGGATTATGACATCAATCTGCAGTATCATCCTGGGAAGGTCAACGTAGTAGCAAATGCATTGAGCAGAAGAGCTGGAGTTTATTTTCTAATAGCACAGCCAGAATTGTTAGCAGATCTTCATAAGATAGGTATTGAGGTTGTTCTTCCCACCAATATGGCATTGATGGCCAGTATGCAAGTTCAGTCCAGTATTGTTGAGAGGATTAAGTTAGCTTAGTCAGCGGATTCTAAGGTTCAGCGGCTTAGGACAGAATGTGTAGCAGGATGAAGAGCAGAGTTATGTATTCATGAGGATGGTACACTTCGACATGGAAAGCGTCTTTGTGTACCCAGTGGTGATATCAGACAGAAGATCATGGCAGAGGCTCACAGTTCTCAGTATTCAATTCATTCCAGTAGTACGAAGATGTATCGTGATATCCGTCAGCATTTTTGGTGGAATGGCATGAAGAGGGAGATAGCCCGATTTGTCTCTCGTTGTTTAGTATACCAACAAGTTAAGGCTGGACATCAGAGACCAGCTGTACTTCTTCAACCTTTACCGATTCTAGAACAAAAATGGGAGCACATTACCATGGATTTTGTAACTCGGTTACTTAAATCCTCAGCTGGAAGAGATGCTATATGGATTATAGTTGATCGTCTCACGAAGGTAGCTCATTTTTTTCCCTTTAGAATTGGTCAGTCGATGGATCAGATAGCAGAGATATACCTCAGGCAGATTGTCAGATTGCATGGAGTGTCAGTTTGTATCATATCAGACAGAGATACAAGATTCACATCGCACTTTTGGCAGAGTCTTCAAGAGAGCTTGGGGACTCGTCTCAAGTTCAGTTCAGCTTATCATCCGTAGACAGATGGTCAGTCAGAACGCACGATCCAGACTCTTCAAGATATGTTGCGGTCATGTATAATCGACTTCGGTGGTTCATGGGAAGATCACCTGTATCTCGTGGAATTCTCCTATAACAACAGCTTCCAGGCCAGTATCCAGATGGCACCCTTTGAAGCACTGTATGACAGGAAGTACAGATTACGTTTAGCTTGGGATGATGTCGGCGAGAGATAGATGCTTGGTCCAGAGATGATTATGCAGACAATCGAGGTGGTCAGGCAAGTCAGAGATCATCTTCGAGTTGCCCTAGATCGCCAGCGCCATTGGACCGATTCTCATCGACGTCCCCTTGAGTTTTCAGTCGGCGACCACGTGTTCCTTAGGATCTCGCCTACCCGTAGCGTCATTCAATTCGGTATACGGAGAAAGCTTAGTCCTAGGTACATAGGGTCGTTCGATATCCTTGAGTGAGTAGGTGATGTGTTCTATTGTCTCTCTCTTCCGCCGTTGTTACGTGAGGTACATGATGTCTTCCATGTATCCTAATTACGATGGTATATCCCGGATCCGAGTCATGTTCTTGATCATTCGGAATTGGTTGTTGGTACCAACCTTTCGTATGAGGAAAGGCCCGTATCCATTTTGGACCGAAGAGAGAAGGTGCTCAAGAACAAGACTATTAGTTTAGTCTACGTTGCTTGGGGTCACCACTCTTTGGGTGAGTCAACGTGGGAGCATAAGGATGATATCCCCTCGCGATATCCACACCTATTTGACTCATAAGGTATAATGTCTTCCTTATGCCTTATGCTCTTAATTTCTTGCTTGCATGAATGATTGCTTGATTGACTGCTAGTCGTAGCTTGCTTATGATTGATATTGCTTGTCCCGACATCTCTAGCCTCTTGATTAAATTCTGAAGATAAAATTCTTTTAAGGTGGATAGAGTTGTCACTCCCGTTTTTCGTTATACGTGTTTTCGTATACGTATACGAGATTTTTGGCATTTACTAGGTGGACCGTAGTTAGACTTGTTTTGCTTAGCCTAGTCTTAGTTTAATCTTGACTTGGTTTATTTGATTGGTTTGCTTCAATTTAACTTGGTTTGACTTGGCTTGGTTTGGTTTGAGATGGAGAGGGTTGATATATAACCCAACTACTTTTCTCTCTCTCCTCATTCACTTCTTTATTTACTTCTTCATCTTCTTTATTTACTCCTCCCACCTACCAAGTCCTAGGCAAGTGCAACTTGCTTCATGGAGGAACTTCATGGAGGAACTCCATTTTTGTTGTTCCATTGTCTCTCTCACGAGATTCTAAGACACTTTAGTACTTAGCATTTTTAATTTCCATAGTTTATTTCTTGTAGATCTAAGTTGGTTGTATTTTTGGTTTTCTTGGGTTTTGATCTACCAAACTTCATTATTTTCAAGTTTTGATTGTTCGATGTTGTAGATAATTCAATTTTACCCAAAATAGATCTTTAAAAAGTTAGATTTCGACTTATTTTGAGTAAGTTATGGCCAAAATAAGATTTGAACATTTTCTAGTTCATCTGTCCTGAATTTGGCAGGGACGATAAATAGTGCAGCAGGAATGAATAGTGCCGCAGGAATGAATAGTGCCGCATGGATACATAGTGCAGTAGGAATGAATAGTACCGCAGGAAAGAATAGTGCCGCATGGCTTGCATAGTGCCGCATAGATACATAGTGCCACAGAAATGAATTGTGTCGCAGGAATGAATTGTGTCACAAGAATGAATAGTGCCGCATGGCTTGAATAGTGCCACATGGCTGTATAGTACCGCAGAAGGCTGTATAGTACCGTATAGTGCCATAGAAGGCTGTATAGTACCGTAGAAGGCTGCATAGTGCCGCATTGTACTGCAGAATGTTGTATAGTGCCGCAGAATACTGCATAGTGCCGCAGAAGGCTGCATAGTGCCACAGAATACTGTATAGTGCCTATTTTGGCTATTTTTGGCTATTTAAGTCCTATTTGGCTAAATTGTTGCCAGAATTTTTCCCAACTTCCAACATGAAAGTTGTAGATCTTTTCCTTGGCTTCAAGAATATATTACTAGCTATTTATGCAAGTTTCTTTCATTCATGATAATTAATGTAAGGATAGAACACGATAGTGGCCTGTTAAGGCGCACTCTTAACCAGTAACAAGTAACATGACATGATAGTGGCCCGTCGTGGCACACTCTTGACAAGCAACCTTGGCATGATAATACATGATAATAGTGGCCCGTCGTGGCGCACTCTTGATAAATAAACTTAACATGATAATCTTGATATGCTGTTGTGACGGCTATCTTGACTTGCTAACTCATATCTTGACACCGTGGATGTTTGTGCTTATATAAGCTACATGTCTCGTCTTGCATCATGTCTAGGACATGAATTCCTGGTTACCACGGTTAGGGATTCATACTGAATCTGACTAAGATAATGACTAGATTGATCAAGTAGTTCATGAAGAGATTTCTCAGCTACAGGCAGTTCCGTTATCTGGGCGCTCTAATTGGACTTGTAGCCTGCCGTCGAGTAGGACACATTTCCAGCACACTGTCATGTGTTGCACCCCCAAGTCACATAATCCAACTCTCTCAACTTGTGACCGGATAACCTGGATTAAGACTGCAGGGCTTATGGCTGTTGGAACATCTCGATGCATCTTGTTAGTAACTAAGCTTGTGATAACCCTAGTTAGTTAAAGTATCAAGCTGTACTCATTGCTTGGCCGTGATTGATGGATAAAGTCTCGTCTAGTCTTGCCTAGGCAAGACCACTACATGGTTATTTTAGCACATTACTGTTATACTTTACCTTATCGATAATTGGTTAGAGACTAAGTTCTTTTCAGGTAAAGGGTTACAATCCCGGTCCTTATTTGGTTTACGGGTTATAACTTGGCTACCAGAATAGTCCCTTAGTTGTCTTATCGTTTATCACCTTATTTTCTCTAACTCATGTCTTTTATTATCCTTTGTCTCATGTGCTAATATGCTGGTTTTAGTTCTTAAGTGAAGCCTTCCTTGTGGCACTTGCTCTTTTCGGGGTCTGACCCAGCTGGTTTTGTATGGCCAGATTTTGGAGTAGCACCCGAGGATCTTCCAGCCTTTCAGCCAGATGGTGAACACTAGGCGCAACCCTGGCAACGAGTGGGTTTTATTTTGCTCTCCCACTCTATTGTAAATTATTCTTTTAAGGCGTTTAGCCGCCGAGCAAGTGTTAGCTCGTGTTGAATTTACATTCTTGTCTGCCTAAGGGCTGTAACATGATTAACAAATCCTAGGGTTGATCATGTATGACTTAAACTTTTGCTAGTCTTCGTATTTTCTATGACTAGCTTCATGATCATCTGAATATGTAATATTTGGGATGTCTTACTTTGTATGTATGATGATCTACCGTCTTGTTACATTTACTTGTTTGCTTGAGATTGAGACACTGGGCTTGTTCTTGACCATAAGTGACTGTTAGCTTGTAGTAAAACTCTCATGCGTCTAGACAGCCGTGACCGTATATCGAGGTAGATTATACTTCCATATACGTAGCTGGCTGTGTCTGTCCCCCGCTCTCCAGTATTCTGGTTCTGGGACGTGACATCCTCCTCCAGATCACCAGCAGTCCTAGTTAAGACGATTTATTTGTTTGTTTGTGTATTAATCCTTGATCTTGGGTCTTTTATTTATTGTTATTCATACATTTATTAAGATTGTTTGCGTATTAGCCCAGGATATTTATTTCAGACTTTATGTATGTATATCTTCAAGCTCAGTTTGTAATGCTAATGTTTCTTTTCTAAAAAAAACTAATTTATTGTTCATATACATGCATGAGAAAATATCGGTGTTGCGTGTTCCAACGAAGCGGTCGGCAACCCAGGGAATTCAACGAAGGGTTGCTCCGTGTCTATTTCCATAATTTGTGAATGAATTAGTAAACTGCTGGAATATTATTTTGGAAAGTATTTTACAAACTGTATTTTTTTTGTTTGCAGATTAGCGACGTTCAGAGACAGTCATCAACGCAAGGAAGCGTCACTAACTTGTATCAGAACGTCGATATTTCGTATCTTAGACGTCGTTACGTTGTCACGAAACGCCGATATGGCAAAAATTGTCATGTCAGCATTATTATGGCAAAATATTGCCTGTTTGGTCATTAATTTGGTGACATTTAGCAACAAAGGTTGTGTCGCTAATTTAACGACATTTTACCGCTAAACGTCGATAAAGTTAAAATAATTAACGACGTGTACTCGTCACTAGATGACGTCACTGAAGCGACAAATAATGATTATTTTTTCCATTAGTGACCATTAAATATGCGACTACATGAAAACTTCGCTAAGTACGTTGCTAATTTTTTAGCATCATTTTTTTTGCATATTAGTGACGTTTTTAGGCATCGCTAATGTGTCTTATTTTGATAGTGCACTCTCATATTAAGTTGAGATTGGATTTTTTCCTTCCCCTCCTGGGAAGCCTGTTATATGAGGGGCATCATGGGAGATTACCCTACATGGCTATAAAGTTTATATATAAAGTTTATATATATATATATATATATATATATATATATATATATATATATATATATATATATATATATATATATATATATAAGGTAATTGTGGCGAACACTCCCACCGGGAATCGATCTCCTGACCACTCGGGCCGCATGCCTCACCACTACCACTAGGCTAGAGGGTCATTTGCTATATATATATATATATATATATATATATATATATATATATATATATATATATATATATATATATATATATATATATATATATATATATATATATATATATATATATATTTTTAAAAAAAAAAAATATATATATATATATTTTTAAATATATATATATATATATATATATATATATATATATATATATATATATATATATATATATATATATATATATAAAATAAAAAAATAATATATATATATATATATATATATATATATATATATATATATATATATATATATATATATATATATATATATATATATATAAAATAAAAAAATAATATATATATATATATATATATATATATATATATATATATATATATATATATATATATGCGCACTTTAGTATATTGTTATATATATATATAACAATATATATATATATATGCGCACTTTAGTATATTGTTAGTATACTGTGTAGGTTTTATTATTTCCAGCATGATCAGTGCCTTATTTTGCAAGGCAAAACAATATACTAATAATATAGTATACTGTCAGTAGACTACATGTTCGGTACATGGCTACAGATTGTCTTGTTCCTTTGAGGTTTTCTTCTCGGTTCGAGTATCGATTTTGAATGTATAATTGTTTTTTGAATATCCTTGTGCTGATATCTTGGGGTTTTGGCAAGTATTGGAAATTACGTTCTCGTATTTGATTTGTATATTATATTGCGACACGAGTGCATATTTAACACGGACACTACTGGACTTAACCTAATTGGTTGTATGCTTAACTAATTGTATTTCGATACTGGACAATCAAGTGTGAGTATTGTCAAATGTATCACGTGTCACAGGATATAATGGCGTTCACTATAGTGATAGCTCGAAAATAATCAGTACATACATCACGTCATTCTAGGGCGATCCTTCAGTATTTATGACTTAACAATCGAATATGAACCTATAGGATAGTTTACTAGAAAAATTCATGGAGTGTATTGGGAAGAGAAAATGTTCGCGCTACTGACAACATCGATTGTTAAGGTCCCACGGGGCATAGACAACTCCGATTGGCGTAGGCTCCATGATCTACGAAGTGCGTTTGTTGTGACACTTTCTGTTATATGTTTCATATACTATATTTACGTATTGTTATCTGTTTATGTCATGCTATATGTCTCAAGCGCATACTAGACCCCTTGGCGATCTGGGTACCTGTAGTGTGGGTGGTAGCGAACATCCTTGACTTGTATTCTTGTAAGTCTTAAAATAACCCTAGGTAGCTAATATGTATCAAGCTGTAGATGATGTTTGTTCGTGCATTTTTTGGTTCCACTTTTATCTTTTATGTTCATGTTTTATTATGTGTCGGTGCATGGCTAGAGGTTAAGTTTCGCTCGGGAGACGGTCTGTAACCCCGATCCTTGTTTGGTTTGTGGTTTGGTTCCAAAGTAGTCCCTTTTGCTATCTCGTCGCTCGCCATTCTTGTCCTATAGTTAGATTCTATATTAATATTTAATTTTAGTTTTCTCTTTTTTCTAGGGATCGATGTGTGTATTAGTAGCGCACAAGTCTCGACTTGCATTTATTTATCTTATGTCTTTGTTATTGTTATTGTGTTAGTGTTGGTTGGTTTTTGTTGAGTTTTATCGTTTACCTTGATCCTCTTTTATGGTACTTGTGGTTTGGGATTTTGGCTCCGCTGGTTTTGTTTGGCCAGAATTACCTAAGGAGCCAGGGGATTTGTTGTACGTACCTCTAATAAATGGCTCGTACCCTTAGATTTGTAATCTCGACATGCGAGTGAGTTTCTTTTCCTTACCATTCGTTGTTCATATTCATTTTATGGCATTTAGCCCTTGAAAATGATTAGTCCTATATTTTTGGGATCATGTTCTCTCTGACTTCGGTCAACATGATTCTATATATTATATCTAGGCTGGTATTTTGATCATGTATTTTGCATACTCTGCTAGTGAAACAGTTTGTCCTACTAGCTTCATGATCATATACGATAATAATTTTGGACGCCTCTTTACTTACATGTCAGATATACTCTTGTTCTTATTTTTGTTAGATTAAGAGCTAGGATTGTCGGCCTTAGGACTACCATTATTGCATGCTAGAGTCCTTCCACTTGTCTTTTGGACAATCGTGATCGTTGTACGATGTTCTCGTGTACCTTGTACGTCATAGGTAGCCTCGTCCGTCCCTGTATTCCCAGTATACTGGGAGCAGTGTGTGACACGTCGATACGTGAAATATGATGGCTATCCACAATAATTGATTTCTAATTTGACCACATACGTACTTGGTATTCCCCCGTCCAATTGTCTCAATAACAGTATTGATAAGACAATATCAATTACATGTAAGTCATAATCTCTCTCTCTCTCTTTCTCTCTTGTGTATCAAGTACCATCATAGCTCTTGCTACTCCCGCTCCTCATGTTGCTCAAGCTACCTATGTTGCTCCTCATGCTTCTCATGTTGTTTCTCCTGTTCATGTCGTTCCTAAGGCCATATAGCTCATGTTCATGACATTCTTCATGAGTTGGATGCACAACCAGCAGCGCCAGCCACCACCACCTCCAAACTCAGGATTTAATATATTTTTGTATTGTTTACCGTTGTTTTACTTATATTTGGATTCCATTGTACTATCTTCATCGGTGACTTTATTAATGTAGTGCCCCGAGCCGCTTGGTGCATATTGATGGCTGGTTGGTTTAATGAAGTCTTGTTGGACTTAAAAATATGGGAAGGATCACTCGAAAGGTTATACGATTGAGGCATAAATTATCTTATAAAAGTGAGTAGTGTTGAACCCTTCGAAGATCCTTTAGCTTCACGCTTAATAAAAAGGATTATGTTTGTTGGTTGAGCTACTAAATGATATCTTGCATGAAAACTAGAAAGATAATGAAAGATAATAAAGCACATGACCCAAAAACTGTTGTGTATCATTTCATGAATTGTGTGCTTACGTGTTGTTGCTATGAAATATATGACACATGAAGGAAAAGTCCCAAATACTTGGACAATGAGTATATCGAGCCTTAGCTCGATGAATAGATGGTAACACAGATGCTAAGTTCCAAGAACTGGGCAGTGAGTATGCTTGAATAATGATCGAAAGAATGTAAGGTATCAAAGATGTAGAAAAGAGATTGAGTAATCAACATTATATTATCCATTCGTCGATGTAGAATAATGATTACACTACGATCCTGGATTGGTCAGATGATAATGTGAGTGTTGGCTCAAGGAGAGATGGCTATACGAATAAGAATGGTGGCTTATTACTTAGTTTTTCTATCATGCATTATATGCTTTATTCATAGATAAGTTGCATATATTTGTATGTGTAAGCCCCTAAATTTAGGGCTTATTTTTTTCAATTTTATAAATCAATTATTTTGAATAAATATTATTATTTGATTATTATTTGATTTAATGCTCTTTACCGTGACTTGGAATTCTAGAGCATCAGGGATGCTAGTCTTTGGAAACTTCCTTCTTGGAGTTTGTAGTAGACGAGATTATCTTCATTTTGATATGTCCTGTCCCACTTGAACTCGTTTTCTTGTGCTCTTTTTGCTTCGCGCAAGTTCAGGTCAATATTAGACCATTTAATTATTAATTGAATTCCCACTCTTTTTCTTGATCATCATATGCGCGTTACCATGACTTTTAATTTAGGAGCACCAGACTAGTCATTTTCTCGAAACCAACTTGTCATGCCTGATCTACTCGAGACGCTCTTCACCCATGACCTTCGTGTCCCACTCAGACACACCCTCTTGTGCTCCATTTCCTTCGCACAACTTTTGGTTCAATTTAGGCCAATTAATTATCTGCCGTAAAACCTGATTTAACTTCCAATTTAAATTCCGGGCCTAACATCGGTCCAATCCAGTCGACCCAATATATGGCCCTGGCCTGTTTTGAGCCTACTATGCACGCGCCACTTGCGTGCCACCGATTTGATCTCCCTTGTGCTTCCATTCCATCCGTAATTTTAATTGGTTTAATTTATAAATTAATTAAATCTTGGCTTCGACTTTGTCCAAACTTGGCCCAACGTCCGACCCAGTTTGGCATGGACCCTACCATGACAGCCCATACATTCCACTGATGTGTCCGCATTTTTCTCTATTTGAAAATACGTTTATTTTGTATAAATATCTTTATTTCTCTCTCTTTTATATATGTATATATATATATATATACATATATAATGTATTATAATATCTCCCTCTCTCTTTCTCTCACTACACAAACACACCTCACTCCTCTCCTCCAATGCCAGCCGACACCCCCTCTCTCTTTCTATTCTCTCTCTCTAAAATATCATTCTCTCTCTCTCTTTATATTTTTAACACTCACACACACATACATTATACATATAATATATATATATATCTCTCTCTCTCTCCCCACACCTTACAGCTAACCCCCCCCCATGCTGGTACACGAACACCCCACCTTTCTTTTTTTCCTTTACATCATTATCATCTCTCTCTCTCTCCTTCTCACTTCTCCTTCTTCTTCCTCAACTCCTTCTTAGTCTTCTTCTTCTTCTTTTTTCAAAAGAAGGAAACCACCCTCACCATCACCAACGTACCCGAGCATAGCCCCCTCCTCCGGCCAACATCTACCGTGCCACCTCACCTCGGCCGCCGTCGCCGTCGCACGCAGCAGCAGCTGCGGCGCTGCAGCGAGCAGTAGCCTGCACGGCACAGTCGCACGCACGCGCACCGGCCGGCAGCACGCTACTCCGGCCATCGCCGCCGCCGACGAGCCCCCCACGGCCGCGCGCGAGCTGGGCGCACCCCTGGGCGAGTTCCCCTTAGCCGTCATCCTCTTCCCCGACGAGCCACGTACCCGATTCGTGCGTTTTGGACGAAATCCCGTCGACGCGCGCGTGGGTTGAATCCAGAAATAGAGTTTTGGGACAGCAACTTCGCACATGTTTTTCGGGAGATCCGACCATTGGATCGGCGATTTCTTCGCTCCGTTACAATCTCGGTATATACCCCTTCTCTCTCCTGAAATTTCATCTGTTAATTTCGTCATTTGATACATCAAAACCGGCCACCAAGTTGACGTTTTAATTTGTACTATTTTTGGACAGTTTTGCGACGCCAACTTAGCGGGTTCGTATCTTCGTCGTCGTAGCTCCATTTTGTGCGCTACCAGTTCCGGTGCACAGCTGGTATAACCCTCTTCCTGCCCCCTTTAGATTTAATTTCAGTTTGAGCTTGTTAGGGCGGTCGAATTCGACGCCAAAGTTAGCCGTTCGAATCCTTTAATTTGCACTAGTTAAATTCCATTTTTGAACCCGGGACTCCGGATTCAATTTCTGACACCACCAGTAGACTCGTGGCGTTGTTCTGGTATGTTTTTATATAAAGTTTGCTTGATTTGGAGAACGTGAGCCCTGGCACGCTTTTCGGTGCAAAGCGGGTCCTACTTTCTGGGTCAACAGGACTTTTTGACGCCGGCTCATCGGAATCCAATTCTGGACATACCGTTGAGTTCGTATCGTCATTCTGGACTCGTTGACATATAATTTGATGAGTTTTGAAGATATTTGCTCCGGCACGCATTTCCGTGCAAACTGGATTCCAAATGTCCGCGTCAACGTATCATTTTGAGATCGGCACATCGGAATCCTATTTTGGACATACCGTTGGGTTTGTATCATCATTCTGGATTCGTAGATATATAATTTGCTATGTTTTGTAGACTTCTATCCTGACACGCTTTTCGGTACAAAGTGTGTCCAACGGCGGACATCATTTTGATCCGAAATTACCGTTTTGCCCCTGTGTCCAAATTTGACTTTTGGACAGGCTATCCTAGCTGATTTGACCATTCTGGACACGTTGGTGATGGTTGTTTCACCATCCGACAACACCTGTAGTTTTTTATCCTATTATTATAATATTTTCTCCTTTTGGTTGTTTTAGAGACCCGTCGATTTCAGTGATTTCTAAATCACTGAAATTCATAAGTTGACCTTGTTGATGTTTATAGAGACTAGCTTGACCTTATTGACCATGGTTGACTACTTTGACTAGACGTCGAAGTAGAGTCAACATTTGACCTAGGTTTGACCAGATTTGACCAACGTTGACTTTTTGACCAAGTCAACTGTAGATCAACCATTGACCTATTTAACCTAGATTAGACTTACAGTTGACCGAAGTTGACCAGTTGACCAAAGTCAACTGTACGTCAACCTTGACCCAGTTTGTCTTACTTTGACTTAGTTTGACCTAGATGTTTAGTATGTCTTTTGACCCTGATCAGCTCTTGTATTATTTCATCTTTAGGTCTGTGGTTTTACTCTGAACCCTGATTCATATTGACAGCAGGACCCCAGGCGAGTACATTCTCTGATAATATTTCTGTTTTATGATATCGTCTATGTTTCTTGTATTTAGTGTAGATACCCTTGTTCTCTTGACACATTGTTCACACGGATTGGTATTTCCCTGGATCCCGTCATGAGATGTTATTCCTCGCTGTCCTTGGTATATCTTGTGCAAGTCTTTCTTGTTCCTTGTGCATTGTATAGACACGATTCCTGCGAAGGCTAGCTACCCTCTCAGAGAATCGCGTGTCATAATGTGTCATGGTTGGATCCACTATACTAGTCGGGGATGGGGAGTATTAGTGTAGATATGTGGTCATTATCTACCTTATTTATTCTTGTAGACCTTGAATGCTACCAATCCTACACTCCACGTGGGATTGGCTGATCATTAGACCTTGTGCAGACCCAAGCCGGCCACATGTTGTAGCTAGTACTCACACACTTAGATAGATGATTCTTGATTCTTGTACATGCCATGATCAGTTTTACTTGCCTTGTTCTAGCTCTAGATTTACAGCTTACCTTGCCATGATACTCATATGTACATTTCATGATTTCTTGTATATTCTCTCTATTTACTGCTACATGTTCAATATCGTATAATTAGAACTGTTATTTGAGATTTGTGCTCGTTCCATCCTGACTGGATATGTTGACAAAATTTTAGGAGTAGTTGTGCTACACTTGTTGGACTGCAGGATGATTCTAGCTGAGGTGGTTCACACTGTTCCTCTATGTGAGTTGCCTGGAAGTTATTCCTTAGTTAGTCTTGTTGTTCCTTCATTATCTTCCTGTCTTATGATCATTGTAGATTCTAGTTATTCTAGTGATATTGTTATTATTTCTTGTCTTATCTTCCTTAGTTTTCGTGATATGACATGAGTACATTTCTAGTTATGGATATTGTAGTTAGTATAGTATGCTTGACAGCGTTCTACCGCCGATACCGCGGCGTAGGCTGGGCGTGGCCCACGTATTCGTACCCGTATATCCGGGTGCGGGTCGTGACACATTTTTAGTGGTGGCCCATGCAGGTCTGTCTTTGCGATTAATGCGAAGTCGTGGTAGTACTTGAGCTTATCTATACTACTGCGAGCCTGTCCTAGGATTAAGGTTGAGTAATGGAATATTTTAGGATTTTGGTACTCGATCACATATTAGGAACTCTTGGTAGATTCCAGGGATGACCCCTGGGAATCTTATTTCGAACTTTTTGAAACTTTTTCCATTTGTTCCTGTCCGTCCTGATTTCTAAAAAAATCTGTCCGTATCAAACTTTATTCCTTCTCAGGATGAGTTGTGGACCCCAGAGGGAAGGTATAAGTTGAACTTGTATATTATCTAGGTTGGGAAGAGAATATGATTTACCAACCTCGTATCCTGGTCGAGGTTAGTTTTAGATTATATTCCACCATTTTCTATCTTGACCTAGGTAGTACCCTCGGGACTTTCCCTAAGATTTTCCTCTGAACCCCATCTCGAAAGTTGTTTCCGTTGTTTTTATTAACTTACCCTTGACTTGTTGAATTTTAAATCTTAAATATTCGTTGTTGACCTTTGATTTTGTTTTGGATAATTCTTTTAAGAATTGAGTTAAGATATCCTGATAAACATATTTTGGACGAGGACAATGAGAACGATAAGTGTCTACTTTACTTATGGAGTTTGGAATTTATCGCAGTCATATTAGCTAGCCTGACAGGGATATGGAGCCTTATTTTGGATATACTATCCTAGTTATGGAATTTAGATTCTCTTACAGCCATACCGGTTGGCGTGGCGAGGAATCTAGATGACATGATTATAGGGTGTATACCTTAGTTATGGACTCTATCGTTTATTGCAGCTATGCTTATTGGCGTGGCGTAAATTCTGGCAGCATGATTTTGGATAGACGTGTATGGTTATCAGGTCGTATCTTAAATTGATTCACTTCTTTTTGACCAAATGATGAGGACAATTCAAACCCTTATTTTTCGACTTATCATTCATTTTTTTTCTCATTGCATGATGATTTTCTCATCTTACCGTTATTTTCTTTGCCTTGTTTAGCTATGTCTTGATTACACAAATCACCTATCTCATATCTACATCTGTCATCTACACTAGGAAACTCTGAATTTTTTTTTTAAAATTTCATATCTCAATTGTTTCTTAAATTTCGATACTGTTAATATTTTGATTCCCTTCTGTCCATGATCAATCAATTTTGGTCGTCTTGTTTATCGTGCCAAGTGAACTTAGACTATTTCCAATTTTAATCACATTCGAAGTTGGATCGTATTTCATGATTTTATTAATCATACTCCTTAATCCTTGATCAGGCCTATAAGACTCTTTGCGACTTTCGGGTTGATTTCCATCAACCTAAGTCCTACAAATCACCCCGTACTTGAACTTCAATTATATATTCGATTCTCTTAATCGTCTCTAAAATCGTGCCCCAATGACTTGACTTATTTTGAAATCATGCACATATGATTTTGTTCGTATCATGATTCTATCGTGCCAAATCCCTCATCGTGCCTGAACAATTTTAAATAGATTATCTTGATCATGCAAAACTCGTCATTTTTAGATCATGCCTAAATTATTGCCTAAATCTTCTACATGTTTTAACCCCACTACCAACCTTTAATTTCGAGGACAAAATTTTTATAAGGTGGGTAGGATTGTAAGCCCCTGAATTTAGGGCTTATTTTTTTCAATTTTATAAATCAATTATTTTGAATAAATATTATTATTTGATTATTATTTGATTTAATGCTCTTTACCGTGACTTAGAATTCTAGAGCATCAGGGATGCCAGTCTTTGGAAACTTCCTTCTTGGAGTTTGTAGTAGACGAGATTATCTTTATTTTGATATGTCCTGTCCCACTTGAACTCGTTTTCTTGTGCTCTTTTTGCTTCACGCAAGTTCGGGTCAATATTAGACCATTTAATTATTAATTGAATTCCCATTCTTTTTCTTGATCATCATATGCGCGTTACCATGACTTTTAATTTAGGAGCACCAGACTAGTCATTTTCTCGAAACCAACTTGTCATGCCTGATCTACTCGAGACGCTCTTCACCATGACCTTCGTGTCCCACTCAGACACACCCTCTTGTGCTCCATTTCCTTCGCACAACTTTCGGTTCAATTTAGGCCAATTAATTATCTGCCGTAAAACCTGATTTAACTTCCAATTTAAATTCCGGGCCTAACATCGGTCCAATCCAGTCGACCCAATATATGGCCCTGGCCTGTTTTGAGCCTACTATGCACGCGCCACTTGCGTGCCACCGATTTGATCTCCCTTGTGCTTCCATTCCATCCATAATTTTAATTGGTTTAATTTATAAATTAATTAAATCTTGGCTTCGACTTTGTCCAAACTTGGCCCAACGTCCGACCCAGTTTGGCATGGACCCTACCATGACAGCCCATACATTCCACTGATGTGTCCGCATTTTTCCCTATTTGAAAATACGTTTATTTTGTATAAATATCTTTATTTCTCTCTCTTTTATATATGTATATATATATATATATATATATATATATATATATATATATATATATATATATATACATATATAATGTATTATAATATCTCCCTCTCTCTTTCTCTCACCACACAAACACACCTCACTCCTCTCCCCCAATGCCAGCCGACACCCCCTCTCTTTCTATTCTCTCTCTCTAAAATATCATTCTCTCTCTCTCTCTCTTTATATTTTTAACACTCACACACACATACATTATACATATAATATATCTCTCTCTCTCTCTCTCTCTCTCTCTCCTTACACCTAACAGCTAACCCCCCCCCCCCCCATGCTGGTACACGAACACCCCCCCTTTCTTTTTTTCCTTTACATCATTATCATCTCTCTCTCTCTCCTTCTCACTTCTCCTTCTTCTTCCTCAACTCCTTCTTAGTCTTCTTCTTCTTCTTTTTTCAAAAGAAGGAAACCACCCTCACCATCACCAACGTACCCGAGCACAGCCCCCTCCTCCGGCCAACCTCCACCGTGCCACCTCACCTCGGCCGCCACCGCCGTCGCACGCAGCAGCAGCTGCGGCGCTGCAGCAGCTGCGGCGCTGCAGCGAGCAGCAGCCTGCGCGGCACAGTCGCGCGCACGCGCACCGACCGGCAGCACGCTGCTCCGGCCATCGCCACCGCCGATGAGCCCCCCACGGCCGCGCGCGAGCTGGGCGCACCCCTGGGCGAGTTCCCCTTCGCCGTCATCCTCTTCCCCGACGAGCCACGTACCCGATTCGTGCGTTTTGGACGAAATCCCGTCGACGCGCGCGCGGGTTGAATCCAGAAATGGAGTTTCGGGACAGCAACTTTGCATGTGTTTTTCGGGAGATCCGACCGTTGGATCGGCGATTTCTTCGCTCCGTTACAATCTCGGTATATACCCCTTCACTCTCTTGAAATTTCATCCGTTAATTTTGTCCTTTGATACATCAAAACCGGCCACCAAGTTGACGTTTTAATTTGTACTATTTTTGGACAGTTTTGCGACGCCAACTTAGCGGGTTAGTATCTTCGTCGTCGTAGCTCCCTTTTGTGCTCTACCAGTTCCGGTGCACAGCTGGTATAACCCTCTTCCTGCCCCCTTTAGATTTAATTTCAGTTTGAGCTTGTTAGGGCGGTCGAATTCGACGCCAAAGTTGGCCGTTCGAATTCTTTAATTTGCACTAGTTAAATTCCATTTTTGAACCCGGGACTCCGGATTCAATTTTTGACACCACCAGTAGACTCGTGGCGTTGTTCTGGTATGTTTTCATATAAAGTTTGCTTGATTTGGAGAACGTGAGCCCTGGCACGCTTTTCGGTGCAAAGCGGGTCCCACTTTCTGGGTTAACAGGACTTTTTGACGCCGGCTCATCGAAATCCAATTCTGGACATACCGTTGAGTTCGTATCGTCATTCTGGACTCGTTGACATATAATTTGCTGAGTTTTGAAGGCATTTGCTCCGGCACGCATTTCCGTGCAAACCGGATTCCAAATGTCCGCGTCAACGTATCATTTTGAGATCGGCACACCGGAATCCTATTTTGGACATACCGTTGGGTTTGTATCATCATTCTGGATTCGTGGACATATAATTTGCTAGGTTTTGTAGACTTCTATCCTGACACGCTTTTCGGTACAAAGTGTGTCCAACGGCGGACATCATTTTGATCTGAAATTACCGTTTTGCCCCTGTGTCCAAATTTGACTTTTGGACAGGCTATCCTAGCTGATTTGACCATTCTGGACACGTTGGTGATGGTTGTTTCACCATCCGACAACACCTGTAGGTTTTTATCCTATTATTATAATATTTTCTCCTTTTGGTTGTTTTAGAGACCCGTCGATTTCAGTGATTTCTAAATCACTGAAATTTATAAGTTGACCCTGTTGATGTTTATAGAGACTAGCTTGACCTTATTGACCATGGTTGACTACTTTGACTAGACGTCGAAGTAGAGTCAACATTTGACCTAGGTTTGACCAGATTTGACCAACGTTGACTTTTTGACCAAGTCAACTGTAGATCAACCATTGACCTATTTAACCTAGATTAGACTTAGAGTTGACCGAAGTTGACCAGTTGACCAAAGTCAACTGTACGTCAACCTTGACCCAGTTTGTCTTACTTTGACTTAGTTTGACCTAGATGTTTAGTATGTCTTTTGACCCTGATCAGCTCTTGTATTATTTCATCTTTAGGTCTGTGGTTTTACTCTGAACCCTGATTCATATTGACAGTAGGACCCCAGGCGAGTACATTCTCTGATAATATTTCTGTTTTATGATATCGTCTATGTTTCTTGTATTTAGTGTAGATGCCCTTGTTCTCTTGACACATTGTTCACACGAATTGGTATTTCCCTGGATCCCGTCATGAGATGTTATTTCTCGCTGTCCTTGGTATATCTTATGCAAGTCTTTCTTGTTCCTTGTGCATTGTATAGACACAATTCCTGTGAAGGCTAGCTACCCTCTCAGAGAATCGCGTGTCATAATGTGTCATGGTTGGATCCACTATACTAGTCGGGGATGGGGAGTATTAGTGTAGATATGTGGTCATTATCTACCTTATTTATTCTTGTAGACCTTGAATACTACCAATCCTACACTCCACGTGGGATTGGCTGATCATTAGACCTTGTGCAGACCCAAGCCGGCCACATGTTGTAGCTAGTACTCACACACTTAGATAGATGATTCTTGATTCTTGATTCTTGTACATGCCATGATCAGTTTTACTTGCCTTGTTCTAGCTCTAGATTTACAGCTTACCTTGCCATGATACTCACATGTACATTTCATGATTTCTTGTATATTCTCTCTATTTACTGCTACATGTTCAATATCGTATAATTAGAACTGTTATTTGAGATTTGTGCTCGTTCCATCCTGACTGGATATGTTGACAAAATTTTAGGAGTAGTTGTGCCACATTTGTTGGACTGCAGGATGATTCTAGCTGAGGTGGTTCACACTGTTCCTCTATGTGAGTTGCCTGGTAGTTATTCCTTAGTTAGTCTTGTTGTTCCTTCATTATCTTCCTGTCTTATGATCATTGTAGATTCTAGTTGTTCTAGTGATATTGTTATTATTTTTTGTCTTATCTTCCTTAGTTTTCGTGATGTGACATGAGTACATTTCTAGTTATGGATGTTGTAGTTAGTACAGTATGCTTGACAGCGTTCTACCGCCGATACCGCGGCGTATGCTGGGCGTGGCCCACGTATTCGTACCCGTATATCCGGGTGCGGGTCGTGACACATTTTTAGTGGTGGCCCATGCAGGTCTGTCTTTGCGATTAATGCGAAGTCGTGGTAGTACTTGAGCTTATCTATACTACTGCGAGCCTGTCCTAGGATTAAGGTTGAGTAATGAAATATTTTAGGATTTTGATACTCGATCACATATTAGGAACTCTTGGTAGATTCCAGGGATGACCCCTGGGAATCTTATTTCGAACTTTTTGAAACTTTTTCCATTTGTTCCTGTCCGTCCTGATTTCTAAAAAAATCTGTCCGTATCAAACTTTATTCCTTCTCAGGATGAGTTGTGGACCCCAGAGGGAAGGTATAAGTTGAACTTGTATATTATCTAGGTTGGGGAGAGAATATGATTTACCAACCTCGTATCCTGGTCGAGGTTAGTTTTAGATTATATTCCACCATTTTCTATCTTGACCTAAGTAGTACCCTCGGGACTTTCTCTAAGATTTTCCTCTGAACCCCATCTCGAAAGTTGTTTCCGTTGTTTTTATTAACTTACCCTTGACTTCTTGTTGAATTTTAAATCTTAAATATTCGTTGTTGTCCTTTGATTTTGTTTTGGATAATTCTTTTAAGAATTGAGTTAAGATATCCTGATAAACATATTTTGGACGAGGACAATGAGAACGGTAAGTGTCTATTTTACTTATGGAGTTTGGAATTTATCGCAGTCATATTAGCTAGCCTGACAGGGACATGGAGCCTTATTTTGGATATACTATCCTAGTTATGGAATTTAGATTCTCTTGCAGCCATACCGGTTGGCGTGGCGAGGAATCTAGATGACATGATTATAGGGTGTATACCTTAGTTATGGACTCTATCGTTTATTGCAGCTATGCTTATTGGCGTGGCGTAAATTCTGGCAGCATGATTTTGGATAGACGTGTATGGTTATCAGGTCGTATCTTAAATTGATTCACTTCTTTTTGACCAAATGATGAGGACAATTCAAACCCTTATTTTTGACTTATCATTCATTTTTTTCTCATTGCATGATGATTTTCTCATCTTACCGTCATTTTTTTTTTGCCTTGTTTAGCTATGTCTTGATTACATAAATCACCTATCTTATATCTACATCTGTCATCTACACTAGGAAACTCTGAAATTTTTTTTTAAAATTTCATATCTCAATTGTTTCTTAAATTTCGATACTGTTAAGATTTTGATTCCCTTCTGTCCATGACCAATCAATTTTGGTCGTCTTGTTTATCGTGCCAAGTGAACTTAGACTATTTCCAATTTTAATCACATTCGAAGTTGGATCGTATTTCATGATTTTATTAATCATACTCCTTAATCCTTGATCGGGCCTATAAGACTCTATGCGACTTTCGGGTTGATTTCCATCAACCTAAGTCCTACAAATCACCCCGTACTTGAACTTCAATTATATATTCGATTCTCTTAATCGTCTCTAAAATCGTGCCCCAATGACTTGACTTATTTTGAAATCATGCACATATGATTTTGTTCGTATCATGATTCTATCGTGCCAAATCCCTCATCGTGCCTGAACAATTTTAAATAGATTATCTTGATCGTGCAAAACTCGTCATTTTTAGATCATGCCTAAATTATTGCCTAAATCTTCTATCATGTTTTAACCCCACTACCAACCTTTAATTTCGAGGACGAAATTTTTATAAGGTGGGTAGGATTGTATGCCCCTGAATTTAGGGCTTATTTTTTTTTCAATTTTATAAATCAGTTATTTTGAATAAATATTATTATTTGATTATTATTTGATTTAATGCTCTTTACCGTGACTTGGAATTCTAGAGCATCAGGGATGCCAGTCTTTGGAAACTTTCTTCTTGGAGTTTGTAGTAGACGAGATTATCTTTATTTTGATATGTCCTGTCCCACTTGAACTGGTTTTCTTGTGCTCTTTTTGCTTCACGCAAGTTCGGGTCAATATTAGACCATTTAATTATTAATTGAATTCCCACTCTTTTTCTTGATCATCATATGCGCGTTACCATGACTTTTAATTTAGGAGCACCAGACTAGTCATTTTCTCGAAACCAACTTGTCATGCCTGATCTACTCGAGACGCTCTTCACCATGACCTTCGTGTCCCACTCAGACACACCCTCTTGTGCTCCATTTCCTTCGTACAACTTTCGGTTCAATCTAGGCCAATTAATTATCTGCCGTAAAACCTGATTTAACTTCCAATTTAAATTCTGGTCCTAACATCGGTCCAATCCAGTCGACCCAATATATGGCCCTGGCCTGTTTTGAGCCTACTATGCACGCGCCACTTGCGTGCCACCGATTTGATCTCCCTTGTGCTTCCATTCCATCCGTAATTTTAATTGGTTTAATTTATAAATTAATTAAATCTTGGCTTCGACTTTGTCCAAACTTGGCCCAACGTCCGACCCAGTTTGGCATTGACCCTACCATGACAGCCCATACATTCCACTGATGTGTCCGCATTTTTCCCTATTTGAAAATACGTTTATTTTGTATAAATATCTTTATTTCTCTCTCTCTTTTATATATATATATATATATATATATATACATATATAATGTATTATAATATCTCCCTCTCTCTTTCTCTCACCACACAAACACACCTCACTCCTCTCCCCCAATGCCAGCCGACACCCCCTCTCTTTCTATTCTCTCTCTCTAAAATATCATTCTCTCTCTCTCTCTCTCTTTATATTTTTAACACTCACACACACATACATTATACATATAATATATATATATATATATCTCTCTCTCTCTCTCTCTCTCTCTCTCTCTCTCTCTCTCTCTCCACACCTTACAGCTAACCCCCCCATGCTGGTACACGAACACCCCCCCTTTTTTTTTCCTTTACATCATTATCATCTCTCTCTCTCTCCTTCTCACTTCTCCTTCTTCTTCCTCAACTCCTTCTTAGTCTTCTTCTTCTTCTTTTTTTCAAAAGAAGGAAACCACCCTCACCATCACCAACGTACCCGAGCACAGCCCCCTCCACCGGCCAACCTCCACCGTGCCACCTCACCTCGGCCGCCGCCACCGTCGCACGCAGCAGCAGCTGCGGCGCTGCAGGGAGCAGCAGCCTGCGCGGCACAGTCGCGCGCGCGGGCACCGGCCGGCAGCACGCTGCTCCGGCCACCGCCGCCGCCGGCGAGCCCCCCACGGCCGAGCGCGAGCTGGGCGCACCCCTGGGCGAGTTCCCCTTCGCCGTCATCCTCTTTCCCGACGAGCCACGTACCCGATTCGTGCGTTTTGGACGAAATCCCGTCGACGCGCGTGCGGGTTGAATCCAGAAATGGAGTTTCGGGACAGCAACTTCGCATGTGTTTTTCGGGAGATCTGACCATTGGATCGGCGATTTCTTTGCTCCGTTACAATCTCGGTATATCCCCCTTCACTCCCCTGAAATTTCATCCGTTAATTTCGTCGTTTGATATATCAAAATCGGCCACCAAGTTGACATTTTAATTTGTACTATTTTTGGACAGTTTTGTGACGCCAACTTCGCGGGTTCATATCTTCGTCGTCGCAGCTCCGTTTTGCGCGCTACTAGTTCCGGTGCGCAGCTGGTATAACCCTCTTCCTGTCCCCTTTAGATTTCATTTCAGTTTGAGCTTGTTAGGTCGGTCGAATTCGACGCCAAAGTTGGCCGTTCGAATTCTTTAATTTGTACTAGTTAAATTCTATTTTTGAACCCGGGACTCCGGATTCAATTTCTGACACCACTAGTAGACTCGTGGCATCGTTCTGGTATGTTTTCATGTAAAGTTTGCTTGATTTGGAGAACGTGGTCCCTGGCACGCTTTACGGTGCAAAGCGGGTCCCACTTTCTGGGTAAACGGAACTTTTTGACGCCGGCTCATCGGAATCCAATTCTGGACATACCGTTGAGTTCGTATCGTCATTCTGGACTCGTTGACATATAATTTGCTGAGTTTTGAAGACATTTGCTCCGGCACGCATTTTCGTGCAAACCGGATTCCAAATATCCGCGTCAACGTATCATTTTGAGATCGGCACATCGGAATCCTATTTTGGACATACCGTTGGGTTCGTATCATCATTCTGGATTCGTGGACATATAATTTGCTAGGTTTTGTAGACTTCTATCCTGACACGCTTTTCGGTACAAAGTGTGTCCAACGACGGACATTATTTTGATCCGAAATTACCGTTTTGCCCCTGTGTCCAAATTTGACTTTTGGACAGGCTATCCTAGCTGATTTGACCATTCTAGACACGTTGGTGATGGTTGTTTCACCATCCGACAAAACCTGTAGATTTTTATCCTATTATTATAATATTTTCTCCTTTTGGTTGTTTTAGAGACCCGTCGATTTCAGTGATTTCTAAATCACTGAAATTCATAAGTTGACCTTGTTGATGTTTATAGAGACTAGCTTGACCTTATTGACCAAGGTTGACTACTTTAACTAGACGTCGAAGTAGAGTCAACATTTGACCTAGGTTTGACCAGATTTGACCAACGTTGACTTTTTGACCAAGTCAACTGTAGATCAACCATTGACCTATTTTACCTAGATTAGACTTAGAATTGACCGAAGTTGACCAGTTGACCAAAGTCAACTGTACGTCAACCTTGACCCAGTTTGTCTTACTTTGACTTAGTTTGACCTAGATGTTTAGTATGTCTTTTGACCCTAATCAGCTCTTGCATTATTTCATCTTTAGGTCTGTGGTTTTACTCTGAACCCTAATTCATATTGACAGCAGGACCCCAGGCGAGTACATTCTCTGATAATATTTCTGTTTTATGATATCGTTTATATTTTTTGTATTTAGTGTAGATACCCTTGTTCTCTTGACACATTGTTCACACGGATTGGTATTTCCCTGGATCCCGTCATGAGATGTTATTCCTCGCTGTCCTTGGTATATCTTGTGCAAGTCTTTCTTATTCCTTGTGCATTGTATAGACACGATTCCTGCGAAGGCTAGCTACCCTCTCAGAGAATCGCGTATCATGATGTGTCATGGTTGGATCCACTATACTAGTCGGGGATGGGGAGTATTAGTGTAGATATGTGGTCATTATCCACCTTGTTTATTCTTGTAGACCTTGAATGCTACCAATCCTACACTCCACGTGGGATTGGCTGATCATTAGACCTTGTGCAGACCCAAGCCGGCCACATATTGTAGCTAGTACTCACACACTTAGATAGATGATTCTTGATTCTTGTACATGCCATGATCAGTTTTACTTGCCTTGTTCTAGCTCTAGATTTACAGCTTACCTAGCCATGATACTCACATGTACATTTCATGATTTCTTGTATATTCTTTCTATTTACTGCTACATGTTCAATATCGTATAATTAGAACTGTTATTTGAGATTTGTGCTCGTTCCATCCTGACTGGATATGTTGACAAAATTTTAGGAGTAGTTGTGCCACATTTGTTGGACTGCAGGATGATTCTAGCTGAGGTGGTTCACACTGTTCCTCTATGTGAGTTGCCTGGAAGTTATTCCTTAGTTAGTCTTGTTGTTCCTTCATTATCTTCCTGTCTTATGATCATTGTAGATTCTAGTTGTTCTAGTGATATTGTTATTATTTCTTGTCTTATCTTCCTTAGTTTTCGTGATGTGACATAAGTACATTTCTAGTTATGGATGTTGTAGTTAGTATAGTATGCTTGACAGCGTTCTACCGCCGATACCGCGGCGTAGGCTGGGCGTGGCCCACGTATTCGTACCCGTATATCCGGGTGCGGGTCGTGACAGTATGGTCATGGACAATTTGTCGACAAGGCGGTTCCTCGAACGGTATTTCGAGACCTCAGAAACCGATTCGTCCTAGGGAACCTCGTACTGAAATAGTAGCACAGTGCTGAAGTAGTAGCACGGTATGTGTAAGCCCTCTGAAATTTTTAATAGATTTAATTAGAGCGATTAGGAATTTAATATGATTAATTATGATTTTCTAAGTTATTAATAATTTTCCACTTTTATTTTTGATTATTGTCGACACGTTACCGTGACTTTCAAATTAGGAGCACAAGACTAGTCATTTTCTTCAAACCAACTTGTCTTGCATGATCTACTCGAGACAGTCTACACCCATGACCTTCGTGTTCCATTCAGACACACCATTTTGTGCTTCATTTTTATCGTACAACTTTCCTGACGTTTGACCTAATCTCGATTTACCCTACGGAGTCACATTTACTTTTAACTTGAATTGGAGACGTCATTTTGACCCAAACTTGTCGACCCAAGATATGGACACGGAACATTTTGAGCCTACTGCACACATGCCACTAGTGTCCCATCCAATTGAGCCCCCGTGTACTATTTATTTATCCATGATTATTGTAGCGCCCTACTTTCGATAGGCGACGGAATTCATAATATGCTTGCGCCAAGTCAGATCGGCCGGGAACTTAGATGGCCATCTGACTCGATCGCTGAGCTTGGTAAACGATAACACCTTGCGGCATTGATCAAATCAATTTGGACGGATGTTACGAGAATCGATCCAACTAATGGAACGACTTCTCTTGGAATAAGTCCTAGATGCAGCGGACTGCGTCTCGGTGAGTGAGCTCTATATAAGAGTCCCTTCGACGGGACCGGACCGCTGTATGGTTTTCTTGGACTTTTGCCACTGGGTTTTGATGAAGTGCTTTCGCGTTATTTTTTGGATGCAATCTATAAATTTCAAAGCAAGAGAAAAAGAAGGAATCCTAACAAAGTGTTGGTGCCATTGCAGGAGCTCGCGTAACTAAAGCTTGAACGTTACGAAGCGCTTCGACGGTCGGCACGATCAAAGGACTTGGTGGGTGATTCGCCCCCTTCTTTTCTACTCTATCCCACAAACAAAATTTCCTTTGCCTCGAATTCATTCAAATCGACAATGCTAAGTTAAATGCATGCCAATCCACTAAGGTCAGGAACTCGAGAAAACGTATCGATTTAGAGTAATCTACTCTGAAAAATACAAGTTTCTCACATAAATGAGAAAGTTTAAGGTTCTAGTAAAAAGATAGACTATTACACGTGCTGTAAAATAATATGAAACGTCGATCGTGGATTATGATGCCTCGGACAATTGGTGCCCACGGAATGCTAAATCGGGAGTACGGCTTTGGGGAAAATGAATCGTTGCATAAGTTGGGAGAAATGATAATGTCGTTCAATACTGTTCGCGCTATACAAAACTGTTTGCATATATTAAACTGTTTACGCATTGGCATGGTCATGGACAGCTTGTGCACAAGTTGATTTTCATCGAATCGGTATCTGAGGCATCGGAATCGAATCGACCTAGGGGGAATGAATAATCGTGCTTCGGTACTGATGTATTACGGGACCGTCAGTCAGGCTTGCAACCTAGACTGAACGGGCCGAAATGCCATTGAGATAGTTCCACGTGGTGTGTAACACCAATGACCGTGCATATAAGATAGTAGCATGCTCACCTATTGTCTTATGCAGGTAGTAAGTATTATCTCTGTTTTTATGCAGGGACGAGCACGGCCGTGGTAAAAAATGAGATAAATCGCTATGTTTTACCGTATACTTTATTACTCAAAGATGGCTATCGATATGAACTGAATTCATTTAGTTCTAATTATAAAGACAACTCTAAAGCATGCCTACCT
The DNA here is from genome assembly GCA_029216955.1 of Iris pallida. Classification (NCBI taxonomy): domain Eukaryota; kingdom Viridiplantae; phylum Streptophyta; class Magnoliopsida; order Asparagales; family Iridaceae; genus Iris; species Iris pallida. Next base: position 25,500,773 of record JANAVB010011399.1, read on the forward strand.
TAACAATCAGAGTCGGTTTAGACGAGTGGGTTCGTCTCTTCCACTTAGCAAGTGTGCTAATCTCCTCCCCCAATTCTCCAGGTGCGACGAGCGCTCTAAACTGAAGCTGAAGTGCGGAGAGGCATTTTGAAGCTCTTCCTATGCTGAAGTATTTTGAAGCCAATTCAATCGACAGCTTATGTATAAAGGGACGAATGTATGGAACGACAAGTATTAGCTCAGGCAGCTTGTCGAGTATATTTCTTTTTGTTTTCAATCAATGTAGCCGCAACGGCATCTAATGTAATTACGACTTGCACTTCGTTGTAAGCTATGAATGAAAAGCATATTTCTATCTTCATATACTGCGTCTCAATTTGATGTGATTTGTGAAGTTTCAACATGGCATTTCAATATAAAAATCAACGTAACGTTCTTGTCTTGTACGAGTGCAATTCCAGACTCGTACGGCATCAGGCCTTAGCGAGGATGATCTATTCGGCAAAATAACACCGGAGACGAACGGTTTGTCGACTCGGGGCATGAAAATTATAAATGGCTAATTTAAGTCATTTACTTACTAAGACCCAATTAGACTCAATTGTGACCCAACTCAATTGGACCCAACCCAAGCACCATGACACCCTCTCTTATCCCTACCCAAACACACAACACCAACTATTCCTACAAAACACCAAACGCTACATGTCACATCACCATACTCTCTCTCTATTTTCAAACACACAAACACCACCACCATAACTCCCCCTATTTCTTTGGAAACTACCCCCCCCTCTCACACACTCTCTCTCCCCTCACCCTAAAAAATGATAGCCATCACTCTCCCCTCTCTCTTACGGTCATCTTCCCTCTTTTCTTTCGGTTTCCTCTCTCAATCCCTCAAAACCGATCACCCCTCCCTCCTTCTTCTTCATCCTCACATCACCACCACTATCTCCTTCTCTTCACCACCACCTTCTTCACCCCAAACCGAGAGCACCACCACCACAGCCACCATCATCTCTATCACTTCGTAAGTCTTGGTTGTGTGATTGTAGGTCTTTTGGACGACGTGATTAAGGCCAGAGGGACCGGAGCACTATTTGCGCATTGCAGGATTGAAGGCAAGTATACCTTGCCTTGTATTACTATTTTACATATATTGTTATACTCTTGTTAGCGTAGACTTGGTTAGTAGAGACCGAGAATTATCTCGGGCATAGTCGATGATGGCATCGACACTTAGGGCTACCCACTTGACCTAGCAGTAGGTGACGTGCCCTTAGTTGCGGAGTTGTTATTACAACTCCCTTGACCATGACACGCATTTCAACACGGCACTGAGTGAGAGCAAATCATGGCACACGCTGTCGCTCTCAAATGGCCATCAGTACGTATGGCTCGTGTGACGGCACATATAGGGTAGTGATGGTTCTAGATTGCTGACTCTTCATAGAGAGCAGATGTTTGGGTCGTGGATGCGACTTGTACATCACTGGGCGGAGAAGACTACCAGTAGGCGTATGGGATAGACTGTTGTCACAACCCGTACCCGCTTTTTGGGACACAAGAGCGTGAGCAATGCCAGCTACATATCAAGCGGACTCCAGTCCGACTCGAGTACGTATAAGCTATCAAGATCATGGTATCATGGCTAATATGGTAATCTACAGTGTATCTCAATCCACAAGACTATATAAGACAAGAATGAACAAGTATGGATCGTGGTCTGCAGCCCACTAGCATATATGTTCGATTAGACTCCAAGAATAATATGATTCTATAAAGCTATGCTGATAAGCAGGATATATCATAAAAATATGAGAAAGATAGTAAATCAATCACACTAACAAAATACATGAATCATGCAGATGAAGTCAACTACCACATGCTCAGCTAACTAACTCCGTGCAATCAGCTACCTGAAGAGATCATCAGGTCCTCAGAGGACTAGCAAGATACATAAAATATGCCTACTAGTATGACAGTAAATAACATGTATGGAGGATAAGAACACTGCAAGAAGAACATCTAAGGACGACGAGTCGTATGGAAATATAATACTAGACTTGGCTAACTATCAATCAGAACTCCTATAGCTTGTAGTACAATGCAAGATACTCCCAATCTATAGTGTTTTAATTGACGTACAAAGCAGGATACTCTCAGTCGAGATTAGCCAATTCTAGTATCGATCTCCTCTCCTAAAGGATACAAGGTCAAGTAGACTCCTATAAATCGTAGTACAATACAAGATACTCCCAATTTATAGTATCGCAAGTCAAGTCAATCAATATATGCTATTGGTTATAGTACAATGCAAGATATTCCCAATCTATAGTATGTCTCAAGTCAAGTCAATCAAGCAATATCAAGATAAAAGAATCGGCTATAGGTCGTAGTACAATGTAAGATACTCTCAATCTATAGTATGTCTCAATTGTAGTAAAATGCAAGATACTCCCAGTCAACAATAGTCAAATCAAGGACAGATATAGAAACTGATAACTCAATCACGAGACAAGGTAACACGAAGAGACCAATAATTTAGCAATGTCAAGTATCCTATACGTGCACATAATCTAGAACAAGTAAAGCAATCAAGGACAAATCAATCACAATATGGAATCATGTGATAATATGAAAAGGAATACAATAAAAAAAAGAGAAAATAATGTAAATAGTGTATATGTTCGGCAAGGTATACTTGCCTGAGGGTTGTACGGAGAACCAACAATATATCGCCAATCAACAAGTCAGAAAGGCGAAGTCTCACAACTGCCTCCAGAAGCTGTAATAGATGTTACCAACGTTACAGATTAGTCAAATTAGCTAGGATAGCCTGTCCTTAAGTCTAATTCTGGACACAGGAGCAAAACGGTAATTTCGAGCAAAAACGATGTCCGCCGTTGGACCCACTTTGCACCAAAAAACGTGCCAAATTCAAGGGTCTCTAAAGTCGTCAAACTATATATCTATGGATCCGGTTTGATGATACGAATCCAACGGTATGTCCAATTTTGGATTCCTGTGGATCGTGCACAAAATCGCCTGTTGAATCGGATCGTGGGGCCCACGAAACGGCGATCCGATCAACTGTCTCAGAATTGGACCAAACTTGGCATATAAGACCAAAAAAATGATACGGTCCTGTTGGCGTAAGTTTTGTCTCGATCTGACGATCATGCATAAAGTAATTAGAAAATTTGCACAGAGGCCGATACGATAAATTTTGACGGATATGCATCAAATTCGTCGTACACACACGACCAATTTGAATTCCATCAAAGCCCACACGTCCATGAAGATGATACGCACCTTTTGATACTTTCGGTTTGTGACCACGTCGCCCGGTTTGGCGGAACGTACGTCGTATCGAAGGTTTTCATGATTTTTCTATAATTTTTAAATAATTTTTTTGTTACTTTGGGAAATCAATTTCTCGGTGCATAGTCAATGAAATCGAGTTCTGTAAGGTTGCAGAGCCTTATATGTTGGCTAGGACTGCCTATAATTAGTTTCCTATATTTCTCAATGGTTCGACCAGTTTTGGTCTTCCAAAGCGTGGTCGGGGCTGCCCTGTTTGATACTCGAAAAATAGGTTTTTAGTCGACTTTGTGTCGAGATAACGGACTATCTGGCTCGTATGAATCAATAGTAGTTGAAGGAAATGAGAGTTGTATATGTTATGAGTATACCAGAAAAGACGGGTGGCAAAACGATCCATTGCTCACGACGAAACATCGCAGCGAAGTTGAGCCCGACACTGTAGGCTGCTGCTGCCAATCTCGCGTGCGCGCACTGCATCCGCGTGGCCGTGGCCATGTGCGGTGGCACCTAGGGTGTCGTGCGGTATGGGTGGCGGCGTTGGAGTCGGGTTAGGGTTTAGAGTTTGGTGTATCGACCCTCTCGTTCTCTCTGTATGTTTATACTTATTCGCTCGGATTGAACAGAGGAGGGTCAGGCATCCTGTTCCGCTCGGGTTGAGGCTCAGGCCTGTACGGGTGGGCTCGGGCTCTCGGCTGGGTTTTGCTCTGTGGAGAGTTGTTTGGTTGGGCTCTATACTAGATCAGCTCAGGCTCTAACTTCACCAGTGCAAAGTTGCTTTCCAGGTTTATTTTCGCTACTACAAAGTTCATGACTACATATTGACGACCCTTATAGGAACCAATAATTTAAAAAATAGGCAATAAAATGAGGTATATAAGTGTAGACTTTATATGTCCAATGTTGCATCGACTTATTCTACTATTGAAGTGCATACAAGTTCAATTGCACTATAACAAAATATAAGCCAGGCGAGACTGCACATGTAGTTACCATCAAGACAGCTTCCTTATTAGGCTAGAATCACAACAAAGAAGAGAACACAAGGAATTATGAAAATTTTACAATAGAATTGAGTACGATATAATAGATATATTTATTTTTGAAAAACAAGCATGGTATTTTGATGCATGTGTTTTCCATGTAAGATATGAAAAATACCACAACCAAATAAGTTGATATTATTAAACCATCATGATTTCTTGGCCATAGAAAAAGGCTCAATCTGGTGAGACCATAGAAAAACATTGTCATTGGATAATTTTACCGTGACGAGATGAGTAATAGTTAGGAGTGGAATGGTGGTGATAGGATTTTGGGCGTTAGAGGATGCTTCAGTAATGATAGACATGATGAGATTTAGGGTACAAATATATAAGAAGGGCAGAAGTTAGGGTTGAGGAGATTTTTGGGAGGAAGAGAGAGGGTCGGCTAGGCTCTGATACCATGTAAGTTGATAAATTTATTTATGTAATCACCACAAAATAATAAAATAATAATTAAATAATTAAATGGTGGTTTGGTGAATCCATACTACTCACCTTTATTCGGGTCCAAAAAATTGTACAAATATTGTAAAACAATATTTAATAATAAAAAATACCAATTTTTGTAGAAATATTCAAGTAATTAAAAATGTACATCAATACCTAAAATAATTTAGGAAATATTTGTACACACATAAACTATACCTACATGGTCATCTTTGGTCTCACTATAAGATTACATGGGCTCAGTTTCGGTTCAGGTCTAGTCCGAGCTAAATCGACACAAACCGGGTCTCCTACAAGTAAATAATATAATTAATAAATAATTTAAAATGTCTTTAGAGTTTAAGTCGTAACTTGGCCTGGTTTTCCTAGTTAGGACACACTTATGGCTGGGTCTTCCTTGGCATGGCTAATACACTAGTCAAGGCATGCCACTACACTATCCGTACCATGATTCCTAGTCATCTGGTACTTCAAAACTCAACCATGACTAAAGTTATCTACCGTAATAATTAACTAAATAATTATTTATAAAAACAAATTTAAAATCACCATTTAAATCAAATAAATAAATAAATAAATAATAATTTAAAAATTTTCGGGAAGGGAAGCTACAACTGTTACTTCATTCTTGCCTCAGTGATACCCGGTTATGGGCATGGATGCCCAGTTATGGGCCATACACTCACTAGGGGATACATCCGGCAGCGGCCGCTAGCTGCGTGCTAGGTACGGTCGAGAGGTATACTAGTGTTTGTATGTTTACATCGGCTCGTGATCCGACGTCGGCTCGTGTTCCGATGTCATTCCCTTAACTACCCACCCATACGTTCCGAATTTGTCTTCATATGCATTCACTTAGACTGGTTAGCATACCCCTCATGTATTATAAGTATTTACTTTATGGCATGTTCCTATTTGTATCTTGCTATGTCCCCTGAGGACCTGGTTCATTTTCAGATCCCGACGAGCACCTATACTCGACGATCTACGATACTAGAGCTGAGGTGGAAGGCTTTGCTGAGGACTACGAGGTCTACCCTGAGGAGTTTTCCTGACCTCGGTATGCTGCTACTTGGGCTGAGAGTTTCATATCTAGTTAGTTGATACTCTTAGCTAGTTATCTTCCATTTATGTACTTTCATCTTGATATACTGTGGGATTGTTTCCACCAGACTTGTATTTCCTTTCAGTTGTATTTGGACATTAAGACTGCTCTAATTTTATATTCAGTACTTCCTTTCTATGTTATCTGTGGATGAGTAGATGATTGTCTGTGTTGGTTAGTTACTTTTACAGCGTAGTACGCCTAAGTGAGTCCATTAAATTGGACAGCTCACTCTAGGTCGTATCAGCTGGCCAGGTTAGGCCCCAATCCCATATATTTGGAAATGGGGTGTGACATAGTTTTAGTGGTGGCCCATGCAGGTCGCAGTTCATCGCTTAGGGTAAAACTGACGCGAGCCTGCAATTAGGACTAGGAATGTAGAATCTCATCCAAATTGATTACCACTTTTGACTTCTGCATTCCTAATCTTAAGATTGAAAATCCAGCATCTTGCTTGTCTCATACACTTATCATATGGAAGTTTTGTCTCCTTCAGAGAGATGCATTTGCACAGTGGACGCACAACTTATGGCGTTACCCAAGCATCCGACACCTCGCCCAGCGATGATAGGACTCCAGATCCTACGGGAGTCCAGACTACTGAATGAGTTCAGACCGTTCCGATGACCCCGTCCATTCACGTGGGGTCGCACCGCAGCCGACATCGATGCACCAGGAGGGCCAGACGCCGATACGTTAGAAGGAGAACCCTTTGCCTCCACCACCTCCCTTTCATCCCCAGATGTCGCAGAAAGCGTACCAGCAGCAGGTGCCCTTTGCACCCAATCCTCCCCAGATGTCGCAGGGAGCGTACCATCAACAGATGCCGTATGCACCCATTCTGCCCCAGATGCCAAAGCCGAAAGGACAGCCCCAGATGTTTCAGTTCTTCCAGATGATGATGCAGCAGCAGTGACAACAAACGGAGGCTATGAGGCAGACTCTGATGACTGCCTTGGAGAGGATGATAGCACCAGCATCGGCACCACAACAGCCCCAGCAGCAGTCCAGCTGGTGGGCAGCGTTTGGTGGTACCATCAGATGAACCCAAAGCCCTTTAAGGGAGATAAGAGCCCAGAGGAGATATCAGACTGGATAGCCAGCACGTAGAAGAACTTGGAGGCTTCACAGCTACTTGCTGAATTGTAGATGACTGCCGTGAGGACTCAGATGGAGGAGAATGTCCATTATTAGTAGGATTCGAAAGAGCATGAAGTCGACAAGAACAAGACTTGGGAGCAGTTTCTTGAGTACTTTGAGGCGAAGTACTTCCCAGCTACCGTCCGAGATCCTCTTTTCGATCAGTTCCTCCACCTCAAATAGGGGATATGACCGTAGACGAGTATGACGCAGAGTTCAGTCATCTCAGCCGGTTCGACACGCTACTGCTACCAGATGAGAGGAAGAAGGCCCGAAGGTTCTATCATGGCCTGACGAAGGAGCTTCAGAGGTATACGAGCGCACAGTCGAGGACTACCTACGAGGAGGTGTTAGCTGAGGCCAGAGTCTAGGAAGCTATCAACCAGGATCCGTTGAGCGCAAGACGCCTTACTCAGACAGCTGCACCAGCCAGAGTTCAGACGAGAGGCCCAACCAGACGCCCGGGGACCCATCATCAGCAACAGAGAGCCGCCCAGTACCAGCAGAGGGAGCTTTCGACTTGTCACTACTGTGGCAAGAAGGGACACATTCAGAGGGAGTACAGAAAGAGGCTCAACCAGTACTTTGTAGGAACCCTAAAGGGGGGGGGGGTGAATAGGGTCAAGCTAACTAATCAAGCACTTAGCACAAGCTAATTGATAATTTTAAAAATATAAGTGCAAGAGAAGAAGCAAACACAATACCGACACCCGATATATCCTGGTATCCTCCTAAGAGGCAGTCCAGTCCCGGAACTCTCTCCGGCTTTAATCCACTATTTAAGCAAATAGTTACACACGAGTTTGGATCCGAAGAACTCGCCAACTTCTTACACAAGAGCTTTAATCCGAAGGGCTCTCCGACTTCAACCGAGAGTTTGGATACGAAGACTCCCCAACTTCAACCGAGAGTTTGGATACGAAGACTCTCCAACTTCAACCTTTCACAATAGGTTTTGATCTTCTTACAATAGGATGAAGATCTCACTTTTCAACTCAATAACTCTAACACAATTTGTGGATGGCAAATGAAGGCTTTGTAGAGTTGTATGTGGATAAGCTTTGGTGGTTTGGAAATTTTTAGGCTCAAAGCATCAACCTTGAATGAAGGGGTTCAAGGCTATTTATAACCAAAGCTTGAAAAGAAGCCAAAGGCAACTTTTCAGTCACGAACCGGCATACCGCCGGTATGATCCGGCATACCGTCGGTATACCGGTCTGGGATTGCAACGGCTCGAAATATAGCCGTTGGGATCATTTAATGCTGAAAATCCGACCGTTGGAATTTCAACGTTACTGAATCGGTATACCGTCGGTATGATCCGGTATACCGTCGGTATGCCGATTTTGTGGACAGAAACTTTCTATGAACAAAATCGGTATACCGCCGGTATGCACCGGTATACCGTCGGTATGCCGGTTTTCAGCCAAAAATGATCCTGGGCTAGTTTCTGCCCTAGCTTTCGATTTTGCCATCCATTTCTTGTGTTTACAATAATTCCTAAGACTCATTACAGACTCCAGATAAACATAGGCAGGTGCAGGCTTCTTCAGAGTCTTGAAATGATGATGGCATGGCTTGGCTTCTTCCTTTGATAGGTGCTGGCTTTTTCCCTTGGCGACAGCTGTCCAAAGATATCCAGTTTGCGAAAACTGAATACCTTTCGGAGGCTTCGCCCCCGAACCCCCGACGAGGGGCGCTGCCCGCTCGACCCCCGTCCGCTGACCGGGCAGCGGAACTCCCGGTACGTGGCTCCAGAGATGTCGTCGGGTGGTTCAGAGAAATCTTATGGGATCCGTCGTCTTTGGCCCACCATGATTTCTTCATTGCATATGTCCACATTGATCTTGCTTATTGCTTTTCTGCATGTACATGTTAGACGAACAAAGCAATATACATAGTAGCAAGTATGATAAATTAAAGCACATTAGGACTATGCAAAGTTTAAGTATAAGTGCTAAGGTGATGGCATAAATGTTAGTGATATCATAATGATTAAACTTAATTGAATGACCACAATCAAAAACATAGTTTTGATTTTGGCAACCCAATTAAATTTAAGATAGATAAGCTCATATCACTAAGATGTAAACCAATGGGCACATATCACCAAAGATATAAGTATAAGTAGAAATGCTATAGTGATAGTATGAAGATTAGTGATAATAAAATGCTAAACTTAACAGATTAACCATATTCAAAAATATGATACAATCATTGGGCCAACATACTTGAGGTACGGATCGGGACAGCATCAGGCCACGGACTTTCCACGGCACAATGACAGAGCTCAGCAGTTGGCCCCCAGGCCAGCTCCCCCAGGACCCAGGCCACCAGCACAAGCGACTGCTGTAACCCCGCTTTTTCAAATTTTTTGAAATTTTGTATTTTCTGGGATTTTCTAATTTAGCCATATTTTATTTTATGGTTTTATGAGAATATTTAATTAATTTAATTGATTTACTTATTTTTATAATATAATTTTCTAAATAGATATTAATTTAGAGCAATTTGAATTTGGGTTTAAAATTTTGATTTTTCTCCATTTGTAACAACCCATAACAACTTGTAACCATTTTCTAACTGAATTTATTTGTGTTTTTACAATTTGTGGAAAGGGGAAGGGCTTCAATGTTTAAATTCTTGAATGGAAGGACTTATGGGAAATATTCTATTTTTTTGGGTTTTTCTGTAAAACATCTATTCTTCTCTATTTATTTCATTTCTCTCTCTCTCCATTTATATTCCAATTCTTTTTCACTCTTTAACTGAGGGGAGCAGAGCTCTCCACCCCCAAAATCCTCCCTGTCCTAATTTCTGAGGAACTCGGCGACTTCCTCCGGCGGTGCTCCATCTACCTCGAGCAGCGGCGCAGACTTCTCCGGCAGCGAGTCTTCGTCCACAGCACGGGCGACTTTCTCCAGCGATCTGAGCGTACCACCGACAACTACGCTGTCTCCGTGTGGTTGACGTCTTCTCCGACCAGCAATAGATCATCGGGACGAGGCTCGACACACGCTTTAGGCTACTCCAGTGTCAATTTCCACCGCAAGTCCACCGTTCCACCTCGGCGGCGCACTACTCGACGACGGCGGCGGTGACGAACTCGACGACCACTGCGGCGCCAACTCTGGTGTTTCCTTCGACCAGTAAGTTCGTCGAACTCTTCCACTTGTTTTTCTTTCCTGATCAGTTCAACTGATACTGAACGATCGGTTGTCCGATCATCTCTTCCAACAAATCTTGACAGTAATCTTCAGTCGGTGAGCGGACCTCAATTTGTTTACTGGGAATTCATTCAGATCTGTTCGAACACACCACACGTGTTCATGGATTGATCGAATCAATAAATCTTCGGAAAGATTTGATTTTGCTTTTCGTGTTGATTCAAATTGTGATGATTTTGGATCGATCCATTCTATACTCTCTGAGATTTGTGATCTGGATTAGAATTCTGAGTCATTTTAATGGCTTTGTTCAAATGATTCTTTTAGAATTTTGCTCATTCATCAAATCCTTAATCTCGTCTATTGTGTGTTTGATTTATTGCTTAAATCAGTATTGTCTTGCAGATCCGGATACGGGAGCGGGTGTTTCAGACTCTGGGATACTGATAGCTTCATTCGCTACACTCAGGTATCTTCTCCACTCCTCTGATGTTGAAGAATATATGTATATAGTGTATACTTAGATCTGATAGAAGTGTTGGGCAGGATTTTATTTGGGATGCAGGGGATTTGGTGAGGTCGTGTCCAGTTTTGGCTCGTGTCTAGAGTCAGTTCGTGTCCAAGCTTTGGGTGGAAACTGGGGATTGCAGTGTAGCAATAGCAGTGAATAGAAATTCAAGTGGAATGAAGTTGGGATCATAAGGAATTTTTTTTTATGGACCTGAGTTTTGTATCTATTTTGTTAAAATCTGGTTATATAACCTTTAACACTCTGTGCTATATATACATTTTTCTCTTTGAATTAGGTTTGGACAGCATAGCCGTTGAGTTTGAATGTTCCTGACTGAGTTTTTATTTAGCCTAGGCTTTGCGAAATGTTGCCAAGTTGTGATCTGCATAAGCTTGAAATTTTGTTTACTGGGAATTGGCAATTGGGGTGTTGAGCTTTGACTATTTGCACCTGTTCCCTGAATTGTTCAACACTATGTTAGTATAATTGGAATGAAGTTTTGAGCTGTCAGTTCTTTAGAATATAGCAGTAGCAGTGGTGACTGGCTTGGACTATTTTGGCATAGACTGGGAAGAGTGTTCTAAAGTCTGCTTGTACCTTGTGGATTTTGGGCTTATTATATATATTATTACTTTGTAGAGTGTAGTAGAGATGAACATGTCGATAGGTCAAGGTCAGGGTTAATGTATTCAGGAGGTTGGGCTTGTTAAATTCTTAAGAGAAATGCTAATCATTATTTCAAATTAAATATTACGTTTCCTAAATCAAATGGTTTAATATTGTGATGGTTTATATGCATGTCTCTAATAATAGTTATAATTTTGTCGGTATTTATAAGCTAATGTTACTACTATTTTGATAAGCTAAAATATATATCATATCTTTCTAAATTAAGTAAAACCTAACCTTCTATCAATATAAATATTTCCTAATATCTACATGATATGTTGCTAATAAGTTACTAAATATTATTTTCCTATATTAAAATATATTACTTTTCATTATAATATGTATATTTACCTTAAAATAAAGTTTATCAAATAATATTTTAACATGCTTTTAAAATATTAAATAATTGACTAGCTAGAATATTTGCTAGATTGTTATCATATTTTGGTAGTAAAATATTCTAGTAATTTAAAAGTGTATATTTCAAAAAATAATAAATTAGTTCTTGTAGCTAGTGTATGACTATATATTAGTGATCTAGCCTGTTAATAATTAGTTAGTTAATTACAAAAATTGAGATAATATTTTTATATCAATATTTTGTAAAAGGCTAGCTAGTTATATATTTCTTTGTATTCAAATTGTAGTATGTAGCATTTTTAATTGTTATATATATATATATATATATATATATATATATATATATATATATATATATATATATATATATATATATATATATAGTAGCTAGGATTTTATTAATTAAGGTTAATTGCTAGCAAATTTATGGATAGAAATGATTTAGTTAGCAAACCAACATTATTTAGATCATAACCAACTTGTACTAAATTCTTGGTGGATAGTTGAGACTCATTGGTTTGAAGAGCAAGGCAAGTACACCGATTCGATCTCCTTACTTTGTATTTCTGTCTTGCTTCTTGTTCTCATATTGACACGTTGTACACACAACTGTTCATTGTTCATTGTTCACCGTTCACCGTTCATTGTTCATAGTTCATTGTTCCTTACTTGTACATTGGGGTGGGGAAATACTACAGATATGTGACCAATCCTATTTTAGCTAGGCATTGACTAATAGCTTAGGTCTCACATCGTGCACGTGGGACTCTTAAGTCGTACCATTTTTTATTGTTTACTGTTCACTGTTCATTGTTTACCCAGCCGGTCACATACTTTGATAGTTATTTCAAATGCATGTTACACTGATAGAATAGTTCATTGTTTCTGGATCTGGTACTATAGTTTCATTATTTCTGGATCTGGTACTATAGTTTCATCGTTATTCATGTACCACCGTTTCATATTCCTGTCTTGTATCATAGTTCACATCGTGATTCTTTTTCATGCACTTCAGTTTACATTGTTTAGAGCTTCTTGTCGGGATTGTACTTTGCTCTTTTTCTGACAGGATACATTACAGGTTTACTTGATGGTGTTGTATCTCCTTCATGGGCCAGAGCCCGAAGCCAGGATAGAGTTGTGCCTCAGGATAGACCTAGAATTTCAGAGTTATGGTTAGGTGTTTTCTTAGATTTATTTTAGAGGATTTTATCATGTATTGTACTGTATTGAAGATTTCAGGATTGTATAATTTTTATTCATGTTACCGGATTTGTCTCCGGATGATATTGTATAATAACTTGTGGATTGTGGTGATTCTGGGAACGTGTATAGTAGCTGTGATGTTTTATATTTCTTGTATCTTGGAGTTTTCCTTAGAATTGTACAGCTTACTTCGTCGTGTCCATCAACGAAGGCTGGGCGTGTCCGACTCGTGTCCGATTATTCGGGAGCGGGTCGTGACATGTTTTTAGTGATGGCCCATGCAGGTCTGTCCTAATGGCACTTAGGCTATAAAGTGCTATTGGGGAACCTGTTAGACTAAGGAAAACTCATCACAGCATAGGATTCGTGGGAAATGGTTATAGATACTGAACATAGAGATTGATTATACTCAATATTTCCTAGGAGGTTTATTATTTTTCTAGGACTTAGCAATCAACGAGTTTTCTTTCTATTTCAGGATAGTTACCACCAAGAAGACTGCAGATCAGCCCGGAGCTACAGGAGCTTCGGATCAGACCACAGATGATGTTCCCGTGGGGCAGCTTCCACTACCACCGCCTCAGTTTCCTCTGCTGCCCCCAACGATGACTTTTGACGGCGCTCAGGTGATGGCTATGTTTTGACAGTTTATGGAGGCCCAGAACTACCAAGCAGTGCAGTTTCGGGCGACGGCTGTAGATGCGCTCAGGGCTAGAGAGCCGGTAGCACCAGCTCCAGCAGCACCGAGACCCGGGACGGCCAAGGAGTACCAGAACCTCTGCCCAATGGACTTCTGGGGCAATGAGGGTATCGTCTATGCAGACGAATGGCTGGAGAATGCGGAAAGGACCTTGAAGATGGCACAGATCCCGGATGACCTGAAAGTGGAGGTGGCTAGTATGCGACTCTTCGATTTGGCCAGAGCTTGGTACCGGGAGGACCCCGAGTTAGCTGAGTCCCAGGTTTCTTGGACAGATTTCAAAACTCGGTTCAAGGAGAAGTTTTTCCCCGAAGTGGAGCGGGATGAGCTTCGGATGCAGTTCGAGGCGCTGCAGTAGGGGACCATGACAGTGGCGGAGTACATATCAGAGTTCACCCGACTCAGCAGGTTTGCAGAGAACCTAGTCGACATGTTAGAGGAGAGGGCTTGGAGATTCAAGAAGGGCCTGACCAGAGAGCTGCGGCATGCAGTGGCTATCAGCCAGGCCACAACTTATTCGAGCATTCTCAAGATTGCTCAGGCAGTTGAGAAGGAGATGGATCCGAGGCCCAAGAGGGATAGGGACATCGGTAGCAGCAGTCACCAGGCACCGACGAAGAGGGTGCAGATACAGACTCAGACGAGCCCAGTTCAGCAGGCAGTAGTTCAGCACCGTCCAGCCAGAGTTTATGCAGATCCGCCTCAGAGACAGCAGTTTGCAGTCATTTGCAACTACTGTCACCGCCCAGGATATCATTATGATGAATGTCGTAAGAGGCTGAGGCTTTGTTTGTTCTGTGGATCACCTGCTCACCAGGTCAGAGATTGTCCAGAAGCCGCTGAGGGACGAGCACGAGTAGCACCGGGACCCCAGTAGGAGGACTTACCTCTTCATGACCAGCAACCGCAGGGAGACCAGCCAGAGAGACGAGTCTACCTGATGACAGCCGAGGAGGTGGAGACTATCACGATTCCGGACGAGTACTGACGACCGGAGACACTTGTGGATTTACCTTTCCTTGATGTTCTTTTTGCATTTTTTTGATTGTTTCTTCATTCGGGACTTGCATTCCAGTCTCCCTATCTTACTGATTGTTTCATAGTACCTATGAGCTACTTGTTGACTATTGATTGTCTTTTGGTATCTAATAAAAATTTGTTTCTAAGAACAGATACTACTCCTCTCTATCATGATTTAAAATTTTTACGAATTTCCTTGAAACTTCTGGATAAAGTTGAGAAAATATTTGACAACCTACTATGACCTGGATTATGGAGACCGTGAGTCAATTGCAGCTAGATGTACACTGGCGAGGTAGGGGCTCTAAGTCAAAGTAATTACGGGCATTCTCAGGTTCTCAGATATTATTGAAGCTAAATCCTAAATTTATTCCATAACGGATAAAGTTGATAAAGTATTGCGGTAATCTATTATTATCGGGATTATGGAACCGAAGGTTCGCTGCAGCCAGATGCATACTGGCGAGGTAGGAACTGTAGGGGAAGTGATTTCAGATATGAAGATTGTCGGATAATATGGAGACTATTATCCATTGATTTCATTCTCATGACTATTTCCTTGACCACTTTAAAATTTTGCCAACTTCAAATTTTGTACTTGATTATCTTGATCATGTCTAATCGTGCCAATTTCAAATTTTGTATCTAATTACTTTATCGTGCCAAATCATGTCATTTCTGAAATTTCGAGGACGAAATTTTTCTAAGGGGGGTAGATTTGTAACCCCGCTTTTCCAAATTTTTTAAATTTTGTACTTCCTGGGATTTTCTAATTTAGCCATATTTTATTTTATAGTTTTATGAGAATATTTAATTGATTTACTTATTTTTATAATACAATTTTCTAAATGGGTATTAATTTAGAGCAATTTGAATTTGGGTTTAAAAATTTGGTTTCCCTCCATTTGTAACAACCCATAACAACTTGTAACCATTTTCTAACTGAATTTATTTGTGTTTTTGTAATTTGTGGAAAGGGGAAGGGCTTCAATGCTTAAATTCTTGAGTGGAAGGGCTTATGGGAAATATTCTATTTTTTTGGGTTTTTCTGTAAACCATCTATTCTTCTCTATTTATTTCATTTCTCTCTCTCTCTCTCCTTTTACATTCCAATTCTTTTTCACTCTTTAACCGAGGGGAGCAGAGCTCTCCACCCCCAAAATCCTCCCTGCCCTAATTTCTGAGGAACCCGGCGACTTCCTCCGGCGGCGTTCCGTCTACCTCGGGCAGCGGCGCAGACTTCTCCGGCAGCGAGTCTTCGTCCACAGTGCGGGCGACTTTCTCCGGCGATCTGAGCGCACCACCGACAACTACGCTCTCTCCGTGTGGTCGACGTCTTCTCAGACTAGCAACAGATCATCGGGACGAGGCTCGACACACACTTTAGGCCTCTCTAGTGTCAATTTCCACCTCAAGTCCACCGTTCCACCCCGACGGCGCACTACTCGACGACGGCGGCGGTGACAAACTCGACGACCGCTGCGGCGCCAACTCTGGTGTTTCCTTCGACCAGTAAGTTCGTCGAACTCCTCCATTTGTTTTTCTTTTCTGATCAGTTCAACTGATACTGAACGATCGGTTGTCCGATCATCTCTACCAACAAATGGAGGAGTTGTAACCAGGTCACAACCCTTAAACCAGACAAGGACCGGGGTTGTAACCTTTCCCCTGAATAGAAACCCTTCTCAAATACTATTGGTACAGTATAGACAATAAACGAAGAAAGGACACAAAACTGCTCCGGGAGCCAGGTTACAACCCTTAAACCAAACAAGGACCGAGGTTGTAACCCTTCGCCTGAACAGAACTGGACCCCTGATCTTTATTGTTAAGGCCAGCATAGTAATTAATCATACTGTTGAAGTGAAGTAAAACATGACGAGCATGGCATGGGGTGCAATAAGATAATAAACGAAGAGAGGACACAGAACTGCTCCGGGAGCCAGGTTACAACCCTTAAACCAAACATGGACCGGGATTATAACCCTTCGCCTGAACAGAACTGGACCCCTGATCGTTATTGTTGAGACAAGCATAATCAATCATGTCATGTCACAATCTTGCAAAGGACCAGAATAAGACTAAGCTGGAATAAACTCCATCCAATCAATCACGACCAATCAAGAGTACCGCTTGATACTTTTAACTAATTAGGGTTATCACAGTCCTAGTTACTAGCAAGATGCGAAGAGATTATCCCAACAGCCACAAGCCCTGCAGACCATCCGGTTATCCGGGTCGAATGTCCGTTTATGAAGGGTGCACCACATGACTGTGTGCTGGAAATGTGTCATACTCGTCGGTAGGCTACAAGTCCATTTAATGCGCCCAGATAACGGGATTGCCTGTAGCTGGGAATCTCTTCATGTCTACTGAATTATTCTAGTTTATTAGCCTTAGTCAATTACTGTAGGTATTCTCGACTGTGGTACTCAGGGATCCCTATCCTAGACATGATGTAAGACAGTACTGGTTTATTTGTACAAACAAAATTGCCCACGGTGTCCAGATCATTCATACTTGTCATGTCAGGCTAGCTGTCATAACATTATGTCATGATATATCATGTCAGTTTGCTCGTCGAGAGTGTGCCACGGCGGGCCACTATCGTGTTCAGGAAATATGCCAAAATTTACACGACATAAACATAATGTGCCATTCAGTTTAATAATAATAAATAATAATAAAGAGGATAAGACTTGAGGAGGGAGCCATGCGGCTAAGAGAATAGAGCTTATGCGGCCAAGAGATCGGATCTCATACGGCTCGGGATTCAGAAGTCCATGCGGCTGGGGGAGGACAGGGTGCATGCGGCGGGGAAGGCGCGAGCCCATGCGACTAACTCTAGTGGGGTCCCATGCGGCTGAGCAAGGGAACAATTCATGCGGCAGCAGAAAAGAAGGACTCATGCGGCCGAAAAGTGTTTGGGCCTTATGCGGCTAAGGAACAAGGGAGCTTATGCGGCTGCGGAACAGTCAAGCCTATGCGGCTGCGGATATTGGAATTCATGCGGCTGAAGTTGTGTCGAGGCCGTATGCGGCTGAAAAGAAATATGCACATGTGGCTGGAAGAAGTCAGTCACATGCGTCTATATTAAGTGAGTCTTATGCGGCATTGGGGGGGAGAGTTGACTTTATGCGGCTATGAAGCGCAGTGCCATGTGGCCAAGGCCTTATGCGGCTGAAAGTAATTAAGTTCATGCGGCTGGGTCAT
The DNA here is from genome assembly GCA_029216955.1 of Iris pallida. Taxonomy (NCBI): domain Eukaryota; kingdom Viridiplantae; phylum Streptophyta; class Magnoliopsida; order Asparagales; family Iridaceae; genus Iris; species Iris pallida. Next base: position 25,518,663 of record JANAVB010011399.1, read on the forward strand.
GGAGTCTTATGCGGCTGAGATACCATGCGGCTCTAGGACTTGTCGTATGAAGATCCATGCGGTCAAGTACTTCATGCGGCTGAGCGACTGTGCTTCTTCTCCACTGATCCGAGAAGAATGGCCATAAAATCCATGGCTTCAAAGCTTCATCACTCCTTCATCCAGGTCCAAATCCTAACTTCCATGAGTCAAAATAGGGCAAAACGAAATGCTCTACAATATGGAACCCACAAAACTTGGAAATAATAATGTTAAGTAGATCAAAACCCAAGAAATCTGAAAATACTATAAACTTAGATCTACACAAATTGAACCATGGAAATTAGAAATGCCAAATATTAAAGCGTGTTAGAATCTCGAGAGGAAGAGAATGGAATAATAAAAATGAAGTTCCTCCATAAAGCAAGCTACACTTGCCTAAGCTCTCTCTCTCTCTCTCTCTCTCCTGGTGGTTGAAGAAGTAATAGTGGAGAAGAAGAAGTAAATGAAGAGAGAGAATGAGGGAATGGGTTAAATAAGGAGGGTGGTAATAGGTAGGAGGGTTCACCTTTGGTTCATGATGAACCAAAGCAAACCAAGCCAGCCGAACTAACCCATGAATAAACCAATCAATAAAATGCTAGAATAAATCAAGCAGGGAGACATACAATACGGGTCAAATTACGTATACGTATACCAAGATACGTAATACGAACCACAGGCATTACAACTCTATCCATCTGAAAAGAATTCCGTCCTCGGAATTTAATTAAGAGGCTAGAGGGACAAGAACAAGCTATACTAATCACAAGCAAGTTATAACTGGGCAATCAATCAATCATTCAAGCAAGGAACTAAGGGTGTAAGGCATAAGAAGGACATTATACCTTACGAGTCGAACTGGTCGGGATATCGTGATCGGATATCATCCTCACGCTCCCACGTTGACTCACCCAAAGAGTGATGACCCCAAGCAACTCGGACTAACTTGATAGTCTTGTTCTTGAGTGTCTTCTCTCTCTGGTCCAATATAGACACGGGCCTCTCCTCATAAGATAGGTTGGTACCAACAACCAGTTCCGAATGATCCAGGATGTGGCTCGGGTCCGGGATATACCGTCGCAGTTGGGATACATGGAACACATTATGCACCTCACGTAGCGATGACGGAAGAGCGAGATGATAGGATACATCACCTACTCGCTCCATAATGTCGAACGGCCCTATATACCTAGGACTAAGCTTTCCCCGTACGTCGAAATGAATGACGCCACGGTTAGGCAAAATCCTCAGAAATATGTGGTCGCCGACCGAGAATTCAAGGGGTCGCCGAGGAGAATCGGCCCAATGACGCTGGCGATCTTGGGCAACTCGAAGATGATCTCTGACTCTCCTAACCACTTCAACGGTCTGAGCAATCATTTTTGTAACAAGCATCTGCACTTCCTGCACTTCCTGCCATATAGTGCCTCGAATGGTGCCATCTGGATACTGGTCTGAAAACTGTTATTGTATGAGAACTCCACCAGGTGGAGGTGATCTTCCCACGAACCACCGAAGTCGAGCGTACATGACCGCAACATATCTTCGAGAGTCTGGATCATGCGTTCCGATTGACCATCTGTCTGCGGGTGATAAGCTGAGCTGAACTGGAGGTGAGTCCCCAAACTCTTCTGCAGGCTATGCCAAAAGTACGACGTAAACCTTGAATCTCGGTCCGAGGTGATACTGACTGGCACACCGTATAATCTGATAATCTGCCGGAGATACATTCCTGCTAGCTGAGCCGTCGATTGACCAATTCTGAATGGAAGGAAGTGAGCCACCTTCGTGAGTCGGTCAACTATAACCCAAATAACATCTCGACCAGCTAGGGATCTAGGCAATCCAGTCACGAAATCCATGGTCATATGCTCCCACTTTCAATCTGGAATCGACAAGGGCTGAAGAAGTCCTGCTGGCCTCTGATGTTCAGCATAAACTTGTTGGCAAACTAAACACTGAAAGACAAACTGGGCTATCTTCCTCTTCATGCCATTCCACCAGAAGTGCTGACGGATATCACGATACATCTTTGTACCACCTGGATGGATGGAATACTGCAAACTGTGAGCTTCTGCCATGATCTCCTGTCTGATATCTTCACTGGGTACACAAAGATGCTTCCCATGTCGAAGTGTACCATCTTCATGAATACATAACTCTGGTCTTCGTCCTGCCTCACACTCTGCTCTGAGTCGCTGAAGCTTAGAATCTGCTGACTGCGCCATCTGGATCCTTTCGACTATAGTGGACTGAACTTGCATGCTGGCCATCAATGCCACACTGGAAGGAAGGACAACTTCTATACCCATTTTCTGAAGATCAGCTAACAGCTCTGGCTGCGCTGTTAGGAAATAAACTCCGGCTCTCCTGCTCAATGCATCTGCAACAACGTTGGCCTTCCCAGGATGATACTGCAAGTTAACATCATAATCCACAAGTAGCTCCAGCCACCTCCTCTGACGCATGTTAAGATCCTTCTGGATGAAAACATACTTCAGGCTCTTATGGTCGGTAAAAATCTCTACCCTATCTCCATATAGGTAGTGTCTCCACAACTTAAGTGCAAACACTACTGCTGCCAGCTCCAAGTCATGGGTTGGGTAATTCCTCTCATGATCACGAAGTTGTCGTGACCCATAAGCAATTACCTTCTCATGCTGCATCAGAACACATCGCAAACCTCTGCCTGAAGCATAACAATACACTGAGAATCTCTCAGTTCCATCTGGAAGCGTGAGAATAGGAGCCGTCATCAAGCCTCTCTTCAGCTTCTTAAAAGAATCCTAGCACTCTGCTGTCCAAGCAAACTGCACATCCTTGCGGGTCAACTGGGTCAATGGCGCTAAAATTCTAGCAAAGTCTGAAACAAATCGCGGTAGTAGCCGGCTAATCCAAGAAAACTACGGACTTCTGCAACTGTGCTGGGCACTGGCCACGTCTCAATGGCCACGATCTTCTGGGGATCCACTTCCACTCCTCCTCTGGTGATGATATGACCCAAGTACAAAATGCGATCGAGCCAGAACTCGTATTTACTAAACTTGGCATACAACTGGTGCTCTCGAAGAATCTGGAGGACAACTCTGAGATGCTGCTCATACTCCGCTTTACTCTTACTGTAGACCAGGATGTTGTCCAAAAACACAATCACGAACTGGTCCAAATACGGCATGAAGATGCGATTCATGAGATCCATGAATACAGCTGACGCATTGGTTGCTCTAAAGGGCATAACAAGGAACTTTCAATGCCCATACCGGGATCTGAAATCTCCCTTCGGGATGTCCTGCTCTCTGACTCTGATCTGATGATATCCTGACCGCAAGTTGATCTTCGAGAATACTGCCGCCCCTTTGAGTTGATCAAACATGTCATCTATCCTCGGGAGAGGGTATCTGTTCTTGATTGTCACTGAGTTCAAGGTACGATAATCTACACATAATCTGGACGTACCATCCTTCTTTTCACAAAAAGCATCGGGGCTCCCCAAGGCGATCCACTAGTACGAATGAATCCCTTGGTTCTAAGTTCTTCAATCATCTTGTACAATATCTCTAGCTCTGACGGTGCCATCCTGTAGACTCTCTCTGACACTGGAGCTGTTCCGGGAATCAAGTCGATGGTAAACTCGATCTCCCGCTCTGGCGACATCTCTGGAAGCTCTTCTGGAAAAACATCTGGAAATTCTTCCACTATCCGGGATAACTGCATTGCTGCTACTGCCATCCGTAACACTGGAGGAGAAGGTTCAACTTCGCCTCGGAAGAAGGAAAACTCCGGCTCGCCTGGAATGCTAAAAACAACCCTGCCAATGTGGCAGCTATCCTAGCATACTGATCCCTCAACCAATCCATCCCCAAGACCACATCATAATCGGCCATTGGGAACTCTATCAATCTAGCGGGAAACTCTCTACCGCTAACTACGATCCGACACGAGAAAAATACTCTATCTACTCCCACAAGTCCGTTACCAGTAAGTACATTGAGCCTTACTGATAATGACTCAGGCTCCAGTCCTATCCGTGTCACGAATCTTGCAGACATAAACGAATACGAGGCACCAGAATCAAATAATACTAAAGCTGCAAGGGTGTTGACGAGAATAGTACCTGCCACTACCTCTCATGGTGCTATTCCTTCTTCTCCCATGGTCAAAGCCAACACTTGACCATGCCCTCTGGGTGCGGGTCCCCTCTGTTGAAAATTCCTCTACCTGCTCTGGATTAGGGCTTGGGCTTGGGCATACTGCTACGGTCTCTGCTGTTGGAATGCCTGGGCCTACGTCGACAATGGCCTCGGGAACGGGTACTGCTGCTGCTGCTGCTAGACAGGTACTGGTCCTCTAACTGAAGGACTAGAAAAAGCTGATGAACTCTCCCTGTTCGGGCAGTTCCCAACCCTGTGGTCTGGGGCACCATAAACCAAGCACAAACCCTGTGCTCTGCGACACTCTGATACCACATGCCCCGGCTTCCCGCAGTGTGAACATCCCACTACGGAAGACTGCTTCTGCTTCTGCTGCTGAGGGTGCATCGAGGTGGAATGCTGAACCGATGTCACTGAGGCCGCCCGCCTCGGAGCTCCAATGGTCAAAGTACTAGGTGCCGAGACTGGTGCTGAAGACTGATTCATCTGGCTGTGGGATCGCTTCCGACCCCCGGTCCTATCCACGATCCTCTGGGAGGTATATTCATGCCTCCGGGCTACCCTCAGTAGTACATCAATGGTCTGATGCTCAAACTGCTCTACCGTCAACAAAATCTCGAGATGGAGCCTCTACTGGAACCGCTGGGCTCTATCGAACTCGGTCGCCACCAAGGTGGGAGCAAACCGACTAAGCCTGGAGAACTCAGTTTCATATCTATCGACCGTCCTGCCCATCTGCTTCAGATTGGTGAACCTCGTCTGTAGATCGTACCGAGCTACAACATCAAAATGCTTGGTCTGGAATCTCTTCCTGAATACTGCCCAAACAATAGGGGCCACTAATCCAATGGCCTGCGCCGCCCACCAGCTGTGGGCAAGATCCAATAGCTGTAGGTGCACAACGGCCACCTTCTCATTCTCTGGAGTCCTGGCTGCTTCTAGAATCACCTCGATGTCCTGAAGCCAAGCATCTGCGGCGATCGCATCTTCGCTACCATCAAAGAATGGAGGGTTCAAGCGCTTGAAGCTGTTGGCCGTGCTGTTACCCTGATGAACTCCTCTGGTCAAAGCATCTGCCACCGCTTGGTACAAAGCATTTCCGCGATGATCCTGGGAAGCTAATAGGGACCTGATGACACCCACTAAAGTGCCATCATTAGGTTCTGCAGGCTAAACTGGCTGGACTGACGGCTCTCCTCCAGTAGGCACAACTCGGAAAGCTACTCCCGAATGCTGGGCTTGATCTCCAGGTTGCTGTTGGTCCACTGGAGGTGCTCTGCCTTGCTGATCGGCAGGGCCAGGTACAATGCCGCTGAAGAAGACGACATAGGGAACAATAAAGAAGGACCAGGACAGATCAACGATACAAGCATGTGATCAGGTCAAGATATCAGGGATCAAGAGGATACAGATAGAGATTAAGGAAGAGTACTGATTGAGACATCTATTCGGTGAACCCTCATATATCTTGATTTACAAGACCTGCATGGGCCACCACTTAAACCATGCCACGCCCCAGAACCAGAATACTGGAGAGCGGGGGCAGACATAGCCAGCTACATATATTGAAGTACAACCCACCTCGTTATACGGTCACGGCTATCTAGATACATGAGGGTTTAACTATAAGTCATCAGTCTCATATGGTCAAGAACAAGCCTATTGTCTCAATCACAAGCAAGTAAATGTTACAAGATGTAAGACCGCCAAATATACAATAGTAAGGCGTCCCAAACATTACATATTTAGCTGATCATGAAGCTAGTTGTTACAAAATATCAGGACTAGCAAGAGTTTAATCATACATGATCAACCCTAGGATCTGTCAATCATGTTACAGCCCGTAGGCAGACAATAAATAAAGATACAACCGAGCTAACAAGTGCTCGTCGGCTAAACGCCTCAAAAGAATAATTTTATAATAAAGTGGGAGAACAAAAAAAACCTACTCGTTTCTAAGGTTACGCCTGGTGGTCACCATCTGGCTGGAAGGTCGGTAGATCCTCTGGTGCTGCTCTGATATCTGGCCATACAAAACCAGCTAGGTCAGACCCCAAAAAGAGCAAGTGCCACAAAGGAGGCTTCACTTACGAACTAAAACCAGCATATCACAATAGAATATTAAAGATAATAAATAAAGAACTGATAATAATAGAGATAACAACAGTAAACTGAGTACGAGGAAACCATTCAAGTAACCAGGTCACAACCCTTAAACCAAATAAGGACCGGGATTGTAACCCTTAACCTGAATAGAAACCCGTCTCAAATACTATTGGTACAGTATAGACAATAAACGAAGAGAAGATACAGAACTGCTCCGGGAGCCAGATTATAACCCTTAAACCAAACAAGGACCGAGGTTGTAATCCTTCACCTGAATAGAACTGGACCCCTGATCTTTATTGTTAAGGCCAGCATAGTAATTAATCATACTGTTGAAGTGAAGTAAAACATGACGAGCATGGCATGGGGTACAATAAGACAATAAGCGAAGAGAGGACACAAAACTGCTCCGGGAGCCAGGTTAGAACCCTAAAACCAAACAAGGACCGGGGTTGTAATCCTTCGCCTGAACAGAACTGGACCCCTGATCGTTATTGTTGAGACAAGCACAATCAATCATGTCATGTCACAATCTTGCACAGGATCAGGATAAGACTAAGCTGGAATAAACTCCATCCAATCAATCACGACCAATCAAGAGTACGGCTTGATTCTTTTAACTAACTAGGGTTATCACAGGCCTAGTTACTAGCAAGATGTAAAGAGATTATCCCAACAGCCACAAGCCCTGCAGACCATCCGGTTATCCGGGTCGAATGTCCGTTTATGAAGGGTGCACCACATGACTGTGTGCTGGAAATGTGCCCTACTCGTCGGTAGGCTACAAGTCCATTTAATGCGCCCAGATAACGGGATTTTCTGTAGCTGGGAATCTCTTCATGTCTACTGAATTGTTCTAGTTTATTAGCCTTAGTCAATTACTATAGGTATCCCCGACCGTGGTACTCAGGGATCCCTATCCTAGACATGATGTAAGACAGTACTGGTTTATTTTTACAAACGCAATCGCCCACGGTATCCAGATCATTTATACTTGTCATGTCAGACTAGCTATCGTAACAGCATGTCATGATATATCATGTCAGTTTGCTCGTCGAGAGTGTGCTACGGTGGGCCACTATCATATTTAGGAAATATGCTAAAATTTATACGACATAAACATAATGTGCCATTCAGTTTAATAATACTAGTATTAATAATAATAAATAATAATAAAGAGGATAAGACTTGAGGAGGGAGCCATGCGGCTGAGAGAATAGAGCTTATACGGCCAAGAGATCGGATCTTATGCGGCTCGGGATTCAGAAGTCCATGCAGCTGGGGGAGGACATGGTGCATGCGGCGGGGAAGGTGCGAGCCCATGCGGCTAACTCTAGTGGGGACCCATGCGGCTGAGCAAGGGAACAATTCATGCGGCAGCGGAAAAGAAGGGCTCATGCGGCCGAGAAGTGTTTGGGCCTTATGCGGCTAAGGAACAAGGGAGCTTATGCGGCTGCGGAACAGTCAAGCCTATGCGGCTGCGGATATTGGAGTTCATGCGGCTGAAGTTGTGTCGAGGCCGTATGCGGCTGAAAAGAAATGTGCACATACGGCTGGAAGAAGTCAGTCACATGCGTCTATATTAAGTGAGTCTTATGCGACATTGGGGGGGAGAGTTGACTTTATGCGGCTATGAAGCGCAGTACCATGTGGCCAAGGCCTTATGCGGCTGAAAGTGATTGAGTTCATGCGGCTGGGTCATGGAGTCTTATGCGGCTGAGATACTATGCGGCTCTAGGACTTGCCGCATGAAGATCCATGCGGTCAAGTACTTCATGCGGCTGAGCGACTGTGCTTCTTCTCCACTGATCCGAGAAGAATGGCCATGAAATCCATGGCTTCAAAGCTTCATCACTCCTTCATCCATAGTCCAAATCTGAACTTCCATTAGTCAAAATGGGGTAGAACGAAATGCTCTACAATATGGAACCCACAAAACTTGGAAATAATAATGTTAAGTAGATCAAAACCCAAGAAATTTGAAAATACTATAAACTTAGATCTATACAAATTGAACCATGAAAATTAGAAATGCCAAATATTAAAGCGTGTTAGAATCTCGAGAGGAAGAGAATGGAACAATAAAAATGAAGTTCCTCCATGAAGCAAGCTACACTTGCCTAAGCTCTCTCTCTCTCTCCTGGTGGTTGAAGAAGTAATGATAGAAAAGAAGAAGTAAATAAAGAGAGAGAATGAAGGAATGGGTTAAATAAAGAGGGTGGTGGTAGGTAGGAGGGTTCACCTTTGGTTCATGATGAACCAAAGCAAACCAAGCCAGCCGAACCAACCCAAGAATAAACCAATCAATGAAATGCTAGAATAAATCAAGCAGGGAGACATGCAAACCAAGCATTACAGTCGTAGCAGATGCTTTAAGTAGGAGGCCTATGGCGTACATGTTGACGACTCAGCCCCATCTTCTAGAGGAGCTACGAGAGTTGGGGATCGAGGTGATTCTACAAGGAGCAGATGGCCAGTCGGCTAGTCTACAGGTGCAGTCTTCGTTGGTAGAGAGGATCAGAGCCGCATTGTCGACAGATGCCATATTTCAGTGACTTCGACAGAGGACAGAAGCTGGTATACAGACCGGACTGCACATTCATGAGGATGGGACTCTGAGGTGTGGAGATCGCCTCTCTGTTACCAATGGAGAGCTTCGTTAGGAGCTGATAACGGAGGTGCACAGTTCAGCATATTCCATTCATCCAGAAGGTACAAAGATGTACAAAGACTTGAGAAAGCATTACTGGTGGCATGGAATGAAGCGAGAGATAGCCTGCTTTATAGCCAGGTGCTTGGTGTGTCAGCAAGTCAAGGCTGAGCACCAGAGGTCCGTAGGACTGCTCCAACCACTTCCCATACCAGAGTGGAAATGGGAGCATATCACGATGGACTTCGTTACAGGGTTACCGAGGAGCCCGAGTGAACGGAATGCAGTTTGAGTGATAGTGGACCGACTCACCAAGTCAGCTTACTTACTACCCTTCAAATTAGGACAGTCTAAGAATCCCTAACAGAGATGTATATGAGGCAGATCGTGCGACTTCATGGAGTACCGGTTAGTATAGTATCTGACCGAGATTCGAGATTCACATCGCACTTCTGGTGGAGCCTACAGGAGAGCCTTGGTACTCGACTGAAGTTTAGTACTTCGTACCATCCGCAAACAGATGGCCAGTCAGAACGCACGATTCAGATACTGGAGGACATGTTGAGGGCGTACATGCTAGATTTCAGAGGATCATGGGAGGGCCACTTGCACCTAGTGGAGTTCTCATATAACAACAGCTATCAGGCCAGCATCCAAACGGCCCCTTTCGAAGCATTATATGGCAAAAAGTGTCGTTCTCCAGTCTGTTGGAGCGATGTGGGTGAGAGACAGATACTCGGACCAGAGTTGGTGGTTCGTACAGTGGAGAAGGTGAAGCAAATCTAAGGGCACTTGAGAGCAGCTTAAGACAAGCAGAAGCATTGGGCGGACACACACCGATGACCCCTGGAGTTCAGAAAGGGAGACCATGTCTTTCTGAGGATCTCACCCACCAGAGGTACCATCAGGTTTGGAGGAAGAGGGAAGCTGAGTCCAAGGTACATTGGACCTTTTGATGTGCTATAGAGGATTGGAGAGGTTGCCTACCGGTTAGCATTGCCGCAGTCGTTGGAGGGTGTTCCTGATGTGTTCCACATATCTCAGCTGAGGAGGTATGTGCCAGATCCTAGCCACGTCCTTGACCACTCATAGATTACTGTCGGGCCGAGATTATCTTATCAGGAGCAGCCAGTGGAGATCTTGGATCGGAGAGAGAAGGTTCTGCAGGGTCAGACCATCCCGCTAGTTCGTGTCACTTGAAGGCATCATGCACTAGGTGAATCGACTTAGGAGCGCGATGATGCGATACGTGAGCATTTTTTCCATCTCTTCGTGGGGCTTGGTATGCTTGCATTTATGTTCAGTTGTTTCTATCTTGCTGGCTATTATATGACTAAATTTTGAGGACAAAATTCTCTAAGGTGGATAGATTATAAGCTCTCTGAAATTTTTATTAGATTTAATTAGAGCAATTAGAAATTTAATATGATTAATTATGATTTTCTAAGTTATTAATAATTTCCCACTTTTATTTTTGATTATTATCGACACGTTACCGTGACTTTCAAATTAGAAGACAAGACTAGTCATTTTCTTCAAACCAACTTATCCTGCATGATCTACTCGAGACACTCTACACCCATGACCTTTGTGTCCCACTCAGACACGCCATCTTGTGCTTCATTTTTATCGTACAACTTTTCTGACGTTTGACCTAATATTGATTTACCCCCACGGAGTCACATTTACTTCCAACTTGAATTGGAGACACCATTTTGACCCAAACTTGTCGACCCAAGATATGGACACGGACCATTTTGAGCCTACTACACACATGCCACTAGTGTTCCATCCAATTGAGTCCCCGTGTACTATTTATTTATCCATAATTATAAATGTCTAATTTAAGTCATTTTAATTACTAAGACCTAATTAGACTCAATTGTGACCCAACCCAACTCAATTGGACCCAACCCAAGCACCATGACACCATCTCTCATCCCTATCCAAACACACAACACCAACTATTCCTACAAAACACCAAACACTACATGTGATATCACCATACTCTATCTCTCTCTCTATTTTCAAACACACACACCACCACCATAACTCTCCCTATTTCCTTGGAAACACCCCCCCTTCCTCTTTCTTACGGTCATCTTTTCTCTCTCCTCTCTCCTCTCGGTTTCCTCTCCCACTCCCTCAAAACCGACCACCCATTCCTCCTCCTTCTTCATCCTCACATCACCACCACCATCTCCTTCTCTTCACCACCACCCTCTTCACCCCAAACCGAGAGCACTACCACCACCACAGCCAACATCATCTCCATCACTTTTTCTCCTCCTCTTTCCCCCTTGGCCGAGAGCACCACCACCACCACAACCACCATCATTCCCCATTACCTCTTCTCCTCCTCCTCCTCCAAACTGAGACCATCACCACCACCACAGCCTTCACCACCTCCACCACAAGCCGACAACAGCTCTCCCTCACCCTCTTTGGCCGACCACAGCCCCCCCATGGCCGGCCACAGCTCCTCCTAGGCCGGCAGCACCACCACCCACTTCACCATCATCTCTCTCATAGGTAATCCCTCCTCCTTCTTCCATGATCTATTATACATACATACATATATATATATATATATATATATATATATATATATATATATATATATATATATATATATATATATATATATATATACATTTTATATATATATATTTTATATATATATATATATATATATATATATATATATATATATATATATATATATACATGTTCTTGTTTACACATAAATGATAAATGTTGGATGATTTTTAGAATGAGCCTAGATTATATTGTGGAGCAATGAGTTATGTATATGGGTTCACATAAAGAACAATGGGTGTTTTTATACATAGTTCTCATATGCATCTATATAGAATGGTTTATACATATGTATAGATGGTTTCACATACATCTATGAGGTTCATGTATAGGTACAAATGGTTTAACATGTGTTTAGAAATGGTGCACCAATGTACATAGAGGATTTTGTGTATCTATATAAAGAGTATACACTTTGCTATATTATGTACATATATATGTATAAATACTTTTTCACTATGTGTGTGTGTATATATATATATATATTTATTTTTATTTTAAAATGAAACCCTAAACTTTATTAGAGAATAGGCGCAAAATACCGAAGCCTATACAAGTAAGCGCAAAAAGCGACTAAAGAACAGAAAGCTAAAAGCGCGACTCGCGCACACAAAAGGCAGGGGCAGGGCGGCCTAAGACAGGGCCTCCCAGAAGGAGGTGGGGATGTGCGAGCAGCGCATCCTGGCTTTGAAGCATTGTCTGATGATCTCTCTGAACAACTGAGGCGGGAGAAATGACCGGCCTTCGTATCTGAATTTGTTCCTGTTTTTCTATAGGACCCAGATACCAGCGGCTACTACGATCGATGTCCGTAGGAACGGCTCCAGTAGGCCAGGAGATCGTAGAAGCCCCCGGTCGGCTGAACTATGCAAAGTCTATTGTGAATCTTAGACCAAAGGTCGGTAGCCAATTCCCCCGAGAGAAGGACGTGCTCTGCAGATTCCGTTGTGTGCTCCTTGCAACAATGACATCTCGAAGTGAGGCTGAATCCTATGGAACTGATGATGTCATCCGTCGGAATCTTACGATGAAGAGCGTGCCAGATGAGAATAGACCATTTGATGGGAATGCAAGCCTGCCAAAACTTGGCATAAACAAAATTAGACGGCCCGCTGCCTCTGACCACCAGTCTGGCGAAAGCCAAAGTGAATGACCCGCTCGGGTTGGGTGACCATCTCCAAGTGTCGATCGTATCAGTAATCTGGAGGTTAGCAGCAAGAAGACTATTTTCCGCTGGCTGACCTAGCTAATTTCTGACCTTCCTTCAATCCCATCCGGAGCTGCCCTCCCATAGATCCCTAATAGCACACCCCGGGGGAGTAAGACTGTTGGGATGTATGATGTCATCACCTAACCACCGCTCCAGGTAAGCCGGGGAGCGACTGTCACCCAACTGAAGCCGGATAAGTGGTTCCACGATGATGCAGCCCCGAATCATGCGACGCCACGATACCGAGGATCTGTTATTGGAGATCGCCTCAGACAGGTAGAAGAATCTGGAATACCTGGCTCTCAGGAATTTCGTCTATAGGGAGGTCTCAGTACGCAGCTTCCACCATAACTTAATGGAGCAGGCGTCCACGATGTGTGCAAGCCTGCTGAAGCCCAGACCTCCTTCTTCAGTAGGTTTGGCCATCGTCTTCCAACCGGCCCAGTGATGTTTGTCCATGCCGTCGCTATGACCCCAGAAGAACTTGGCGAAGAGGGATTCGAGAGAGTGGAGCACCTTCTGAGGTGGGGCACAGACGAGAAGGGTGTACATCGGTATTGATGATAGTACGTGTTTGATGAGGATCGTTTTACCCCCTAGGAATAGTGTGGCATTGTGCCATCCGGCAATCAGTTTGTAGATCCTGTCGACAAGGTGCTCGTAAATACCTGAGTTGGCCCTACCATACACAAGCGGGCACCCGAGATATTAGAAAGGGGGATATGCCATACAGAAGGAGGTCATGTTGGCGAGTAAAGTTGAGCGAGTTCTGTTCGCTTGGTGGTGGGTGTAGATGACGCTCTTGTTGTTGTTGACGCGCTGACCGGAGCAGGTGGTGTATCTGGCGATCGTGTACATGACAGCCTCGATCGATCTGCTGTCTCCAGAGGAGAAGATGAGGATGTCATCAGCATAAGCCAGATGAGTGATGAGAGGGCAGCCGATGGTGGTGTGGAAGTGTTTGAAGCCAGGCATATTGGGCATACTATTGAGGCTTCTGCTGAGGGCCTCGGCCGCAATGATGAAGATGGTGGACGAGAGCGGGTCCCCCTGTCTAACCCTCCGAGAGGAACGAAAGAAACCCGCCGCCTGGCCATTGATGACGGTGGAGAACTACGCGTTGTTGATCGATCTGAAGACGATGTCAATCCATGGTTCGGCGAAGCCGAAGGCTCTGAAAACCCAGATCATGAATTGCCAGTCCAACCGGTCATATGCTTACTCCATGTCGAGTTTGATGGCCACGTTCCCCCCCTCGATGGGAACTTCATACACGTGATCATATCTTGGGCTAGGAGGATGTTGTCTGAAATGCTGCGGCCTTTGACAAACCCGCTTTGCTGTTCGGAAATGATCTTGGGGAGGAGGTCGGACATCCGATTGGCGACGATCTTGGATATGATCTTGTTGGTGAAGGTGCAGAGGCTGATCGGGCAGAAGTCTTTGAAGGTTTTCGGATTGTCAGTCTTGGGGATTAGGATGATGTTGGCGCTGGAAATGGAATTGGGGTATCTGGCCCCTTGGAGAAAAGCTTTATTGGCTTCAACTAGGTCAGTTTTAATGATGTCCTAGCAAGCTCTGAAGAAGACCCCGTTGAAGTCGTCCGACCCTGGGGCGCTATGCTCGTTCATTGACCAGACAGTCGCTTTAACCTCCTCCTCCGAAGTTGTGGCCAGCAGGGCTACATTATCGTGATCGCTAATGAGGGAAGGAATAACAGACAGAAGCATCACGTCTTTAACGATGCGGTCTTTGGTGAAGAGGTTGGAGTAGTAGTTCACAGCCGCAGCCTGAATACCGGCCTGGTCGTCCACCAGATTACCGTTCTCGTCGAGAATCTGGTGTAATTTTAATTTGTTTCTGCGTCCTTTGACGCAAGCATGAAAGAACCTGGTGTTCCGGTCGCCGTCGGTGTCCCAAGTCGATCTTGCTTTTTGCCTCCAGAAATCATTCTCCACTCTCAGTCTGGATTTAAGAAGGGCTCGGACGAGGTTGAGGGCTGTACGGGCCTCCGGGGAGTTGTTAGTGGCAAAATCGGACTCCGCGCGGTTGACATCGTCCTCCGCCTCCCTGATAGCCTGGAAGATGTCACCGTAGGCTTCTTTGCTCCATGTTGAGAGGGCCTTGCGAGTAGCTAAGAGTTTATCCGCCATACGGATCATGGGGTCAAGACCAGAGACCGAATTCCACGCAAAGGCAACGATGTTCTGGAATTGGGGGTGATGTCGCCAGAAGTCGAGGAAGCAGAATGTTTTTTTGTTGCTGGTGTGGTTGTTGCTGATCTGGACAAGAAGGGGGGAGTGATCCGATTCAGTAGAGTTCAGGTGAGAGAGGTTGGAGATCAGGCCTATGTCGGACCAGCGGTCGTTAATCAACGCCCGATCTAATCGGGAGTACTGGTGCCGATGACCCTCCGGTATGTTGCACCTGGTGAACTCACTGCCGTGAAAGGGGATAGGGGTAAGGTGCCCAAGAAAGGTAAAGTTGTTGAAATTATCCATCGCTGGCTGGGGCGGAGGGCGCCCACCAGACTTCTCCTGCCTGTTGGAGACCGTGTTGTAGTCCCCGATGCTAAGCCACGGTAGCCCAAGTGAATGGACTAGCAGCAGGTCTGCCCAAAGCAATCTTCGCTCGGGGATATCGCAACTGCCATGAATTGCGGAGAGGATGGAACGAGACTTAAGGGCCGGGTGTTCAACCCAACAGGTAAGGGCCTGGGATGAGTCTTGGATGATGCCAAATTTGAAGTCTTGCGCCAAAAATATCCAGATGTCATTGCAACCAACGATGGCTTGCGGGAATCCTAACTTGAGTTGAGTGGCTTTTATTTTTTTTGAGGGATTTTTGGTTCGATGATGATTAAGAGGTCAATGCGATAAGTCTTCTTGAGACTGAGGATTCTGTTCATCGTCGGCTTATTGCCGATCCCCCTCACATTCCATGAGATGATGTTAAGCATCTGCTGAGGAAATGGGAAGGGGGTGACTGTGCTTTGTGGCGGACCTAGTCGTCCTTGCCGTTGTCTGCTTTGGCTTGTTTTTGTTCTTCTTGGAAGAGGTTTTTTTTTGTGATGGTGCTGATGGGCCCGATGCTTCCGGTGTCTTTGTTATCCCTACTTGGATTGCTGCTAACAGTGGCGTCAGCAGAATCGATGGCTAAGTCGCAGTCTTGTTCTTCCAGGGCACATAAGGGATTTCCACAGTCCAGAAAGCCGGCTTCCTTGGCTTGCCAGAATCTGCCCGTTAGGGGGCGGCTGAGCAAGTGTTGAGCGACAAAAGGAGGCGAGTGGAGAGATCTAGGGGACTCCGGGTCCTCCTCAGGGTCAGCGAGGGGGGAATGGGGTGCCTCGAGCTGCTCATGACTGCTCGCGGACGAGTCCTGACCGGGAAGGAGAGAGGATTCGACGGGTGGTAGGATGGAGCGAGATACCCCGTGGGGGAGAGATAGGTTGGTGACGGGTGGGATGGGGAGTTGGGGGATGGGGGCTATGTCTGCGGGGGGGGGGGGGGGGGTGGTGTGTGAAACCTTTGATTTTGGGGCAATCTTGCTGGGCAAAGGTGGTGGAGGAGATTTCACTGGAGGCATTATGTTCGTCGTCGGATAAGGTGCCTGAGAGGAGGTCAAATGGGTTGTGAAGGGAGAGGGTGGAAGGGGTATATGGGACGATAGTGGTGCTGAGTATGTTGGCTTGAGGGTGTGGGCGTGTCTGGTCCTCGATCTGAGGGAGGGGGTCGGGGTTGGATTTGTAGATGCCGGTGGCTGGGTCTCTTTGAGCTGTCGATGCACGAGGGGTGCGCGTTCTCGTCTTCTTTAGTTCAGGGTGGGCACGGAAGCAGTGCTGCATGAGGTGTCCGCTCATCTGGCAGTGTTTGCAGAAGATGATGTTGTTGTCGTAAACCAGCGTTTGACTATGAGTTTGATCTCTAAGCTCGATCTCTATGAGTTTGGGGGGGTCGTTAGCGAGGTCTAACTCCACGCAGATCTTCGCATAATTGCACTTGGAAAGGTTGCGAGTTTCTTTCGCGATGGCAACTAGGGTCCCAAATGAGCTGGCTATCCGTTTGAGGGCAGCTGCGGGGAAGCAGACCAGGGGGAGGTTGGGTAGGGTGATCCATGTGGAAATGATTTTTGAATCAATTTTTGGGTTGAATTCGGGAGACCGTTTGACCACTTTAGCGATCTGCGTGCCCATTCTGGCTGTGCCCTTGGCGCGGACAACATCGTAGTCCTGTACGGAAGAAAGGTGTAAGAGCATGTGCTTAGGGTCGAGCGGAGCGACCCGGTATGCTGCGGATAGGCCCCACTTGAAAATAGCTTCCGTGGCGGAGGGGATCTTCGGGAAGCCGGATCCGAATTTGAGCACAAATGACTTCGAGAAGGAGGAGGATAGGGAGGAGATCTCCGAAGCTGCAAATAGGACCCGAATGAGATCGCCGTCAGCGGGAGGCGAGAATAGTAAGTCTGGAAGAAAGATCTCCGCCGACGACGATGGGAGTTGTCTCCCCCGGTCCGGCCGTAAGGCCTCAGCATAGGACGGGCGGGGGTGGGGGAAGACACACTGCCCGGGATGGAGGAGCCGACTGGGGATTCTGAGCTAAGGGGGTTAGAGGGGGGCTAAGTGGGCCGGCGGGTGACGATTCCTGGAGCCTAGAGGTGGAGGAAGACGGTAAGCTGGGGAGAGCGATGGGAGGGGTATCAGAGATCGCCAACTCAGAGAGAGCGCGCTGGCCAGGAGCCGAGCCGGCTCCAAGATGTGCCAAATCGGGGCCGGCTAAGGGTAGCCCGAAGCCGGTAGGGGGGCCGTTGAGCGCCGAGA
>JANAVB010011399.1:25541214-25576214 GCA_029216955.1 Iris pallida
GTGAAGAAAATGGATGTAATTGCTATTCTGCCACTAGTGATGTCGCTAGATTCGACGCTAGCTCAGCGAAAGAATCTTTTTGTCGGCATTTCTATCACTGTCTTGGCAATAGAATATTTTTTGTCGCTAGTCCGTCGCTGTTTCTGTCGCGATTTTGTTGCTAGTCCATCGTCTAGCTGAATTTGAAATGCATATTCATTTTGTCGATGGTTTTTTCGTTGTTAGTTCGTCGCTATTAATGTTTAGCGACAAATGTTCTAAACTTAGCGACAGATATTTTTGTCGTTATTTTAATTGTAGTGATTCTATTGTAGGTGTTAGGCTACAATAAATCCTAGAAGTCTATCTGTAGTTAGTTTCCTTAGGTAAAAATTACCTATTAATTTCTCAAAAGTTCATATTAATTATAAAATTGAATACATTAACATTATATTTTAGTCTAAAATGGGGTCTTAAACTATTAGCTCTAACCTACGACTTATCGTTTTGGAGTTATAGGCTTAAGAACGACGATACCAGCAACAAAATACCTTGTTATATCTCGTTTCATATGTAGTTAATGTAGTTCATTATGATTTCTCAAGTAGCAAATGGTACACTTTCAAAATTAATTTGTTCCTTGTAGAAGGCTATTCAGTCTTTTGCCTTGAACCTTGTTTCATATGATTATGATTTCTAAAGTAACAAATGCTACACTTTTAGAATTAATTTGTTCCTTGTGGAAGGTTATTTCAGTCTTTTGCCAAGATTTATGTATTGTTAAACATATTGTAAGCATTAAAGTGGATTATACATGAGTATGTGTATTTAGAGGGTGGGGAGAAATAAAAGTTAGATGATGGATTTTTTGGGTAGCGCCAAAAAATTTAGGGAGCTTTACCAAATTTCTCCAAAGAAAATTTGGAGGTTGAAAGTGATTATAGTACTAGTTAATTAGTTAGTTGATTTATTTTTTAAACAAGTTGCGTAACATTTATCATGTTAATTTAGTTTATCATATAATACTAACCATAGTAACCATATAATATAAACGATATCGTAATTATCATACTAGTTGGTAAAAGTATAATAAACCTTATTTGATTAATATATTCTTCTTCTTAATATTATAATAGCAACATAGTAATTAAAAATTAATCATATGCATTAATAATAACTACTATATTGCTAACAAATAAATATTTGTCGAACTTGAGTAACTATTGTGATTATCTAAGGGAAGCATAAGACACTGACTGGGTGGCAAAAAATTGGTAGATCGAACCACGGGGGTATTGTTCCTTCCATTTATAAATGGTAGGAGTTGTGGGGGTAGTGAGCCTAAATGGCATACAACGCAGCGTGCACAAAGTCTTGGACGTTACGTCGGACATTTCAAAAATAAGAAAGTATTTAAGATAACTAATTAATATCAAATACTATCCATTTATACATTTAATGAATATTGAGTAATTATTTAATTCTCAATTTATATAACTAATATATATAAACAAGTTAATGTATAAAAGTTAATGTATAAAATTAATAATTATTTATCAATTTACTTGGAGGATTAATTAGTATATAGTAATCAATATTGTACTTTCTTGCTCTTTTATATAGTTCTTTACTGTCCAAACTCATAAACAGAAGGAAAAAAAAATTGTAAGTCAAAATTTTCTTCCACTCGGAT
Organism: Iris pallida; assembly: GCA_029216955.1. Classification (NCBI taxonomy): domain Eukaryota; kingdom Viridiplantae; phylum Streptophyta; class Magnoliopsida; order Asparagales; family Iridaceae; genus Iris; species Iris pallida. The sequence continues at coordinate 25,542,887 of JANAVB010011399.1, forward strand.
TCACACTTTCCTTTGGACTTCCCGCAACCCAAAGAGGTCCGTATGGACTCAGACAAATTAGAGAATCGTTTGTGAGGATAAGATAACGACGTGTCTTTGAGATGCATGAGTAGAATACATGCTTTCTTGTCTGGTCTTGCTTTAAGATTATTGATGTTTACGAGGTACAATATTTGTTAAGAAATAAGGTCAGTCATAGTTTCCAAAGGAGTTAAACTTTGATACAGCCGGCTGTATCAAAGTTTTGATACAGCCGGTGTATGACAGGTGGGCCCTCCTATATATATTTGGTTACACGGTTTACGAAAAAATAGGAGGGGCCCACCTGTCATACACCCGGCTGTATCAAAACTTTGATACAGCCGACTGTATCAAAGTTTTCTCCGTTTCCAAAGGCTCATCGATTGGATGGTAGAAAAGAATGAAAAGAAATTTAACTTTTTGACTTTTTTTTTTCTTTTGAAAAATTATAATTGTTATTGAATTTTTGTTTTGTTTGTAAATGTTAAATTTTTTTGAAAAGGAAAGTATATGCTTTAAGGTGGAAACGTGTTTCCTTGATTAGATGGATGAAATCATTTTTTTTCTAGAAAACTAATTACTTTCTTTTTCCAACCACATAATTCCACGAACCAAACGAGGTCTTAGGAGTTGTTTGGATTAAGACTCTCCAAAAGTATGAAAATGATAATTTTAACATGTTGTAATGTTGTGCACTTTTATATGTATTTTACTTTTTAAAATATGTTTGGATATATAGCTTTATGTCCTCCGTAAGAGTGAGAAGGATGACTTTCAATATTTGGGTACGTAACTTTTGTCCTCCGCAAGTGATATAATCTCAAAAAAAAATCATTCTCATGATCTCTCCACTATTTTTAGAGTCCGACGTCATTCTCACACACCGGGGATGCCTAGTTGCAGACTCCTCGTTGTCCCTGGCCGCAGTCCTACCGCCAAGAAAAAACTTTCAATTCTTCAAAGAAAAAAAAAATCAATGAAAAATTAAACAAAAATTTTAATTCTTCAAAGTCAGGCTTCAATAAGAAGCCAAGCCACGTGACCGGATTTAGCAAGCAGAGCATCCGTGGAGCCCCGATCTAACGACTTCGAGGTCGTAGCCGCATTTTCTCGACCCCAAGATCTGGAAGTAACGACCTCCCCTCTAACGTATGCACTCGAATCTGCCTCCCAAAGCCGCCTCGAGTCGCTGGCGACTCCGATCTCTTTCTCAATCCATCCCTACACCTCAAGAAAGATCACACCGGTGTCTACACCTGGATCGGTCACCACGCTGCGGCATCGACGAGGCTTTGCGACCGGCAAGGAGACGTCGTGGATGGAAATGGAGGGGTTGATCGATGGAGGAAGAGGTCACCACGTGGACGTTGTCGATGGATCAAAGGATGGAGCAGGCGCCAGAGCCTTCCGAGCTCGTCTCCGACCACTACTTTCAATCGACTTCCCTCACTTTTTTTATGAAGGTGGAGAGTAGAAAAAAAAGGGGACAACAACTGAGTTTTGTGTAAGCCCTAGATTTTTTTTAAAATATTTTTTTATAATTTTAAATAGCATTTTTATCCTTAAAATAAGTTATTATAATTATTAGAAATTTTCTTGAATTTTTAAATGATTTTTAAAGCTAAAAATATTAATTTACAATTTATTAAATTATTTTAAATACGTTTTACAATTAATTAAATTATTTTATAGCAGTTTGCAATAATCGATTTGTTTGTGCAAATTTTAATTTGCACAGAACATAGCGGAGGGGGCTTTAAGCAAATTGGTTTTTGCATAAACCTATAGCGGTGGGTGTTTTTGTAAATACCTATTATGGGGGGGGGGGAGGGTTTGCAAACCGACCACCCGATCACCGCCTTCGTCCCGACTAACTCCGCCGACCTCGGCCTAAACCCTAACCCTAATTCCTAATTTACTGGCCGAAACCCTAATCTAAAACCTACCCCAGCCCTATAAATAGACCCCTAGACTAAATCCTAACCCTATTCTACTGCCCGACCGTCCTAGCCACGCCATAGCCCCCATTCTTTCCCGACAAGTTCGCCGGAACCCTAGATCTAGGAGCGCCGTCCCTACAGGCCACGCCACCATCACTGACCACCACCAATCGACGCGCCTTGACGAGATGACCACCGCGCCATTTTCTCCCGACCATCCCGACGCCTCCTCCACCGTGCAACGTTTCTGAAAGCCAATGCTCAACGGACACGTACGTGTCATCTCTCCCGCGCGTCGAGTCGTGTCTCGTATACACGTGTGTGGACTCGCCCAGTGTTGGGAAATCCAGTGATGGGCATGGACACGACATTTACGTGTCGTACGTGTCGTGCTAACCATGGACACAAGATTCGTGTGCCCGTGTCCTAAACTGTCAGGACACGAATTTTTAATAATTGGGTTATCGGATTTGGTCTGTGTTAATGGGTTTAAATCCGCACAGTAACGGATTTTAATTTAAATGGGTTTACTGTTCATATTGGGTTTCGGGTTTGGGCCCAATGGGTTTGGGCCGATTTTTATTATATATATATATATATATATATATATATATATATATATATATTTATTATATATATAAATATATATATATATAAATATATATATATATAAATATATATATATATATATATATATATATATATATATATATATATATATATATGTCACACCCCAGAACCAGAACACTGGAGAGCGGGGGCTGACATAGCCAGCTACGCAATCCCAAAGTACGTTAATACTCTGAAATCACGTATAAGCTGTCAAGACATGGGGGTTACTCTACAAGCCATCTGTCAATCCTAAGGTTTAACAATCCTAGGTATCTCAATCACAGGCAATTATACAAGAGCAAGGAGTACGATCATCATACATACAATAGTAAGGCATCCCGAACCATATATACATGACTGATCATGAAGCCAGTACCACAGAACTGATGACTAGCTAGAGTATTAGTCGCACATGATAAGAACTAGCTATAGTCTAGAATACACATATCATGTTTATGCCCGTAGGCTACAATATCAAGGAAAATACCAAAACACGAGCTAAATACGTGCTCGGGGCTAAAACGTTACAAGAGGAGAATTTACATATCAGTGGAAGAATGAAGAAGACACCCACTGAGGCACTCTGGTGCTCCGGCTGGTCACCGTCGAGTAGATGGTACGGTAGATCCTTCGGGCTCTTCTATCAGAATCTGGCCATACAAAACCAGTGGGGTCAGACCCCAAATAGCAAGTACCACAAAGGAGGCCGAACTATGAACTTAAAACCAGCAATCAACAGGGAGAGAAAGCAAAAAGTAAGGGAGGATCGAGATTCGTGCAGTACCAATGCACTTATTCCGAACATAGGGAGACAGTAAGTAAATCATCATTTGACATAAAGTAAACTGGAGAACATGTTAAATAAATAGAGCTAGGCAATATACGAAGAGAGGACGAAGGTACTGTTCCGGAAGCCAGGTTACAACCCTTAAACCAAATAAGGACCGGGATTGTAACCCTTCGCCTGAACAGAACTTGGTCTCTGATCATTTATTGCTAGAGGTGACAATCATTAAGTGACAGTGAGAGAGTGACAATACAGAGTACAATACATTTAGAGTGAAAATCATTGCCACCATTATCCTGGAATAATTAGGAACTGGATATAGACAAGACTTAGACTGGGAAGGTGATATACGATGAGATAACCATGGGACTATTCAGATAACCAGGTTACAACCCGTAAACCAAACAAGGACCGGGATTGTAACCCTTCGTCTGAACAGAACTTGGTTTCTTCCACCATTTATCGGCAAAATAAAATAAATAAATAAATTTGGACATGTAACAATCATGTACAAGATCAAGACAAGACTAGACTCCATCCAATCATTCACGGCCAAGCAATAAGTATAGCTTGATACTTTAACTAACTAGGGTTATCACAAGCCTTAGTTACTAGTAATATGTAATGAGATATTCCTCCAGCCACAAGCCCTGCAGCTAATCCAGGTTATCCAGGCGACTTGGATTCATTAAGCCGTTATCAATAATTATTAAGTAGCTTGGTGTGCAACACATGACAGTGTGCGTAGAAATTGTTTCATGAAGTGCCCCACATGACAGTGGACTGGAAATGTGCCCTACTCGACGGCAGGCTACAAGTCCAAACAATTGTGGCCGGGATAACGGGATCGCCTGTAACTGGGGAAATCTCTCATGACTACTGAATTATTCTAGTTATTAGCCTTAGTCGATTTCAGTGGGTAACCCTGACCGTGGTACTCAGGGGTCCCCGTCCTAGACATGATGCAAGACAAGACGGGTTCATTTGTACAAGCACAATCGTCCACGGTGTCCAGGCCATTCAATCGTGTCGTGTCAAGTTAGCCGTCGCAACAGCATTTCGAGATATATATATCATGTCAGGTTTATCATGTCAGGAGTGCGCCACGATGGACCACTATCAAGAATTATCATGTCAAGTTATCATGTCAAATTATCATATCAAATTATCATGTCAAGTTTCTCAGGTTAAGTTATCTTGTCAGGAGTGCACCACGGCGGGTCACTATCAAGTCATATCATTTATCAATGAGGAGAGAAACTTGCACAATTAAATAATAATATATTAATAATATATATATATTCTTGAAGCCAAGGAGAAACTCTTCAACTTTTATGTTGAGAGTGGGAAGAAATTCTGACCATAATTCAGGCAAATAAAACATTTAAACAATCAAGTGGACCCCATGCGACCCAAAAGTGGGAGAACATACATGCGGCCAAAGAGAGTGGAAGGCCACCCATGCGGCCAGCCAAAGCTTATGCGGCCAGAAAATAACTGAAGGGGGCCATGCGGCCAGCAAGAAATATTCATGCAACCAGAAAAGACAAAGAGAGTGGGACCCGCAATAAATGCAAGCTTCCACTGAAGCAAAAGAAAAGGACACGTGGCCACTCAAGTACTGGGGCCATGTGGTCTAAAAGTGAATGGTCATGCGGCCATATGCAAATGCAAGCATATAAAATATGTAACATGGCAAGGCACATTAAAATATTAAAATATGTATCCTGACAAAGCGTATAAAATATGTTGCATGGCAAAGCATAAGCGGCTGGTGGCAAGCATATGAAGTATGCTTGCATGGCAAGCATATGCGGCTGGCTTTCAAGAATGTATTAACAATGCATTTAAGGAAATGCAACAATTCATTGAATTTAATGCATTGATAATGCATTAAATGCATTCTGCTTCAATGCTTTTGAACTTAATGCTTTAATAATGCATTAATTTAATGCCTTAAGAATGTATTAATGCATCCTGGAAGGAAAGCATTGACATTAATGCTTTTAAGAATGTATTGATGCATTCTGGAATGAAAGCATTGAAATTAATGCTTTTAAGAATGTATGCGGCTGGTGTTAGAGGACTAGTAACCAATGCATTAAATGCATTCTGAAGCAAAGCATTTCTAATGCATTCTCATGCGGCTCACTTCAACAATGCATTAAATGCATTCTCATGCAGCTGGTGCCAGGAAAGGCCTTATAGCATTAAATAGTAAATATTAAGCCTTAAGGAGCTATGCGGCTGGCCTATGATATAATGTATTATTATAATACATTATAATGCATGGATTGAGCATGCGGCTCACTGATTTGTTATATGCGGCCAAGTTTAAATGTTATATGCGGCTCCACTTATTCCTCCCACGCAAGCACTGATGCATTCAACAAATTAAAAGCAAGCCCACTCACTTGCTCCCATATACGGCTCAACTAACTGGGATGGCCATATGCGGCTAAAATTATAGATGGCCATACGGCCCAAAATAAATGCAGCTAGCTAATAAAATATTTGTATGCCTATGCGACCAACACAAAATTACATGCATGCGGTTCCAAAAATACGAGCAAGCATGCAATTTAAAAATGCAAACAATGGCTTCCCACAGAAACTATGTCCGTGGAAAATACCATGGCCTCCATGCTCCACCAAACTACAATGGGGACCCCACATCCAGACTTCCATAGGTCAAATTTGGGTAAAATGAAATTCTCTACAACATGGAACCATCAAATAACAAGAATATGCAAGTTTAACAGATCAAAACCCACAAAACCAAAACTTGCTTTCAAAGTTAGATCTACTACAATCTAGCCATCAAATTGGAAAACTCCAAGTTCTAAACATGCTTAGAATGTAATCGATAAAAGAATAGAACAAACGAAATTGAAATCGTCCAACATTCGACAAGGTGTACTTGCCTCTCTCCAATAGCTAGGGTTTCGGTGGAAAGAAATGAATGAGGGTGAATGAGGAGGGAGAGAGAAAAAGTGGCTTATATAACAAGCTCAAGTGATCTCCACCATTCATTCCTCTCCACTCAATCTAAACCATATACCTCATCTCATAAGAAACCAAACTAAACCAAACCAAACCAAGTCAAAGTGGAACCGAACCAAATAAAGCCAAATCTAAGTTAAACCAAGTCATGAAAATCCAACTCTTCGGAAATTTTTTAAAATATCACGCAAATCGATAAATACGAAATACGGCACAAATAAACACATATCCGTATAAAAGACTGATACAGTGAGACGGGTCTCACAACTCTCCACACCTTAGAAAAATTCCGTCCTCGGAATTTCCTGAGGCTAGTCGAGTAAGATAACAAAACAAAAGCTCCAGAAAACTCAACAATCTCCATAAATCAAGCGCGACATATAAGTAAAGTAAAATAATCAGTAATGTAAATAAATGCGTAAGCAGTAAATAAATGCACAAGAACAAATACAATCATGATCAAGAAGGACTGGAGGCATATGGATCAATATGTCTCCTGAGACAGTTGTGTAGAAACCAACGTCCTTGCTGGCCTAAGCTGACTCCAAAAAATGGATAAAAGTAAAGCCTCAAGGTAAGTCGGTACTAATGACTTAGTTCAAGACATGACTCTACCCAGGATGTATTATCGTAGTTGAAACAGATGCATGAACTTTATCACCTGTCTCAAGATACGAAGACAAAAGCGACTGGCTGATCGGGATGGACTGACATCTCTGCCTGCATGCTGAGACTGATCCTCCATAACTGGCATGGCTGAAGAATGCTAAGCTGCCTTCGGCAAAACACGAACAAGATAATCAGAAGGATCAAGAACAGTACCTTTGAAAGTTGAAGGACACAAGATCAAATCATGGGAACAGGAATGATCAATGATCAAAACAGATATCAAATCAAGTATCAGAGGTAGAGAATAATCCGAAGGAGATCAATAAGGATAATCGTGATTGAGATATCTAAACATGGTAACCCCCACAAATCTGAAAATTCGAGACCTGCATGGGCCACCACTAAAACCATGTCACGCCCCAGAACCAGAACACTAGAGAGCGGGGGCAAACATAGCCAGCTACGCAATCCCAAAGTACGTTAATACTCTAAAATAACGTATAAGCTGTCAAGACATAGGGGTTACTCTACAAGCCATCTGTCAATCCTAAGGTTTAACAATCCTAGGTATCTCAATCACAGGCAATTATACAAGAGCAAAGAGTACGATCATCATACATACAATAGTAAGACGTCCCAAACCATATATACATGACTGATCATGAAGCCAGTACCACAGAACTGATGACTAGCTAGAGTATTAGTCGCACATGATAAGGACTAGCTATAGTCTAGAATACACATATCATGTTTATGCCCGTAGGCTACAATATCAAGGAAAATACCAAAACACGAGCTAAACACGTGCTCGGGGCTAAAACGTTACAAGAGGAGAATTTACATATCAGTGGGAGAATGAAGAAGACACCCACTGAGGCACTCTGGTGCTCCGGCAGGTCACCGTCGAGTAGATAGTGCGGTAGATCCTTCGGGCTCTTCTATCGGAACCTGGCCATGCAAAACCAGTGGGGTCTGTCACGTCCCGCTCCCATAGAAGCAATCGTCCTCGCTAAGGCGTGATGCCGTACGAGCCTAGATTGCGCTCGTGCAAGGCGGGTTCCATAACGGTCAATTACAGCGGCTGTGATGGGGTCGTCGCACAGAAGTTCCAAGCAGAGACATTGAATACTAGCAGCAGAATTTAGAACAAACACAAGTTATTCAAAGAAGCTCTTTATTGATATTGAAACGACGATTACATTGGGGGCGCAAGGCCAAGATTATAATCACTCAAGCTCACTCTTCTCATATTTTACAAGTTCACTCAGCTCTCTCTCATCTCTCAATTACAAGTCTTGATCCAGCAGAAGCTTCGGAAGGCGATGTCCATACATTATGCCCTGTATAAGTCTTTACTCCATGCGGCCGCACGCTTCGAATCGCCAAGGAACTCTATGCCTCGACGCATCCAAGCGAGCTCCGTGCCACGAGCTTCTACCTGTGCCTGTACATGTAAACTAAGTGGGTGTCAGTACTCAACTGTACTGGTGGAATGAGCTCCTCGCCCACCCATACAAAACCAACACGTTAGATTTACTTTTGTGCAACTTAGTCCCCTTTATGATTGTCTTTCTACTCTTACCTTAGGATCAGTTTTAGGACCGACGCCTTGGCCTATTCTGTGTCTCTAGACCATCTCGTGCTTGCAATGACAACGTTAACCTATCGAGTCGTGTTTGCCTTATGGCTTGAAATCAGAGACGCAACTACGCGGTAGTACCCAATTTCCTTACGACCGTGCTACAATTCCCTTGTGCCGTGCCTCGCGACTCAGTGCAACTCAACCATATTGCTGCCCCGCGGCCACCCTTTGTTACTTTGATCGCCAACTGACCCAATCAAGACTTGTGGGTTAAGTGTCACTCGACTGACTTTGCCTTACGGCGGTTTCCCGACTTAAACTCAAACAACTCAACCAACTTATGCAAACTTATATGCCAACAACTCAAGACTCGACGCCATATCTCGTGCCGAAGCACATCGCCTATGTTGTATCCATTCTTAAGTCCAAATATTTGTATTCTAACTTGTACCCACATTCAACAACTCAACTCAATCCAAAGGCACCCACGCGGATTGCCGCTATGACGACTCATCGATATGATTTGGTCACTGACTCCTAGAGCCATCGCGGACTCCTCTTAGCTTTTGTTAGACGGGTGCCCCTTTCAGCACAAGGTAGCTAGCCCCGCTGCAAGTCTCTGCCTAACCCGTGCCAAAAGCACAGCTAAATTAATTGTTTCCCAATGCCCGCATCGGTCCCGAGGCCCCGAGTTACCGTGCGGGAAAACTCTCACCTTGTCGACAAGTTGTCCATGACCATGCAAGACTCGACTCAAACTGACGTCTCACACAGTCATGCTACCTCTAGTATCACCATTTCTTTCAGGGCCATGTAGAAGCATGAAAAAGAAGAGAAAAATGATCCATGCGGCCAAGGAGCCTCATGCGGCTCAGGAGTCCCATGCGGCTCAAACATATAGGCAGTTCGAGTGAACTCCATGTGGCCCACAGAGGGAAGTCACGTGTCTTTTCAGAACAGCTGTGCCCAGTGTCGTTCGAACGCAATTAATGCTCTGACGGCTGACAGCCGACAGCTGACAGCCCTGACGTAAAGTAGTCATAATGGCTGACACAAAAGCACTATCTTCCTAGGGAACTGGAGAAAATCTTCACAGCTTCGAGACAAGTTTATGCGGCCAGATTAGACGAGTTCATGCGGTCAGTGCAGAGAAACCTATGCGGTTCAGTCATGAAGGTCCCCCATGCGGCTTGGCCATAAAAGAAATCCATGCGGCCCGGCCATGAAGACTCTCATACAGCTCGGCCATGAAGATCCCCATGCGGCTCAGTCATGAACATATTCATGCGGCTCGGTCATGACAACCTTCATGCGGTTCGAGTATAGAGACTATTCATGCGGCTCGGTCATAAAATCTTTCATACGGCTCGGTCATGACGACCTTCATGCGGCCCAAATATGAACGCTCCTCATGCGGCTCAACAATGATGACAGGACACGTGTCCCAAAGATAATCAAATTTTGGGTCAGATCCCAATGATTTAGGACACGTGGCAAGAGAATGAATTAAATTGATTTATTTAGATTTGCGGATATCAGCAAATCATCATAATAGGGATTTATTACAATCAACATTAATTGCTGACATGATTTGGCATAATCCTCATTAATGGCCCAGATCCTTCATGCTCAAGATTAATGGTCCAGATTGATCATTTACCAGGCCGCCGTCACTTTGAGAATGGGCAATCATTGCAAACCCTAATGATGCCCCCACTATTATAAAAAGCAGGGTGCCATTCCCTTGCAATAGATACGCACATACAAAGAGACGCTCCCCCAATAATCAGATAGAAAAATCTACAGAGATCAATCCAGAGAGAGAGAAGCCAGAAGAGCAATACGAGGAGAGCAAGAAGAGCATTTCTTCGTCAACGCCAACCATCTCGTCTCAGGAGCCAAGGATACGTCCGATCGTCCAAGGAGTAAGGCAGAGCTGCCGTCGCTTTCCCGAACCTCTACCGTCACCCCCCAGAATCAAAAATAAACAATTGTACTTAGATTGCTGTACCTAGGTTTTCGTCCCTAGGCTTTCTTTGTACAAGCGAGTTTGTAACGTGAAGTAAAAGTCCAGTCCTCCCATAAAACTGTTCTGCTCTTTTATATTTTATGGCAAACACGATGGCGACTCTGCTGGGGATAAACTTCTCCACGGCTGAGGAGTTGGTGACGCAATTGGATGCAGCCAAGCTTGGCTCCATACAACAGAAGGTGGTCGTCCGGTTCGACCAACAGGCGTTCGAAGAAATGCTCTCCGACAAGAGTGCTGGCCCGGTCCAGAAGCGAGCCCGCACAAAGAAGGCCCGCAAGGAGTGGAGACCCCGATCATTCGTTCCTACGGAAGCTCTTGCAGAGATACCCTCTATCGCTCAAAACGGTGGAGAAGACTCTCTTGTGGCCCCACTTCAGATCATAGACGACTCTGCTGTCCCCAAGTCCGGCAGAAGAAAATATTATGATGCTGGACTTACAGGGGCAAAGAGGAACTCTATGCGATCCGAGCCGCATAAGGGTTCTAGCCGCATGGAGAAAGCCTATGCGGTTACATCCGCCAGTCGCAGGAAGAAAACTCACGTGGCCACATCTGTCAGCCGCATAGCTTATGCGGCTACAGTTGCCAACCACATGGATGAAACTTATGCGGTTACTGAAGTCAATCGCTTGCAGAAAACCTATACGGCCATAATTGCCAACCGCATGCGGCAAGCCTGCACGGTCGTGACTCCTTGTCGCACAAGAACAACTCATCCGACAGCTAAAGACAACCGTATGCAGACAGCCTGCACGGTTTCCAATCCTAGCCGTATAGCGTCTGTTCCACGCTTCTCTCGATCAGTCTTCGACCGTCTCTCATGCAGTCCTGACCCTGATGGTTCTCTGGATGATAAGCCAGACTCTGTGGTATCCAATTTGGACTCTTCCTATTACGCACTCGTAAGTGCTAAAAGGAAGAAGTCTAGGACAGCGCGGGCTCACCAAGCCCAATCAGCTGCCCAAACCTCTGACTATCGGAGCGTCCTGCTGATTGTCACGCGGGCCTCTAATGGAAAGTTGTATAAGGCTACTCGTACCATACCCCCTGCGGCCAATGGGCGGGATAGTCATCAAGCATCTCCCAGTAACGAGCGAAGGCAAGTATACGAGCTACCTTCGAATCAGGGAGCAGGCGGGAGGCCTACACACTCGCGTGCCCGGAATTCCCGAGCCAGCAAAGCAAGTGACTTGCGTGAGGCCATCCTCCACAAACGCAAGGAAAGAGAAGATGCATCACGATGCAAAGAGTCCTCCCACGGACGTCACTGCACCCAAGTCATCGTCAACTACTGCTGCAATATATAAGAAGACCGGCAGTCTGTCTTTCAAAGACTGCAACAGCCATCTTTAGAAGACGAGGCACTACCCGTCGTCTCCTGCAACTCTGTTCGGAAAGTCCCCGCTGATGAAAGGGGGAAGAAGAAGAATGTTCCCAGCCCGAAGATCTTAACCACTGCGACTAAAAGACTGTCGTCTAAGCGGGTGCCCACCACCGGAGTCTTCCAAGGTACCCGCTCTAAGATGAAATCTGCTATAGTGGGGGATTCGTCGTCCATAACGTAGGGGGTTGCTGGGGCTGGGGGTAGCACCCCTCCGAACCTCCACGACAACCCGATATTCCAAGAAGACCAGCCAGGGGAGACAACTCTCCCATCAGATACAGCAAACCTCGACGTCCCCGAGGACGTCCACAACTCCCAAGACGAGGCGAACTCGGAGACTGGGGGTACTGTTCCTTCCGAGTCTGAATCGGAAGGGAACATACGCATATACCCCAATGACTTCTCACTACAGGGGTATGATTCGGAGGGCGCTTCCTCCATCGCTCCGTCTATCTCTCCTCATGTGAAGACGGTATTCATGACAGACAGCAATCAAGGTGGTTCCAGTGATCGCCAACGCATCGACAGTCTCGAAGCCATATTGCTTGCTTTGGTTAAGTCCGTAGACGAGATTAAAGCGGCCCTTCCAACTCTGCAAGGAGGAACGCCTGGCCAAACAAGCACGGGTCCCGCGGTCAATACGGACTCGAATTCGGCAGCACCAAACCCGGGCAACGATCCTCTTGAAACAACGGCTCCCACCGCCGTGGATGAGGCCCGCGAAGCGAAAAAAGAGGTACAAGAGCTCCGAGCCATGTTCCACGCTCGAGAAAACTCTCAAGACCTCAGAATACGGCAACTATACCCTGCTGCATGGAGGGATGTTCCATTCCCACCAAGATATAAGGCGTTCAACATCAATCCTTATGATGGCAAGACCTCAACAAGTCGGTACATCACTTACTTCGAGGTCACCACCGACCATTTACCCTATGACGATGCCATTCTCATACGATTATTTATCGGGGCATTGGAAGGGGTAGCCTTCGACTGGTACCGCAATCTGCTAGACAACTGCATCCACTCCTTCGCCGGCTTCAAGCGCATGTTCTTGGAGGGATTCTACGAAGTAGGGCAGGACATCACAATATCCACCCTCATGGACGTCGTCCAAGGAGAGAAGGAGCTGACAAGGAACTACATCGAGCAGTTTCGCCAAACCGCAATGAAATTGCCATCTGGAAATCCGGATTCCTCTTTGATTGAAATTTACCAAAAGAGATTGCTCCCAACAATCAGTCTCTGGATGGACGAAAGTCAATTCAAGGACTGGAAGACGTTTATCATCAGTGCCACGAGCGCCGAAGAACGACTGAAGAAGGCTCGCCAACTGGGATTGCACATCTCAGAGGGAGAGGACAAGATCAAACGCCCAAAACAACAACGACAAGTTCCTCAAGAAGTACTATGTCTAAACGACACTTTCCAACTATCTCTCAGATGGTGAGTCATATACCTGCAGGTATCGCTGGACTTACACTTCGACTTCAAATCTCTCATACTGTGAGTCATGTACCCCCTGGTACCGCTGAACTCACATCCTGACTACAAATTTCTAAGATCGGTGAGTTACGTACCCGCTGGTACCGCTGAACTCGCGTCCTGCCTACAAATCTGCCAAGGTGATGAGTTACGTACCCGCTGGTACCGCTGAACTCGCGTCTTGACTACAAATATGCTAAAGTGATGAGTCATGTACTCTTTTGTACCGCTGAACTCACATCCCGATGACAAATATTCCGAAGCAATGAGTTATGTACCCGCCGGTACCGCTGAACTCATATTCTCCAAACACCAGATTATTGAGTTACGTACCCGCTGGTACCGCTGAACTTACACTCACCATTCTTCCGATTCCCGAGTCATGTACCCTCTCGTACCGCTGAACTCACATCCACAACATCCCAAATTATCGAGTCATGTGCCCGCGGGTGCCACTGAACTCACACTTTCACAATATCGAGTCATGTACCCGATGGTGCCTCTGAACTCACATCCCGGTCACTCTTTCAGATAGTAAGTCATGTATGATCATACCTCTGAACTTTCTTCCTGGAAGAGATCCTCCCCATGATCCAATACCCGCACTTCCAGTGTACCAAAAAGGGTAAGCGATCCACAAATTTCTAAAACGGCCATGTCCTCATTACCTCTGAGTCGTTTCATTTCTGCCAAAAATAAATCACCCCCTATATAGAACTTCTATGTCCTCATTACCTCTGAGTCGTTCTATGTACCCCCTCTTCATTGAGCCCACTCCTGTCATGTCCTCATTACCTCTAAGTGGGAAGGCTCCGTAGAAGAAACCTTCATACTAGCCATGTCCTCATTACCACTGAGTAAGTATGTCGGTTCCCTTTCAACCTATTATCTGTACCCCCAACCGAAGTACGACAAGGATAATAGGTCCACAAATATCCTCTGTTGACCACAAATGTCCTCTGTTGACCACAAATGTCCTCTGTTGACCACAAATATCCCCCATGGAGTCCACTCCTGCCATTTCCTCTTTACCTCTGAGTAGGAAGACTCCACGGTAAAACCTTCGTACTTGCCATGTCCTCATTACCTCTGAGTAAGTATGTTGGTTCCCCTTTCATCCTATTACCCGTATCCTAAGTCAGGATACGCCAAGGATAATAGGCCCACAAATGTCCTCCGTGGACCACAAATGTTGTACTAAGTCTCCTAGTACATGTGCCTCATTTCTCATCATTCCCCGGGAGCCCAGCTGCTCCATGGCATTCTTTCACCCAATACATAGAACTTCCACCTTGATAGCACCTCTGAGTTGTTCTATGTATCCTCATTCGAGTTCACTCCTACCATGTCTATATCACCTCTGAGTAGGAAAGCTCTACCATCAACCTTATATTTACCACGTCCATACCACCTCTGAGTAAATATGATGGTTCCCTCTCTCAACTTATTATCCGTACCTAAAACCAAGGTACGCCAAGGATGATAAGTCCACACAAAATCCCCAGCGGAAGTACCCAAACCTATCACGTTCATGCTACCTCTGATAGGATCTCCACACCAAAACAACTCTACTTTCCATGCTTCTTATTCAAAGTATTCCAAATTTTCAATTTGAAAACTTTGAAGGGGGTCTTGTAGAAGCATGAAAAAGAAGAAAAAAATGATCCATGCGGCCAAGGAGCCTCATGCGGCTCAGGAGTCCCATGCGGCTCAAACATATAGGCAGTTCGAGTGAACTCCATACGGCCCGCAGAGGGAAGCCACGTGTCTTTTCAGAACAGTTGTGCCCAGCGTCGTTCGAACGCAATTAATGCTCTGACGGCTGACAGCCGACAGCTGACAGCCCTGACGTAAAGTAGTCATAATGGCTGACACAAAAGCACTATCTTCCTAGGGAACTGGAGAAAATCTTCACAGCTTCGAGGCAAGTTTATGCGGCCAGATTAGACGAGTTCATGCGGTCAGTGCAGAGAAACCTATGCGGTTCAGTCATGAAGGTCTCCCATGCGGCTCGGCCATGAAAGAAATCCATGCGGCCCGGCCATGAAGACTCTCATACAGCTCGGCCATGAAGACCCCCATGCGGCTCAGTCATGAACATATTCATGCGGCTCGGTCATGACAACCTTTATGCGGTTCGAGTATAGAGACTATTCATACGGCTCGGTCATGACGACCTTCATGTGGCCCAAATATGAACGCTCCTCATGCGGTTCAACAATGATGACAGGACACGTGTCCCAAAGATAATCAAATTTTGGGTCAGATCCCAATGATTTGGGACACGTGGCAAGAGAATGAATTAAATTGATTTATTTAGATTTGCGGATATTAGCAAATCATCATAATGGAGATTTATTGCAATCAACATTAATTGCTGACATGATTTGGCATAATCCTCATTAATGGCCCAGATCCTTTATGCTCAAGATTAATGGTCCAGATTAATCATTTACCAGGCCACCGCCACTTTAAGAATGGGCAATCATTGTAAACCCTAATGATGCCCCCCACTATTATAAATAGCAGGGTGCCATTCCCTTGCAATAGATACGCACATACAGAGAGACGCTCCTCCAATAATCAGAGAGAAAAATCCACAGAGATCAATCCAGAGAGAGAGAAGCCAGAAGAGCAATACGAGGAGAGCAAGAAGAGCATTTCTTCGTCAACGCCAACCATCTCGTCTCAGGAGCCAATGATACGTCCGATCGTCCAAGGAGTAAGGCAGAGCTGCCGTCGCATTCCCGAGCCTCTACCGACACCCCCCAGAATTAAAAATAAACAATTGTACTTAGATTGCTGTACATAAATTTTTGTCCTAGGCTTTCTTTGTACAAGCGAGTTTGTAACGTGAAGTAAAAGTCCAGTCCTCCCATAAAACTGTTCTACTCTTTTATATTTCATGGCAAACAGGCCAAGTTCAATATTTCTTTCTTATGAGACTGCCTCGTCGACATATAGCCGCGAGCATACTTCTTTCTTATGAGACCGCCTCGCTGACATGTAGCCGCGAGGCCTCGCCGACATGTAGCCGCGAGCATACTTCTTTCTTATGAGACCGCCTCGCCGACGTGTAGCCACGAGGCCTCGCCGACATGTAGCCGCGAGCATACTTCTTTCTTGACCTTTTTCCAAATTCAATGAATCAACCGTGGTTCATGCCTTAACACTAAGTCCGTGCATCGTGCCTTAGGCCCATCGTGCTTCTACGCGACACTATCGCCCAACTCATACTTCATACAACTAGCTTTGACACCGTAGGACTTCACGGCTATAATCAGCCGTAGAACTCATAGGACCGTGCTTGGAATGACTTAGGTCGACTGCCATCACTTTGTCTAACTTCACCAAGCCTACAACTTAACTCAAGGGACGAGCAAAGGCTATGCCAAGCCTTGCATCATGGAAGCGTGCATGCTTTACCGAGCATTTACGCGGGCGACGCCTATGACTTAGGCTACGTTCATACTTCGCCTACTCAACCAACTTTCCTTCTCCCAAGCCACGGGACGAAGGATTGAGTGTCATTTTCAAAGCACACCGTGTACCGACTCTATGACGGCCGTTGGACCTTTCTATATTCTAACTCAATTCGACCCGTCGGGATTATTCCCTTTAGCTATGTGAATTCGTCTCTTTTATTATCAAGCCTACTTGTGCAAGTTGAAAACATGCGATTTATTATGTGAAGGCTAAGATGAGGCAAGTTCATCGAAACTACCCCACCTGAGCGAGCGGTCGCCTCGACTGAGCGATGTCTCCGAGTAACCGTTGCAAGGCTAAGTTCGAACGCTGTCGGCATTTTGATTCCTCCGATTGACTGAGCGGGACGGGGCACTACATCATACACCACTCAGAAAAAGTTTCGTCCTTGAAACTAACTGAGTACACTTATCGACTTATCACTCGAACGTTCAACAACTTTCGCGCACACTTCGACTATGCGTTTTCTCAATCTGAGCCACGCTCGCACTATCCTCAATCTTTTCTTTGAAACTATTTCGAAATCCTCAACACTTTTCCATTCCTCTAGTTCACTCGATTCAACATATCACTTAGTTGGATCGTGCACATATTCTAGGCGTCCCCAAAATACATGTATTTCAGCTAAGCCTTGTGATAGAGAATCCACCATCACCACTCGAGTCGGATCGTGCACATATTCGGACGCCCATGATATACGTGCATGTCAACCGAGACTCGCGAGTGGTGCCTCCTTAACTCCTATCGCTTCGTGCTCGGACGTCTGCCTAACCGCTAGGCTATGTCTTTTGGCTAAGGTTATTCGTCAGCATTAGAATCATAGTTCCCAAACAACAATATCAACACTGACCCCATCCTAAGGTCAAACCAAGTTGATAGTACGGGTTTTCTGTAACGCCCCAGTTCTGGAATACGGGGACGTACACGGCCAGCTACACCGTATAAGGTACGAATACGCTATACGGTGATGACGGCTGTCCAGTCTGGTTGGGTATCCTAGCATGCAATCAATCTATGGCCTAAATCCGATCTCATATCCACAGGTAAATCACAATGAAACAATATCAAGAGAGATAATCATATGAAAAACAGGAAATACTCATATGAAAATCTGGAATCTACAGTACAGGATAATAATGTAGACAAGTATACCTTCCCACAGTTCCTAGCAGGGTCTGGAACTGAAGCACACCCTCCAAGTCAAGTCTGGAAGATCCACCGGGTCGGTCTCAGACAATCTGGGAACAATCCAGGGTTGGTCAGGCCAACCGCAGCAAGTACCAGAAAGGAAGGCTCAAGGACGGACGAAGAAAATCAGCAGGATAAAATATGACAAGAATAACATCTAAAAATAGTAAATAAAGGTAAGGGATCGTGCGGTACCAACGCACGATAACAATCCACAAGTATAGTGAAGCTAACACAATCACAATCTCCCTAGCATCCACTAACACCTGCATTGCCAGCTGGAAATCAATATCAGCTGGCTAGCAGGCGACAAGCCAAACAATACAGAAGGACAAGTGGCCACACAATGCCTACAGCTTGCTTATTATTAGCTAACTAGGGTTATCACAGGCCTAATACTAACAAGATGCAGTTGAGGTATTCCTATAGCCACAAGTCCTGCAGACTATCCAGGTTATCCAGGACGAATATATATAGTGGGTACATCGCCCGGGAGACAAATGTACCCTAATAGCTAGCTGGAGGGGTGCCCCATATGACAGTGGACTAGAAATGTGCCCTACTCGACGGCAGGCTACAAGTCCACATGAGCGCCCAGATAACAGGATTGCCTGTAGCCGGAATACCTCGATCTATATGAGCTACTTGATCAATCTAGTTGTTAACCTAGTCAGATTCATTATGAATTCCTGACCGTGGTAACCAGAAATCTATGTCCTAGACATGATGCAAGACGAGACAGGTAGTTTATACAAGCACAATCAGGAAAATCAACTACGGTGTCAAGACAAGGTCATACCTAGCCAGTCAGGACTGGCTGTCGCAACAGCGGTCAAGAGTAAACATGTCATGTCAAGAGTACTAGCCAGGAGTGCGCCACCACGGGCCACTATCAAGAATCAATAGTATACATGCCAGGTTTACCATCAAGTCCAGAGTGCGAGTCAGGAGTGCACCTCTACGGGCCACTATCAAGAATCAAGACAGGTCCAGGTCATCGTGTAATACCAGGAACAAGGTCAAACCTATCAGTCACAAGAAGTCACATGCCCAAATCGTGACATGGATATCAAGTCGGTTACAAGATCAAAATCTCCACTATAATAGTCTCTCAAGTACACATGGGAACCTACAACTCAAATCATCAAGTCCATCCATCCACCTTATCAAACTTTCAAGAATCTCCTATCTACAATGGGGAAAAATGTCAGGTCGAAAAAGGACAAACACTAGGTACTAAGCTAATCAGAATCAACAACGTTAGGCCCTATGACTCACAAGAATCCTCTAACTCAATGATCACAAACTATCGGGAAACAACCCTCCAATAACAAGTCACATCAATCACACCAGAATCTAAGCACTTGGGAAGTCGGATAAAATTATATAAGGATACAACCTCGATACTCCTCTCGTTTCACAAGACACTCGCACCATCATCATTGCACAGGAATCCACCGTCATACCCGGTCAAACATGAGCTTTCCTCCAAGTCAATAACAACACTATCTAAGACTTCACGTAGGTCTACCAAGTCAATATCCCGAGATCAAAATCCCCAATATACTCAATCATGATTCATATCTAAAAGTTACCATCCTGATATATAAGGCACTAGCAGCCCTATCCAGCTAGGCTCGGACAACTCCTAGAAAGGATGGGATCAGAGGACAAGAGTCTAGCAATAAGTGTTGCCAGAAAGGCAAGGATTTCATGAACCGCTCTGGAGTAAATCCACAACCCTTAAACCAAACAAGGACCAGGGTTGCAGACCGTCTCCCGAGTGGAACCGCTCTCCTTACGCTACCCGACGGACAAGACAGGTCTGGAGCTAGGCGACTAATCTAGTCTGGAGTCTACCTAGCAAGCAATGGGATTAGGTATACTATACCAAGGTAAACAGGCATGAGCCCAGACCAGCAAACCAAAGGAATGGTTCTGCTCAATCCTTCGAACCAAATTCCCGATCGGGAATTTTGGAAGAATCCGGCAGAGTCTCCTCTGTATTCTGGACAGGAGCTCCCAGTGAATTGGGGCTAAAATCCACTCGGTGCAACCCACCGCGAAATCGCAGAATCGCAGACTGAGAACACTAAGTCTCAGCTACCAGCAGCACTACGATGCGTACTGGAAATAAATCGATAGCCGAGAACACTAAGCCCCGGCCTTCAGCAGCGCTACGAGGCGTACTGGGAAATCAATCGAACCTGAGACCACTAATGTCTCGGCCTCCAGCAGCACTACAATGCGTACTGGACGCCAAGCCAACATGCATAATAAGAAAATAACCGCCTCGCATGGCGCACCACAACACATATCCATAAATCCCTAACCCAAGCACAATCACCGCCACAAGTAAAGTTAGCCAAAACCGTTACCCGACCGCGAGTCGGACACGGGGCACATGGGGACAATCCGTACAAGTGAGTCGTGCTCGTGTCCTCGGAGGTGTGGATGACCCATCCGAGTCGTCCGATACGATCTATCCCAGTATCGGACCAAACTAGTCTAGGTTACCATGGCAGTTCTACTGCTAAGCTACACTACTCATGATTATACAATTTTACAATAAATTAAATACAATAAAATCCAGAAGAGATGGCAAGAGCCGCCGATAAGCAAGGGATACTTGCCTAGAGGGCTCGGTTAGGTAAGCAAGTCTTCGGCAGTCGCGATCCAAGCTAGCACGCCAATCGAGATCCTCAGAACACACAATAAACAATCATTAGAATTAAATAATAAATAATGATAAAATCATGAAGAATGGCACGAGGCTATACCGTACGGGTCCCGCAAGCAGTGCAGGGATCTGGCACAGAAACGGAGGCACGCGGACCGATACGGGCACGTAAATCGAGACGCGTACGTATATCGAGACGCGCATGAGAATCGAGATGACTCGAATATCGAGACGAATATGAGACAACGTGCACATAAATCGAGACGTACACGTAGGCCGAGGGATCGCGAATATCAAGATGGTGCACGAATCATGCAACATGCAAATCGAGACGTGTACGTGAATCGAGACGGCAAAAAGACCAATACGGTACGCAAATCGGAGCGAGCACGCAAATCAAGGCGGTGTGCAAATCAGCACGTGCACACAAATCGAAGCGATACTAAAACCGAGATGTCACAAAGGCCGAGACACGGGAATCGAGACAACGTGCAAACCGAGATAGCACGGTGCCCGAGACAGCACGGGGCTCAAAGCGTCCCGCTGCCCGAGGCAACACGCGAATCGAGGTGACACGAGAACCGAAGCAGCACGTACACCAAGGTGTACGCGTATCGAGACGGCACATAACCCGAGCAGCGCGGGGCCCAAGGCGTCCCGCTGCTCGAGGCGTACACGGAGCTCGAGGGCTCGCTTCCCGAGACGTACGTAAAATGAGGGACTCGCACCCCGAGGGTGCGCTGCTCGAGGTAGCACGCTGCCCGAGGAGGAGAGAAAGAAAGGGCGGAGGAGCTCACCGGGGTCGGTCGGGCTCCGGTGGAGGGGACAGCAGCGGCAAGAGCCGCGCCGAGGAAGAACAGAGAGGGGGAGGAGATACGAAGGCGAGGGTGCTGCCGAGGTAGGCGGCGGCCAGGCTGGTCATGGCTCCAGGCGAAGGGAGGCAGCAGCGCCACGCTGAGCCAGGAAATGGGAGGAGAAGTCGGAGACGGCGACGATGGCGAGGGCGGTGCTAGCTGAAGTGGAGGGGGAGGAGGCCATGGTGGTGGCGGCTCCAGGAAGAGGGGACGGAGGAGATGGGAGCAGTGGTGGCTGGAAATGGTGGTGGTGCTGAAGATGACGATGATGGTGGCGGCGGTGGTCGTGGCGGCCGGCGGTGGCCGCGGCGAAGATGGTGGTGGTCGTGGGGGAGATGGTGAAGGTGGTGGTGCTCGTGGGTGTTGGTGGCGGTCACGGTGGCTGGTGGCCGGGCCAGAGATGGGAATGAGAGGGAGAGAGAGGAGAACAAGAGAGAGAGAGAGCAATTAGGAGAGTGAGGGTGGAGAAGGAGAGTAGGCTCGGGGGAGAGAGAGCTGAGGAAGAGTGAGCTGAGGGGCGGGGGAGAGAGGCTTAGGGCTAGGGTTAGGTTTTGGGGAGGAAGAGCTGAGGGTGGAGAAGGGAGTGAAGGAGAGGAGAGTTAGATTTTAGGGTTGGGGTTTCCTTTGGGAGGGTAGATATAGGAACTGAATCAAATACAAAAATAATAATAATAATAATTGTAACAACACTAATAATAGGAATCAAGTGAAAATCATAGCTCAATAGTCAAGGCATATCAAGATCAAAAATAATAATATTTAAAAATGTACAAAATTTAAAATCATACAAATATAAAAATACGGTCATATACCTATTTCCAAAATAGGGATATGACATCCTACCCACCTTACAAAAATTTCGTTCTCGAAATTTCAAAATTATCAAAATAGAGTTTTCAAAACTAGTACATATATATCCGCCATGAAAACTCTACCCACCTTACAGAAATCAAGTAATACAATAAGAAACGAACAAAATCTCAATATGAAAACATCAAAGGGAACAAGGTCTAGCTAAATAAATCAACTCGTAAGGTAAACCCAAAACATCGAAAGAAACTCGAAAATCAAATTCTCGCACACACGAAATAACCCCATAAATCAAAACAAGTACAAAATATCGAAAACAATGTCCAAAAACGTAAAATCCCAACTGCATAAAAATCCGCATAAAATTGTAAAATACAGGATATCTGTCTCGAACCGATGACCGTAGTTCCTAATATCCGAAAAAATGTGTCATGATCATTCCTTGCCACGCCATCTGGAATGGCTGCAAAAGATTCACCATGACACTATAATCGAGCGGCTGCAACTTTCGTTACCACGCCGTCAAGGTATACTAGGGTCACCCGGTACTCTTGACAAATACCTAAAACGAATCAAATCCATAACCCAAATATCCGAATCACAAAAATTCACAAAATCTCTAACAATGTAATGAGAGTCCTAGAAAACATTCAAAATCCAAAATCCAGGTGAATTGTAACACACATCCAAAAATATCTTCAACAATAACCACAAGATAGCTTTTCTTGGAAAATACTCCAAATCAAGAATCCATATCAAAACATAATGTATAGAAAGTATATCTATAATCAAAATAATATCTGAAACAAATAATCATGAGTACGAAACTGTCCGGAATCAAGGAAGCCAAATCGATGCAAGAATATCCCTCGGATACTCAACAAATGTTAAAATATCCAATCTCAGAGTCCAGAGGAAGTCTTCAGTCCGTAGAAATTCAGCCAACGCTCGAAGAGGACGATAATGATACTAAGTCAACACGACGTCAACGCACGAAAGGGATAACAAGAAATCAACCAAGGCAAAACACCGGTAGAGAGTACAGAACCCAAGATAAATAATTATGTAACCCAAATAATAGAGATAAGATAACATCCCATCAAATAAGGTGATCAACATGACCAACTATAGGATCATATCTATCAAACAAGGATCAGAGGTAGATAACACGAATAAGACATGGCCAAGCAAGATAGGTCCAAGTAGAGATGAGGACCAGTTCACAGGTTCAAGGGAGCGAATGACAAGTGTAACAAGTGGAAATACCAAGGTATAGTGGACTAGATCAATAATCATGTGATACCCAACAAAATCTCAAAACGAGACCTGCATGGGCCACCACTAAATCTATGTAACGCCCCAGTTCTGGAATACGGGGACGTGCACGGCCAGCTACACCGTATAAGGTACGAATATGCTATACGGTGATGACGGTTGTCCAGTCTGGTTGGGTATCCTAGTATGCAATCAATCTATGGCCTAAATCCGATCTCATGTCCACAGGTAAATCACAATGAAACAATATCAAGAGAGATAATCATATAAAAAATAGGAAATACTCATATAAAAATCTGGAATCTACAGTACAGGATAATAATGTAGACAAGTATACCTTCCCACAGTTCCTAGCAGGGTCTGGAACTGAAGCACACCCTCCAAGTCAAGTCTGAAAGATCCACCGGGTCGGTCTCAGACAATCTGGGAACAATCCAGGGTTGGTCAGGCCAACCGCAGCAAGTACCAGAAAGGAAAGCTCAAGGACGGGCGAAGAAAACCAACAGGATAAAATATGACAAGAATAACATTTAAAAACAGTAAATAAAGGTAAGGGATCGTGCGGTACCAACGCACGATAACAATCCACAAGTATAGTGAAGCTAACACAATCACATCTCCCTAGCATCCACTAACACCTGCATTGCCAGCTGGAAATCAATATTAGCTGGCTAGCAGGCGACAAGCCAAACAATACAGAAGGACAAGCGGCCACACAATGCCTACGGCTTGCTTATTATTAGCTAACTAGGGTTATCACAGGCCTAATACTAACAAGGTGCAGTTGAGGTATTCCTATAGCCACAAGTCCTGCAGACTATCCAGGTTATCCAGGACGAATATATATAGTGGGTACATCGCCCGGGAGACAAATGTATCCTAATAGCTAGCTGGAGGGGTGCCCCACATGACAGTGGGCTGGAAATGTGCCCTACTCGACGGCAGGCTACAAGTCCACATGAGCGCCCAGATAACGGGATTGCCTGTAGCCGGAATACCTCGATCTATATGAGCTACTTGATCAATCTAGTTGTTAACCTAGTCAGATTCATTATGAATTCCTGACCGTGGTAACCAGGAATCCATGTCCTAGACATGATGCAAGACGAGACAGGTAGTTTATACAAGCACAATCAGGAAAATCAACCACGGTATCAAGACAAGGTCATACCTAGCAAGTCAGGACTGGCTGTCGCAACAGCGGTCAAGAGTAAACATGTCATGTCAAGAGTACTAGCCAGGAGTGTGCCACCACGGGCCACTATCAAGAATCAAGAGTATACATGCCAGGTTTACCATCAAGTCCAGAGTGCGAGTCAGGAGTGCACCTCTACGGGCCACTATCAAGAATCAAGACAGGTCTAGGTCATCGTGTAATACCAGGAACAAGGTCAAACCTATCAGTCACAAGAAGTCACATGCCCAAATCGTGACATGGATATCAAGTCGGTTACAAGATCAAAATCTCCACTATAATAGTCTCTCAAGTACACATGGGAACCTACAGCTCAAATCATCAAGTCGATCCATCCACCTTATCAAACTATCAGGAGTCTCCTATCTACAATGGGGAAAAATTTCAGGTCGAAAAAGGACAAACACCAGGTACTAAGCTAATCAGAATCAACAACGTTAGGCCCTATGACTCATAAGAATCCTCTAACTCAATGATCACAAACTATTGAGAAACAACCCTCCAATAACAAGTCACATCAATCACACCAGAATCTAAGCACTTGGGAAGTCGGATAAAATCATATAAGGATACAACCTCGATACTCCTCTCGTTTCAAAAGACACTTGCACCATCATCAATGTACAGGAATCCACCGTCATACCCGGTCAAACATGAGCTTTCCCCCAAGTCAATAACAACACTATCCAAGAATTCACGTAGGTCTACCAAGTCAATATCCCGAGATCAAAATCTCCAATATACTCAATCATGATTCATATCCAAAAGTTACCATCCTGATATATAAGGCACTAGCAGCCCTATCCAGCTAGGCTAGGACAACTCCTAGAAAGGATGGGATCAGAGGACAAGAGTCTAGCAATAAGTGTTGCCGAAAAGGTAAGGATTTCATGAACCGCTCTGGAGTAAATCTACAACCCTTAAACTAAACAAGGACCAGGGTTGCAGACCGTCTCCCGAGTGGAACCGCTCTCCTTATGCTACCCGACGGACAAGACAGGTCTGGAGCTAGGCGACTAATCTAGTCTGGAGTCTACCTAGCAAGTAATAGGATTAGGTATACTATACCAAGGTAAACAGGCATGAGCTCAGTCCAGCAAACCAAAGGAATGGTTCTGCTCAATCCTTTGAACCAAATTCCCGATCGGGAATTTTGGAAGAATCCGGCAGAGTCTCCTCTGTATTCTGGACAGGAGCTCCCAGTGAATTGGGGCTAAAATCCACTCGGCGCAACCTACCGCAGAATCGCAGAATCGCAGACTGAGAACACTAAGTCTCAGCTACCAGCAGCACTACGATGCGTACTGGAAACAAATCGATAGCCGAGAACACTAAGCCCCGGCCTCCAGCAGTGCTACGAGGCGTACTGGAAAATCAATCGAACCTGAGATCACTAATGTCTCGGCCTCCAGCAGTACTATAATACGTACTGGGCGCCAAGCCAACATGCATAATAAGAAAATAACCGCCTCGCAGGGCGCACCACAACACATGTCCATAAATCCCTAACCCAAGCACAATCACCGCCACAAGTAAAGTTAGCCAAAGCCGTTACCCGACCGCGAGTCGGACACGGGGCACATGGGGACAATCCGTACAAGTGAGTCGTGCTCGTGTCCTCGGAGGTGTGGATGACCCATCCGAGTCGTCCGATACGGTCTATCCCAGTATCGGACCAAACTAGTCTAGGTTACCATGGCAGTTCTACTGCTAAGCTACACTACTCATGATTATACAATTTTACAATAAATTAAATACAATAAAATCTAGGAGAGATGGCAAGAACCACCAATGAGTAAGGTATACTTGCCTAGAGGGCTCGGCTAGGTAAGCAAGTCTTCGGCAGTCGCGATCCAAGCTAGCACGCCAATCGAGATCCTCAGAACACACAATAAACAATCATTAGAATTAAATAATAAATAATGACAAAATCACGAAGAATGGCACGAGGCTATACCGTACGGGTCCTGCAAGCTGTGCAGGGATCTGGCACAGAAACCGAGGCACGCAGACCGATACGGGCACGCAAATTGAGATACAGACATATATCGAGTTGCGCACGAGAATCGAGATGACTCGAATATCGAGACGAACAGGAGACAACGTGCACATAAATCGAGACGTACACGTAGGCCGAGGGATCGCAAATATCAAGATGGTGCACAAATCACACAATACGCAAATCGAGACGTGCATGTGAATCGAGACGGCACAAAGACCAATGCGGTACATAAATCGGAGCAAGCACGCAAATCAAGGCGGTGCACAAATCAGCACGCACACACAAATCGAAGCGATACTAAAACCGAGATGGCACAAAGGCCGAGACACGGGAATCGAGACCACGTGCAAATCGAGATAGCACGGTGCCCGAGACAGCGTGGGGCTCGAAGTATCCCACTGCCCGAGGCAATACGCGAATCGAGGCGACACGAGAACATAGGCAGCACGTACACCAAGGTGTACGCGTATCGAGACGGCACATAACCCGAGCAGCGCGGGGCCCAAGGCGTCCCGCTGCTCGAGGCGTACACGGAGCTCGAGGGCTCGCTTCCCGAGACGCACATAAAATGAGGGACTCGCACCCCGAAGGTACGCTGCTCGAGGCAGCACGCTGCTCGAGGAGGAGAGAAAGAAAGGACGGAGGAGCTCATCGGGGTCGGTCGGGCTCCGGCGGAGGGGACAGCAGCGGCAAGAGCCGCGCCGGGGAAGAACAGAGAGGGGGAGGAGACGCGGAGGCGAGGGTGCTGCCGAGGTAGGCGGCGGCCAGGCGGGTCATGGCTCCCGGCGAAAGGAGGCAGCAGCGCCACGCTGAGCCAGGAAATGGGAGGAGAAGTCGGAGACGGCGACGATGGCGAGGGCGGTGCTGGCTGAAGTAGAGGGCGAGGAGGCCATGGTGGTGGCGGCTCCAGGAAGAGGGGACGGAGGAGATGGAAGCAGTGGTGGCTGGAAATGGTGATGGTGCTGAAGATGACGATGATGGTGGCGGCGGTGGTCGTGGCGGCCGGCGGTGGCCGCGGCGAAGATGGTGGTGGTCGTGGGGGAGATGGTGAAGGTGGTGGTGCTCGTGGGTGTTGGTGGCGGTCACGGTGGCTGGTGGCCGGGCCGAAGATGGGAATGAGAGGGAGAGAGAGGAGAACGAGAGAGAGAGAGAGCAATTGGGAGAGTGAGGGTGGAGAAGGAGAGTAGGCTCGGGGGAGAGAGAGCTGAGGGAGAGTGAGCTGAGGGGCGGGGGAGAGAGGCTTAGGGCTAGGGTTAGGTTTTGGGGAGGGAGAGCTGAGGGTGGAGAAGGGAGTGAAGGAGAGGAGAGTTAGATTTTAGGGTTGGGGTTTCCTTTGGGAGGGTAGATATAGGAATTGAATCAAATACAAAAATAATAATAATAATAATTGTAACAACACTAATAATAGGAATCAAGTAAAAATCATAGCTCAATAGTCAAGGCATATCAAGATCCAAAATAATAATATTTAAAAATGTACAAAATTTAAAATCATACAAATATAAAAATACGGTCATATACCTATTTCCAAAATAGGGATATTACATTTTCTACCCAAGCTCGCATCACTCCGATTTTTAAACATCGAGCATCGATTCCCTACGCACATCCCAACATTCGTCGCACGGGGTCTGAGTCATTCAGCAAAGCCATCCTACTTCAACTTACGTTCAACCAAATTCCATGACGTATCAATATCGTCCGTTCAACAAACCATCTTGCATAGACTATCTCTTCGAACACGTTCGACATAATCTGCCTATCAGTCCTTCCAAGTTAAGCACGCTAAGACACGATTCATCTCTAAACCATAATTCACATTTCATATTTCCTAAGTCATTTATCCTAATTCACATATTCGATCACGAGGTCATCTGACTTAACAATACGTTGCGCTCCGATCTCACGCGAGTCAGATTATCCACAGTGGGCACAAATCACCATGCATGCTCCCGCGAGATAACCATTCTCATCGGGACGTAACTCATGTTTTGTGTCTAGACTAATTCATTCTCGATGCGCGGATTGGACTTACTCCATCCTTAAGTTTATTCAATCATCAATCGCAAGTCCTACAAATCCTCGAATTCACCTTCGCATTAAGCCAACAAGTCGAGACAATCAACGTTGCTGCGTCCTGATTTTTCGAGTTCGATCATTCCCGCGACATGAATCACCATGTCAACGCTCACGCAGAACGATCGCCCCAAATCCGACGCAACGCATGTGCGAGACTAGAGTTGCACTCGCACAAGACAAGAATGTCGACGCTGTAGTTATCCGCGTAACCATCAAGACACTTTCATTTTCATCCAACATTCATTTTAATCATCATCCAAAGCATAGCATCCAATCGAACAACAATACTTGTACGATCGTCTTTTTTCGAGTCAGAGTACCCCCGAGTTATCGCATATCGATCTTTGATATGCTTCAATACCATCGACGATATGCGTAACCTGACGATCTTTCTTTGTAACCCAATTTTCGAGTCATATAAATGATGCTATCGTCCGATTTGGATAATCTCCTCGATATTCAAATTCAAGTTCGATCATTATCCCTCGAATCATTCACGACATCAACTTCCTCAAACCAAATTCACGTATCGTTCATCCGTTTATCTTAAGTCATCGACCAACATATTTTCTCAATTCGCATCATTCCTTTATCAATCGATCGACATCCCTGAGGCTATCGCATACACCACTCAGGGATGAAGTCATTCAACAAATCTTCAACTTATCATTCAAATCAAAATCGACTTCTTCAAATTTTCCGTTCGAACCATTTCTCGAATTCCAAGCACGCTCATCTATATCGCATCGACGTTATCGTCGCTCGATAGTACCCCTATCGATAGTCGACTCACTTTACTCAATCGAGTTCAACTCATTCTTGCTCAACACTATTCAATTCCCGCACTCGACTTTTCTAAGGTCGACGCAACTTTGGTGTATATGCCCAGTTCGACTTAGCCAACCGTGCTTACGCAAACCATCTTTTTGTTTTGTTGTCAAAAACTATTCTCCTACATTTTATAAAATAGATAGACTTATTGTATGGACATCCCGTGGGACAATTGAGAGAAAGCGCACCAACGATATCAACTTGCAGAACCAACAGAGTTTACGGAAACAACGAGTTAAAGAATTCAATCGATTAACCAAGGACGTAAAGCCGTGCTCTGATACCATTATATCACGCCCCACTCCCGTAGGAGCGATCGTCCTCGCTAAGGCGTGATGCCGCACGAGCCTAGATTGCGCTTGTGCAAGGCGGGTTCCATAACGGCCGATTACAGCGGCTGCGACGGGGTCGTCGTACAGAAGTTCCAAGCAGAGATATTGAATACTAGCAGCAGAATTTAGAACAAACACAAGTTATTCAAAGAAGCTCTTTATTGATATTGAAACGACGATTACATTGGGGGTGCAAGGCCAAGATTACAATCACTCAAGCTCACTCTACTCATATTTTACAAGTTTACTCAGCTCTCTCTCATCTTTCAATTACAAGTCTTGATCCAGTGGAAGCTTCGGAAGGCGATGTCCATATATTATGTCCTGTATAAGTCTTTACTCCATAGGGCCGCACGCTTCAAATCGCCAAGGAACTCCATGCCTCGACGCATCCAAGCGAGCTCCGTGCCACAAGCTTCTACCTGTGCCTGCACATGTAAACTAAGTGGGTGTCAGTACTCAACTGTACTGGTGGAATGAGCTCCTCACCCACCCATACAAAACCAACACGTTAGATTTACTTTTGTGCAACTTAGTCCCCTTTATGATTGTCTTTCTACTCTTGCCTTAGGATCAGTTTTAGGACCGACGCCTTGGCCTATTCTGTGTCTCTAGACCATCTCGTGCTTGCAACGACCTATCGAGTCGTGTTTGCCTTACGGCTTGAAATCAGAGACGCAACTACGCGGTAGTACCCAATTTTTTTACGACCGTGCTACAATTCTCTTGTGCCGTGCCTCGCGACTCAGTGCAACTCAACCATATCGCCGCCCCGCGGCCACCCTTTGTTACTTTGATCGCCAACTGACCCAATCAAGACTTGTGGGTTAAGTGTCACTCGACTGACTTTGCCTTGCGGCGGTTTCCCGACTTAAACTCAAACAACTCAACCAACTTATGCAAACTTATATGCCGACAACTCAAGACTCGACGCCACATCTCGTGCCGAAGCACGTCGCCTATGTTGTATCCATTCTTAAGTCCAAACATTTGTATTCTAACTTGTACCCACATTCAACAACTCAACTCAATCCAAAGGCACCCACGCGGATTGTCGCCATGCCGACTCATCTATATGATTTGGTCACTGACTCCTAGAGCCATCGCGGACTTTTCTTAGCTTTTGTTGGATAGGTGCCCCTTTCAGCGCAAGGTAGCTAGCCCCGCTGCAAGTCCCCGCCTAACCCGTGCCAAAAGCACAGCTAAATTAATTGTTTCCCAATGCCCGCATCGGTCCCGAGGCCCCGGGTTACCGTGCGGGGAAATTCTCACCTTGTCGACAAGTTGTCCATGACCATACAAGACTCGACTCAAACTGACGTCTCACACAGTCATGCTACCTCTAGTGTCACCATTTCATTCAGGGCCAAGTTCAATATTTCTTTCTTATGAGACCGCCTCTGCCGACATGTAGCCGCGAGCATACTTCTTTCTTATGAGACCGCCTCGCCGACATGTAGCCGCGAGGCCTCGTCGATATG
The DNA here is from genome assembly GCA_029216955.1 of Iris pallida. NCBI lineage: Eukaryota > Viridiplantae > Streptophyta > Magnoliopsida > Asparagales > Iridaceae > Iris > Iris pallida. The sequence goes on from JANAVB010011399.1 coordinate 25,574,552, forward strand.
TAGCCGCGAGCATACTTCTTTCTTATGAGACCGCCTCATCGACATATAGCCTCGAGGCCTCGTCGACATGTAGCCGTGAGCATACTTCTTTCTTGACCTTTTCTAAACTCAATGAATCAACCGTGGTTCATGCCTTAATACTAAGTCCGTGCATCGTGCCTTAGGCCTATCGTGCTTCTACGCGACACTATCGTCCAACTCATACTTCATACAACTAGCTTTGACACCGTAGGACTTCATGGCTATAATCAGCCGTAGAACTTATAGGACCGTGCTTGGAATGACTTAGGTCGACTGCCATCACTTTGCCTAACTTCACCAAGCCTACAACTTAACTCAAGGGACGAGCAAAGGCTATGCCAAGCCTTGCATCATGGAAGCGTGCATGCTTTACCGAGCATTTACGCGGGCGACGCCTATAACTTAGGCTACGTTCATACTTCGCCTACTCAACCAACTTTCCTTCTCCCAAGCTACGGGACAAAGGATCGAGTGTCATTTTCAAAGCACGCCGTGTACCGACTCTATGACGACCGTTGGACCTTTTCATATTCTAACTCAATTCGACCCGTCGGGATTATTCCCTTTAGCTATGTGAATTCGTCTCTTTTATTATCAAGCCTACTTGTGCAAGTTGAAAACATGCGATTTATTATGTGAAGGCTAAGATGAGACAAGTTCACCGAAACTACCACACCTGAGCGAGCGGTCGCCTCTACCGAGCGAAGTCTCCGAGTAGCCGTTGCAAGGCTAAGTCCGAACGCCATCGGCGTTTTGATTCCTCCGATTGACTGAGCGGGACGGGATACTACAGGGTCAGACCCCAAATAGCAAGTACCACAAAGGAGGCCGAACAATGAACTTAAAACCAGCAATCATAGGCAATCAACAGGGAGAGAAAGCAATAAGTAAGGGAGGATCGAGATTCGTGCAGTACCAATACACTTATCCCGAATATAGGGAGACAGTAAGTAAATCATCATTTGACATAAAGTAAACTGGAGAACATATTAAATAAATAGAGCTAGGCAATATACGAAGAGAGGACGAAGGTACTGTTCCGGAAGCCAGGTTACAATCCTTAAACCAAACAAGGACCGGGATTGTAACCCTTCGCCTGAATAGAACTTGGTCTCTGATCATTTATTGCTAGAGGGGACAATCATTAAGTGACAGTAAGAGAGTGACAATACATTTAGAGTGACAATCATTGCCACCATTATCCTGGAACAATTAGGAACTGGATCTAGACAAGACTTAGACTGGGAAGGTGATATACGATGAGATAACCATGGGACTATTCAGATAACCAGGTTACAACCCGTAAACCAAACAAGGACCGGGGTTGTAATCCTTCGTCTGAACAGAACTTGGTTTCTTCCACCATTTATCGGCAAGATAAAATAAATAAAAAAATCAGGACATGTAACAATCATGTACAAGATCAAGACAAGACTAGACTCCATCCAATCATTCACGGCCAAGCAATAAGTACGGCTACAATGAGATGTTCCTCCAGCCACAAGCCCTGCAGCTAATCCAGGTTATCCAGGCGACTTGGATTCATTAAGCCGTTATCAATAATTATTAAGTAGCTTGGTGTGCAACACATGACAGTGTGCGTAGAAATTGTTTCATGAAGTACCCCACATGATAGTGGGCT